>OX451216.1:153700340-154032002 GCA_949628195.1 Phasia obesa
AATCGAACCCATATTGTCAAGGTAGTGTATTTTTCAAAAAGTTTTTATTTGTTGCACTGTGTTATCAAAGCCAGCAATTCTAGAGGGATAAAAGACTATATTAATTGTAATTGTACTTTAAGGGTGCTTTTTCTAAGGATCACACTAGAGATAATTAACCTAAGTATAACTAACACACATACATCATTAACTATTAAATTAAAAATATATTTAGAAACATTTTTTTAACTTAAAGTTTTTTTTAAACTTAAATTCATTTATTTTTCATAACTTTGAAATTAGCAACCGAAATTCATTCGTATGTAGAACAAATAAACAAAACCATAGAAAAAAGGCCAACTAGACTGAAACGCAAATAAAGTAACAAAACGAAAGAATTAGACATTGTTTCTTGACTTTGGATAAATGTTGTTTCCCTGATCATTCCCCACTGTCCTTAACTCTCATCTGTTCATTTTGTTGTCCGTTAAAGTATGAAGGAAGTAACAGAAAATAGAGTGGTGAACATGTAAAAGTATGCCACTACTACAGGGACATGCATCCAAACTCAACTAGCCCACACACACACACACACAGCAATACTTGTTAATTAAGTGGCTTGTGGTATGTGGCACAGACATGTTGTGGTTTAAAATATTTCTTTGTTGTATGTTACAATCTGTTTTTTTTTTTTTTGTAGTTTTGTTTTTTCCATATTTTTCTGTTGAATTGTAAAGTTTTTCATTTTTGGGGAATTTATACATTCATTTTTTCTCTTCTACTACTTGTCAAAAATGTTAAACTTTCATGCTTTTTTTGTTGTTGCTGATAACCTCAACAGAAAACTCAGAAAAACATAATTAAAAATATTATTCTAAAAAACAAGGAGTCGAATATGTTAGGCGAAAAAGTAGGTATGCAAAACAAGAACAAGTCAATAAACAGGTAAATTAAATAATAAACACACAGCAAAATATTAATATAGACAAGGGGTTTCGGAAAAACAGCTAAATAGTTCATAATAACAAGGAGTCCTAAAGGAAATGGCACACAACATTTATTTAATGAAATAATATAAAGTAGCATGCTTTAAACACATCGGCGACAGCGGCTACTCAGCTACATGACTATAAATGCCGTTGGCTACAATTGTTGCCGTGTAGTCAGCTACTTAATTATATTGAAGACGACAGCTCAATCGTAAACTCTGACATTGTAGTAGAAATACATATTTTACTTTTATAAAATAAAATAATTTTTTTCAAAAAATAATAAATATTTCCTCAAAACCTTTTTTTATTGTAAATGAACTTGTTTTAATTTTTTTTTTTTTGTGACATTTTCTTCTGTTGAATAAAATGAAATAAAATAAAATAAATACAAAAATATAAATAAGCCTAAGTTGACTACAGCCACAACGGTGGTCGTGTAGCCATGTAGCTCTGATGTCTTTAAAATAATCGTCTTCCTATAAACCTCTGTATTTTATTTTTGACAGTTTCAAGTCGGTAGCCTGATGTTGTCTATATGTTTAATGCCAGAAAGTAAAAACACTTGAATATAAGGTACTTTGTTTAAAGATACTTTTTAAAATTGGTGTTTTGTATTCCATTTCGATTACGTGCCTGCACCAGTAGCAAAATTTTCAAAAAATATTTCACGTACAGAACTGGACCATTTCTGCAATTTTATTATGTGTATAGATAGACCGATTGGTAGCGCGCTAGTCTATCTGTCTGCGGGTTGCGGGCTCGATTCCTGCTAAAGACTCTGGGTGTTTTCTGAAGACAAGCAAAAAGCTGTGCAGGTTGTGTTGTCTTTAAAAAAAAATGAGCTGCATATCTTTAGGATGAAATGTTAACAGGTGAATGAAATGGAGGTGTGCATATTGCTATTTTGGATTTTTTTTTTTTTTTTTTCTTCTGTATGTATTTGAGTTATTGTTTTATTAACAACATTTTTATGAATGGCTACAAAATGTTTACTGGTAGAGAAAGGTTTTTCTTTTATTCGATAATAAATTTCTCTTCAGAAAGTTCTTTTTTTACTTTACCATACGTAGTATAAGGTTAAGTATAGTAATGATTAAAAAATTCGAGGTGGGGATTTTGCCGGATTTATACGTTTTGAAGTCCCCTGAATCCATTTTGGCTATTTTCGCGATGATTTCTGTGGGTGGCTGGGTGCCATTGGCTGTATGCCAATTTTTTTGTAGAGTTTGTACAGGTTAATATGAAAGGTTTGACATATCAAAAGGAAATTTAGTATGAGCCTTTGGTATATGGAGATGTATGTATGTAATGTAGGGGGAATATCGAAGCAGACCACTTCCATAATGGGTCCCTTTTCGACCCCCTTCCGTCCTCTATGATTACAGACAACCGAAAGTAATTTACGACAACCTACTTACATTGAGTCATGTGCTACAACCAGCCCTTAATCTTGACTTTAGTGATTTGAGACTGTCGACTGGTAACTGTCGGACTTCTTTCTCATCACGCAGTCTCTAGTAATTGCTAGCATATGTTCAAGGCTCAGGTCCCCCATGGCATCCACCAGTGATCCTGAGTCTTATGCTAGCCAGTGCTGGACATTCACACACAATGTGCGCTGTCGTCTTAGCTTCTTTCCTTTCCCCGTCTCCTTTTCTGCCTCTGCCACTCACTTTTAGGCATAAGCTGTAGAGACTCCGACTCGACGTTGAAGGAACGTTTTGAGGTGCCTGCTTCCGAAAAGGATTTGTCTAAGCCCACAGGGACAGGTGCGTCCAATTCATCCACATTTACCTCCATAGCCGCAGGAGTATCTTCATAGACTGACCAGTCCACCCCTTGCGAGGTTTCTTTGTCATTCTATTTCGATATTCTCCCCTGGCCAGTGGCATTCGGAGTTCCTAAAGGGATTAACCTCTCCACCTCTAACGAGGCTTCCTTGTCCATCCCTATCGAAATATCCCGGTTCAACGCCATAGGCGAACCTTTAGAGATTAACCTGTTCACCCCTTGCGAGGCGTTCCTGTCCATCCCTTCTGAATTCTTTCTAGGCCAATATTGGAGAAAACGTTGTCCACCCACACAGAGCTCCTTATGCATGGGAAAGTCTACATTGAAACTGGCGGTCGACTGGTATCCAGAGTTCGCATACTAACGGCCAAGCACCTTCTTGACCACGCATCCCTGGCGTATGCTGTTCCACCGTGGATTAGGATGGTGTTCTTCCAGATTAAGGTTCAAGGCACATTGGCGTCTGGTGCCCTCATTTTCCCCGATAGCACTGCGTCAAAGCTTTAAGAATAAACCGTAATGACAATAAGTGCCCCGGGGGCACTGGAGATGAAGAGTTGTGTAAATTTTGGGCATAATCGGGAGGGGGCAAGGGGTAGTTTCCTTACCCCCAAATATTGTGAACGCTCTACAGGTCATACCGTATGACATATTAAAACGAAATTTAGTATGTGCCTTTGATTTATGGTAGATGAAGAGCTGTATAAATTTTGGTCATAATCGGGAAGGGGTAAGGGGCAGTTTACTTAACACCCCAAACAGAAAATAATTATTTTTTCGATTCGAATATACTTTGAACTTTTATTCTTTATGTAATATATCCATAAAAATATTTGTGTCCATTGGGTATGGTAAAGTTGAGTGTAGGCCACTCCAGTTTTATTAACAAAATATTTAACCCTTTTTCGTGCTGAAGATTATAATACAATCCCAGTTCAGCCATGCCTAAGAGAACTTTTATAAAGGGTGTTTTTTATAGAGGTATAGAACTTTAAATTGCAATAAAACAACGATGGATTTTTCGATTGACATGAATTTTATTTATCCGAAAGATAATCTTGTGGCATTATATTTTAAATATGATTTCTGGCATATGAACGCCACGGCTGGCGCGGATGTAGTCCAATCTGCACGTCCAATTTTCGATGACTTTTTCCAACATTTGTGGCCGTAACACGGTAATTGTTAGCTTCCAAATGGTCAAGCGTTTGTGACTTTCTGGCCACAGAAAGTAGTCTATCGGTGTTAAATCACAAGATCTTGGCGGCCAATTCACAGGTACAAAACGTTAAATTAGGCGGTCACCAAACGTGTCTTTCAATATATCTATTGTGGAACGAGCTGTGTGACATATTGCGCCGTCTCCTGGACATCATGGTTATTCAATTCAGGAATGAAAAAGTTTGTAACCATGGCTCGATCAGCATTGACTGCAACGTTCTGGCCACCATCGTTTTTGAAAAAGTACGGACCAATGATTCAACCAGCCCATAAAGCGCACCAGTCAGTTTTTCTGGATGTAACGGTGTTTCGACATACACTTGATGATTACCTTCATTCCAAATGCGGCAGTTTTGTTTGTTGACGTACCCATTCAACCAGAAGTGCGTTTATGAAAATCGGGAACAACGGTAATCTCATTTTGGGCCCATTTGCAAGCGTTGTTCAGGCGTGAGTCTATTCATGATGAATTGCCAAACCAAACTGAGAATAAATCACTTGACAGCTGTTAAATCGGTCGCCATCTTCGAAAGTAATGCCAACTTAAAGTTCTATACCTCTATAAAAAACAACCTATATAAAAGCCTTACAAAGAAATAAACCCGCCTCTATTAAAATCAATTTAAAATTTACCTTCAGAAAGTAAAATTCATTGTTGCCATGACAACAATAGCGGCAGTAGGGTATTGAAAACGTTATTAACCTATTAGCACGTGTTCTAAGGAACTACAGAAATAATTTGAAAAAGTATTTCAATTTAAATTTTTTTTTTTCACACACACACTCGAAATTTAAAGCAAATACTATAACCACAAACGAAGAAAAGTTAAACTTCTCTTTTGAACAAAGTTTGACTAAGAAAATGTGTACAAAAGTGTAAGCAACGATAAATAAACTACTGATGGGTACTTTGTTAGTATAATTAAGTACATAATTTAGGTAAAATGAAGATTATTTACTCTTAACACACTTCGACAACATTTAAAAAAGAAAATCGGAGTATTTGCTGCAGTTTCGTACAATTTCTACTGCCACCACGTATCTTCCTTCGTTCAACAGCAGCAGCATCTATCCAGTGATCATCATCAAACTTTTTTTGTTTTTTTTTTTACTTTTACATGCGAGAATAAAAATAAAAACTTTTCAATACAATGAATTTAGTTTGAAGTTCATATTTCAGTTGTAAATAACCTCGAGCGTTGTGTGAACGTGTTTTTTTGAAACGAAAATATACTCATACGAAATATTTATTTTTTAACTAAAAAATGTTATAGCGGAAGTGTTGAGCATACAAAAGGAAACGGAAGTGCTTTGGAGAAATAGTTTTAAAAGGCGTTTAAAAAATAATAATAATAGAAATACAAAATACAAAATAAATATACAAAAAAAAAGTTGAAAGAGAAACATACATTTCAACAATTGTGATTAAGTAAAAATTAAAATAGAAATAAATTTTTTAATATGCTTTTTAACAAACTAGAGACTATTTTATTTATTTTATTGCTATGCTGTCGTCATATACTAGCCTACACACAAATATCTACTAGTGGTAATAATAGTGACGATGATGGGGGTCCTAAAATATTTAAAGCCGTCAATTTTGACTTACTATTTCCGAAAAGGTAAAATTAAAAAAAGAAAAGCTTTACAAAAAACTTTTAAAGAAATTTCATAATATTTTTATTAAAATCAATCTCACGTCTGTTTGTATGGCAACAAATATGTTAAAGACATTTATTTATTTATACGCATTGCCTGAGGAGTAAATTTGAATAAGCCAAGATTTCGAAATTAACTACGCGACCGTCATAAAATCCTAAAAGCAGTTTTTTTGACATTGACATTAACATTAACTACTTTTATTTAGTTTTTTTTTTCTTCGAAAATTAAATGTTAAATTCGAATTTTCGAACATACACAAAACTTTGTGATTTGACAATTATTTATAACTGTTATAATTTGTGACTCAATATTCACTTTAAATAAAATTAGTAATCAATTTCGAATTTTCGAACATTATAAAATTGCACTTGTTGCATGCCTTTTCTTAAACCTTCGATCCATTTTTGGGTGTAAATTATTTCTTCCGTTAATAATTTTTTTTTGTGACCCTTTACTTTAAATAAATAAAATTCGAATTTTCGAACATTATATAACTGCACTTGTTGTATGCCTTTTTTTAAACCTTCGACCCATTTTTGGGTGTAAATTATTCCGTTAATAATTTATACAATTTTTTTACGTGACCCTTTAAAAAAACCTAATTTTACAACAAAAGAAAGCGAAATTTTTAATAGACTTTAAGAAAGAATCAAAAAGCTAGCCAAAAGTACAAAATAAATCACAAAAAAAAATAAAATTTACTATAAAGAAGAATCAAAATTTTACCACAAAATAGAAAGTTCGACAAAAACCCTTTATTAGACTAAAATATTGAAAATTCATCGAAATTTTACAAATAGTTTTAGAAAGAACTAATTTCACAAAACTTTACTAAAAAAATTATAATTGAAATAAAAATTAATACATCACCAGAAATTAAAATTTTTCCAAAATATCTCAAATTTACCAGAAAATCACAAGCCCAAAAAAATCCTATATAACATTATTGTGTCTTCCCTATCCTAAAAAAATCCAAAATTTTAATATCAATATCCGAATATTCACCTTAAAGTTAAACTTTCACTAAAAATTTAAATATCACAAAAAATTTAAAAATTGTGAAATGGAAATTTAACAAAAAATTTGATTATGACGAAACGAATCAGAGGCCAAAAAAATCCTATACAACCTTATGCTAAAAAATTAAAATTTCAATACCAATAAACGAATATTCACCTAAAAGTTAAAATTTCTCTAAAAATTGAAATTTCACAAAAAATTGAAAAATTGTTAAATGGAAATTTAACAAAAATTTGATTTGAAAAAAAAAAATATTTAATTAAACTAAAAATCTATATCTCACCAGACACCGAATTTTACCTAAAATCGATATTTCACCAATATGTGTACTGTAATTTCGACAAAAAAACGAGAGTTTAAAGAATCTTAATTATATTATCAAAAAATTATATTTTACAAAAATTAACCCAAATTTCACCAAAATTAGAGATCCCCCAAAAATTTAAATTTCCACTAAAAATCCATATTTAATCAGAATTCATAATTTTACAAAAATATCGAAATTTCGCCAGTAAATCGAGATCACCAAAGTGTTAACAAAAAAAAGCCTTAATTTAACAAAAAATTGCGTTACAATTAGATGTCACCAAAAAATTTTAATTTCACCTAAAATCGATATTTCACCAGAATTAATAATTTCACAAAATGTCCCCAAAATATCGATATTTCACCAGAATATTGAGAGTTAAGCAATGATTTAAATTTACTATAAACTGAAAATTCATTTAAAACTAAAACTTCACCAACAAAACAAAATTAAAAAAAATCAATTTTAAATTTCACCCGCATAAATAAAATTTCATCTAAAAATCAATATATCATCAGAAATAAAATTTTAACAAAAAACTTTGCTAAATATCGAAAATTCACAGTTTAAGGTTAATAAAAACGAAATCTCACAAAAAAATTGTATCAGAAGAAAATCAAAAAATCTGAATACCGGTAAAAAATAAATTCAAATTTTATGATAAAAATTTAAATTTGGTGGAAAACTCGATAACCGATATTTCACAAAATAAGTCCCCAGAACGTCGGAATTTCGTCAAAAATCTTATTTTCAAAAAAAATTTATAAAATTTAATTTTTTAAAAAATCACAAAATCAATCAAAAATCAAATTTTTACCAAATTCAGGAATTTTTTAAAAATTTTTACTTTAAAACAAAAAAAAATACATAATTTTTCAGGAAATTTCAACCATAAACCAAATCTTTCCTAGATTTGCTGAAATTCACAGAAAACTAGGGGCTTGAGAAGGTAGACTTTCGTGGAAGAAACTTTGAAAAAAGTGGTAAATTACTTTTGAGTTTTTGTGCAAATAAAATTTGTGTTTTAAAAATGTAAAAATTAAATATACGATTAAATTATGTAAAACTCACAATTCCCATAAAAGTTTTAAAATTCGCCAAAAAATGGGATTTTCAATTTTTTTTTTTTTTTTTTTCTTACTAAAACCTGAGGAATAATCCTAACCGCATGTTAAATTAAAAGCATTTTGAAGCATTAAAGACTGGTTACAGAACATTATAAGACATTTAAAATTAGATAGATAATGTTATACTGAAACCAATAATTATATCCTTGCCAGATTTAATAAAACTTATCCCTGATGAAGCTGGAAAATACCAGCGAAACGTTGGATAGTAAAATTAAATAATAGTTTTTTATTTTACATTTTCTGCAAAAGAGACCTTAAAAGCCCAAAAGCGACAGAGTTTATCTCTAAACAATTAGGATTATTGTTTAGCTTTGACCATCATTTCAAAAAGTACATTATTACAATAATCCTAAGCCCGCTGATTTCTTAAATTTTTTCTCCTTTTTTTCCTTCGTTAACACTAATTAAATCCGTTTATTTCTAATCTTTTTTCTTTTTTCTTTTAGTTTTAATTCCAGTGAAAATGTAGTCTCTACAACGCCTGAAACGATTCCCTCGTCAACAAAGCCAGCTACTAGTGTAGTTGGCCAGTCATATTATCCTTTGCCACAATCAAATGAGCCAACATACACAGCAGCAAAAGCAACAGCAACAGCAGTCAAAAAACAACAGCAGGAGCCAATTCTATTTGTAACGCCAGCACCAGCACCAACAACCAAACCAACACCTTTGGCAGCGACATCTAATGAGGCAGTCATTTACGATAAACAACAAAACACTAACAGCAATAAATACAATGCACAAGTGGTGACACAAAATGCCATAAATATGCAGCAAAAACAGCAACAACCTAATGATAATGATAATGACCAGGTCGAAAAGGAGCAGCAACAAGATTATGCTACTGGTCGTGCTGTCGATTATCATACTAGTTATCCCTTTGGTCAAGTTATCACGCCATTAATCAAAAATATACCACGTCCTGTGTATCGCCAACCCGCAACATTGCATTCAACATTTCCATCGTCATCATCATCATCATCATCATCATCAACATCATCATCTTCGTTGGCAGCAGTAAAGTTAGCAGCACAATCAAATGTTGGCAAAATTATCTATCCTCAGGCCGTGTATCAACAAAAGCCACCAAGCCAGGCAGAAATTGATAAGTTACGTGGCAAAGGTAAGCTGACATATTTTTCAGATATCACTGTTAGGTGTCAGTCACAATGGTGCACAACGTACACAAAATGGTAGTTAAATCCGCGGGGGATTTTTTCTTTGCTTGTCAAGACTTTAAAGGATAATGCTCTCACGAGACTTAAGGAATTTTTAACCTTTCATAATTGCGAAAAAGTATTAAAAAATAAATGAAAATTTGAATAAAATTATAAAAAGTGAACAATCACGCTAAATGACAGAAGTTTAGTAACGACTAGCTGTGCCCACTCACGTTGTGTGCGTCCTGACAATATTTTGTTCGATTTTACTTTGAAAGTAATCCACACTAAATTCTAAGACTCTTACTTATTTACTTTATATAAAGGTACCCATCCCAAAAAATTGTAAAATTTATCGAAAATTCAAAAAATTTTTGTAAAGCTCTGTAACAGACAGACAGGAAATGAGTTACTCATTATTTTAAAACAACGCCATCTGTTGCGCAACATTGCTTAAAATTTACTGCTTTCAAAATTAAAAGATGCCTTGAAGTATGCAGCACTTTTTTTTTCTTTTCATAATTTATTTATTGTATCTTCAATATTTTTTTGAACTAACAATAATTACTCGTATCTTAAGTCTAAAATAATAAATTCTTTTTAATACCAGCCAGTGCTAGACAAAAATAATGTTTGTTTCACGGATTTTGAAATCATTTGTGGGTCATCCCTCTAATGTACGGCCAAGAAAAGCAGTATCTCTTCTTTTTAGTCGAATGTAACCAGGTTCATTCAGTATGTTACGCGCCAAAGGGTTTGGATGAGATTCAAGCCTCTTTAGATATGTGACTGCATGTTTCGCTATTTCTGCTTTAACTGATGGCATGTTTAGGTCTTTGTGGATGTTCGAATTTTTTATATACCAGGGATCAGATGTAATAATACTTAAAATCTTATTTTAAGTATTAAAATTTCATTTAAAGGTATTTAAGGTTAGTTTTTGGGTTGTTAAACGATATATGTATTCCTCAATTATTGAGACCCTTGGTTTTTTTTCATATATGTTTCCTCTTGCTAAACGACACAATGAAACAGTTTGAACAGTTCTATACCTCCCAAAGGGTAAAAAAACGTAACCCTATTGTTTTCACTACAATGTCTGTCCGTCCGAAAAGTACCTCTATTTCAAAAAAATATAAGGTGTTCCAATAGTGACGTGATTTTCACATACATATGTATGTGTATGGCCTTATTTTTTGAACCATAGAAGGCAGACATTTTTAAATTTGTACAGTTTTCTCTATCTTAATAAGTATAATAAATAAAAGTTAAAATTAAAGGGTGTCCCGACACTATCTTGATTTTTCCGTTTATGGTCTGATTTTTGAACCGTGGCGTAAGAGTTAGGTAGACTCTTGACATTTTTACATAAGGTGCATTACAATTACTAAAAATTAAAAGGTGTTCCAATAGTTACTTGATTTTCACGTATATGGCCTTATTTTTAAACCATAACTGAAACAGAATACTTTTTACTCTGTTCGCTATAAGAAATAAAAACTAAAGGGTTTCCCCATAGAGGCCGTGATTTTAACGAATATGTCCTTATCTTTTAAGCCTTTGCAGGCAGATGCTCGAAATAAACACAGAGTATGTAAAACTATATCCGATATAACAAGGAAAAAATTAAAGGGTGTTTTGGTAGTGACGCAATTTTACATATACAGCTTTATTTTTTAACAGTAATAAACAGACACTTAAAATTAAGGCAGAGTTCGTTTTAGAACTTCCACTATAACAATAAATATTAAAATATAAAATAAATAAAAACGAAACAGAATTTTCTATAGGTGGCAACTCTGCCTTTGAAGGCAAACACTTAAAATTTACACCCGGAATGCAGAGTACTATGCTCGCTGTAACACAAAATATAAAAAAATAATTAATCCTTTAACTACAGTCGTAAAGTAGCTCTGGGTTGGGGAACATCGTTCGCGTGTCATTGTCGTTATCTTTTAAAGTCAATCAGGCCGTCCTTGTTGCTCGGCCTTCGAGTGGTTTGCGGCTCACTCTCGCACTGGCTGATTGGCTTCCTCGAATAGCTGTACTGCGGTACCGTTATTGGTGTTTGCTTTAATCACCATGTGCAATCGTTTTGGTTATCGTGTATAACCTAACAAATTTTAATCGAAGCTGAATTTGGGACTTCCTATACGAAGGTATAGGTCGCGCAACAGATCCTGAAGGAGGCTAATGGAGTATACCCTGGCAATTTGTGAATACGATTATTCCGCCAACCAAAATTAGAGTTAAAAAAAAAAAAAAAAAAAAAATCCTTTAACTATTTATGTCGAGTATACTCGTCATGGCGAAACGACAATTTTTTACAAAATGTCGAGTATACTCGTCATGAAGATAAAAAAAACTTGCATTCGTATTATAAATCAATGAAATAACTATAATATTTTTTCTTGAAGCAATGCAAATAAAGAGCTGCTAAAAAAATATAAACTTAATTTGAATTTCTTGAAATTTATTTGGTTTTATATACAGGCCTGGGTCCTAATTGCCGCATTCGATATCGAGTAAACTATCGTATCGAATAACAAATTCGAGTCGAGTAAACTAATTATGCCATTCGACATATATCGAATCGTTGTTTATATCAAATTCTAATAGATTGATAATAAGTCAACAAGTGAGCAAGAAAACACGGTTTAAAAACATTTCCTTTCGAATGAAATTACGATACTTTTTATTCGATATCGAGTGCCATGATACCAAAATAAAAAATTAAGAGAGATTTTACTCGATATCGAATGCGGTGATTAGACCCCTGTTCTTAAAATCACGTCCATTTTTAAATCACGTATTTTATTTAATCCCTTCATAATATAAAAATAGAAGGTAATTCTCCCTTTTTGTCGCCATATTGACGTTCAGACGTTCGAGTCTGACTCCCTCGTGACTGATTTTTTATGTCAAAACAAACTTTAAAACTTTGGTTCATAAAAATCGAACCTCTTGGCCGATATAAAATTAATATCAGGTAATAATCAGGAATTGATATCCAAATTCGCCGTTGGCTACATTAGCTTCTCAAACATCACACACACTTCATAATCAGCAGTATGAACGAACCACCAAAAAAAAATAAAATAAACTTTTTTATCCATTAGAAAAAGTAATTAATTTCGTTACAATTTTTTCAGGTAGATTCCGAGATCGTTTTACACCTAGTGAAGGTGTCGCCTCGCAAGCTTTCAAATCAAATAATGATTCTCACGATCACACTCACGATCATCATAATCATGCCCCTTCCTATAAACCGGCAGTAAAAATACCATCCGCTTCAAATGTAGTAAATTCGTATGTGACACCAAGTAATCTATATGCCTTTCCTCCTAATAATGTCAACTATCCTTTGCAATCACAAGATACTAAGGTTGCCTTGCCTTCAGGCTCAGTAAATTCATATTCGTGGCCAGCTTCAGGATCACTTAAAAATCCCAACTTTAACTTAAATACTGTTAGTAGTAATAACAATCCATATCTGTATAATGGACCTGTTAGTGCGGATTATTTACCACCTGCAAATGTGGGAGAAAGTGAAGGAAGTATGGATGAAAGCAAAAATATTGATGGTGGCGATAATGGGGATTTAGACAGTGGAGAGGGCGATAATTCAGTGGGCGTATTGCCAGCAAGTGCTATGGATCAGGGAAATGGTAATATGGCGGACGAGATGGATGGCGACATGAGTGGGGACATGGCTGGTGCAGTGGACTCTCAAGATGGTTTGTATTTAATTTTAAAATAAATTTAAAATAAATTAATTTTGGCTAAACTATCATATTTAAGATAAAAAAATTCCTGATGACAACTCCTATGATACGCAAAAAGAGTACGCCACACCACCTCCCGGTTGGCTAAAGGAACATCCCGAATCAGCTCAACATCATCCCCTTCATGATCATCATCCAAAAACACCCGATATTCAATTTGATAATGATCACAATTATCATCATCAGCCAGGTATTATATTTGATCACGATAATAATCATCATTCCGTTCCTTCATATCCTATATATGATCATTATCCTGACGTTATTTATGACGATCACCATCATGGTCATCCACATATTGAGCACCACCTACCACCAGTCACGACCACAGAAGCTCCTCCACCAGAACCGCCGCCAGAACCACGCGTTAAAAAATACAGTTATTTCTATATTGGGCGTAAACTTTGGTATATACCGTTGTATTTTACCGTTTGGTTTAGTTTCTATGTACTGTGGTTGATTTTAAAATCTATTGCCCGGCATAAGGTAAGTTTTTTATCTTTAAACTGTAAAAGGTTCTTCTGGTAAAGATATTTTTTTAGGTCAATTTGCCCAACCATTATGTTTCCCGAAGAAGTGTGGATAGTTATGACTTATCCCAACGTAAACAGGAAACTTTAAACCAACTTACTGTTTCCGTGTTAGATAAAATCGATAAATTTAAGAGGAAAAATATGATATAAATGATCGATGTTGAACGTAGACAAATATGTACAAAGTTGAATTATTAATAAATGTATAAGATTTTTTATTTTATTTTCGGCAAACGTAATTTTTGGTTATTTTATTATTAGCAAATATTTAATCTCTGTTTATATTTTCAATAGTATATTTTTCTCGATATTTTCTTTTTATTTCTTTTTACGGCACTGAAAGTTTGAAGTTTAATGAACTATCAATTAAACTTTGTTGGTTTGGTTTTCTCTACTCTTGTATTCGTCTTATGGAACTTAATAGTTGAATAAATTTCCATTGTTTTCACTCAATGTGAAAATTAATTTTACTGACACATACATTAAATTAATGTTAAAAGCTAATTATAATAAAAATAAGTCTACATATAAAGGTATACAGACTGCATATCAGAAAGTAGCTATCCAAATGAGAATTATATTTCATCAATTATTTCATATATAACCGTTTCTTCACATTCCTCGCTGGGATTGTCGACCATTGATTCCGTTTCATCTATTTCTGATTTGCAAGTTTCATATTGGAAGACCGAATAGGGTTCGTAATTCTCAGGAGCATCTTCGTATTCATTGGAATTTTCTTGTTTACATTTTTCTGATGACTCCAAAAGTTTTCGCAACTGATTGGGTAAACCACTAGCATGGCGTTTAATTTTACGGGGCTGCACTAAAACACCCTTACTAAAAAAAATTTAAAAATATTAAATTTAGCAGCTAACAGAAATAAAAAAAATATTGAACTTACGCCGATTTCAATTCTTCTAATTTTGGTATAGGCACACGTTCTGGTTCTATGCCATTAGCTTCCTCTTCTGCCAATTCTCTGGGATGAGTTCGTTTTTTGTGAGCTCTACAATTTGATCCGTTCGAAAACGATTTGCTGCAAAAATTACATTTATAAGGTCTCAGACCAGAATGCAATATCAGGTGATTTTTCAAAGCTTTCGATCTTTTAAATGCCGCATCACAAAATTCACACTTAAAACGCTTGACATCACTGTGCACAAGCCGATGTTGCAATAAAGTTCGTTTCGTATTCAATTCCAAACCACAATCCGAACATTTATATACCGATTTGTTATGTGTATCCAAATGAGATTTGAGTCTGGGTTTATTTTTAAATCTTTTGTGACATACTTCACATTCGAACGGACACTCGTTGGTGTGAACCAGTTGATGTTCCGTTAGAGCTGCCATTGTTTTACAAGCCCGTCCACATTGATCGCATATAAATGGTTTCATTTGATGATGTATGCCATTAACATGTTGCCGCATGGCACCGACTTGTGAAAATTTACGGTCACAATACGGGCAAGGTACATTGTATTTTTCCTCATCTGGCAAGTGATGTCTCATGTGTAGTTTTAAGCTACTTCGTGTTAGAAACTGTTTACTGCAAACGGTGCAAGTGTTAGATTTGGATTTAAAATCAGGCAAATCGTCAATAACAATATTGTGTAAAGAGCTCATGTGTTTACGAAAAATGTTAGGATTTTTATATCTTCGTTTGCACACCTCACAGTCGAAACGATAGGGGGAAGCATCTGTTTTTGAACCAAATGGACGCCCCCGTTTGCCTTTTAGTAACTCTAATGCTTCATTTTTTGGTTCATTTTGATTTTCACCTATACTTATGTAGTCTTCCTCATCCTCTTCTTCTAGCACTTCGATAGTGTGTTCCATATCTTCTTCATATTCCTGATGTGAAGTTTGTGATGAATCTTGATATTCTACCTCTACCTCCTCTTGGTCTGAAATAATTCTAAATGTTTCTTTTTCTATACACTCCTCATCATCTTCATTGTCTACTTTGAATTTGAGTTCTTTAAAAAGATCACTATCTTGGACATCATCTTCACTTATTACCGGTGTGGACTGCGTGACTTCTTCATGGTTCTCTCTATTAGATGCCACTATATATTCGCCATTTTGATCAAGTTCCATTTCATTATCATCATTCAAGTCATACTCATAAACGTGGTCGCTCCCCGTTTCTGTTTGGCTTTCATATCCCTCATTTTTATCAGTTTTTCCTAGAATATCTATTATTTCTTCGGTTTCTGTAGGCGATTGAATGTTTTTAAGGAGATCCTTGTTGTCATTTACTGTCGAAGTCAATAAATCCGTTTGTATTTGTTTATCAATTAACAAAGGCTTTAATGGTTCCTGTTCTCTTGTCGCTTTTGGTTTTATTATATGTTGCCATCCTTCATCGATAAGGCCACACTGTGAACGCAATTTGTCTGTCTGCTCTACAGTTGTGGGTTTAATATTTTGTAATAAGCAAAATAAAGTCTGCACTTTATTCACATGTTCTGTAAAAATAACTAGTTCTTCTATAAGCTGTTTACATTCCAAGCACAAACATTGTGATATCTCATCTTCTGCTTTTATCTATAGAAGAAACATATTAGAGTAATTTTTATTTCTTAAATAAACTTAAGCTTACATTAACCCAAAAATATTTTCCAATTGAGGTGGCCAATTCCGAACACAGCTTTCCAGCATCATTTCTTACAAATATTGATGAACCCTCTTCATCATTTAGTTGTTGTTTGGCACACAAGCGACACCAACTTAACCACTGAGCTTGCACATCGTCATCTTGCATCTTTTGATTATTTCCTCCTCTTAAATGTTCGGCAACCATTTCTTCTTGATTTTAAGTTGTAAACATATAAATATTTATTTAAGCTATTTTTATAATTTTATTGTTTTCTTGTAGCAGTAAGCTAGAAAAAATATGTAGAATATTGTTGCCAGCTTCCAAACATTAATATATGACATATTGATAAAATCATAGGCCGTTACTACACAGATGAAGTTGCCAACACAATTTAATGAATTAGGCAGAACATAGAAAGAGTGATTTGTCTATGTAATTAAAATATTAAAGAGGCCATAAACGTCGTTCTTTAAAACTGTACGAGTAAAACTGTCGATTTGTGGCCAAAAAAATCCTATTTGCACACGTTAAAAACTATTTATTGCTCATTGATTTTAACCCTCGGTTTTCAAACATTTTCGTTCAAAACTACTCATGTGTTAGATTACGAAGTTATAAAGAACGGTTTTTGTAAGTATCGCTGTCAAATTTGTATTATTTTGTTTTGTTTATGCCATAGTTTGCCATTTGAGCAGCAACTTTTTAACCATACGCTTAAAACTGACAAAAAAGAACGACGATCGCCCATAAGAAAACTCACGCTTCGTAGAAGAGTATGATGGAGACTAACAAAAAAAAATGTCGAACAGGTGAAACAAGTTAATGCATAAGTTATAGACTAGACTTTCAGTTAGTAAAAAGAATAACGAATTGTTAATCGTGTTAATTTAAGTGGAGTATAAGATGTAGAATTATCCTATTTTGGTATAATTTAATAATAATATATTTCCTTCCTTACCTCGTTTCTGTAAAAAAGTGAGAAACTTTTCATATGAAAATATAATAGTCATTCTGTTTTACCTGGTTGTCCCCTAGATAATCCTTAAATTTTCAAATAATAAATTTAAAAATTTTTGTCATTATCTCTAGCTCACCCTGTGTAAAGATGACTATAATAATTTCATGTAAAACGTTTCTCATATAAGTTACAGAAACGAGACATTGTACTTATGAAAAGTTTCAAAACAATGGATTAACTTTAAAACTGATGAATTGTGTGCTTGTTTACTGCGTTACTAATACTTGTTGACAGCATTTTGATAAGGTATACATTCTCAACATTTTATACTGCGGCGTTATAAAATACTATATAAGGTTATGAAACACTTTATTCGATGACAAAGCAATTGACGTTTTGGATGTCAGCCATAATTATTTGATTTTAAATATTTGCAAAGAAAGAAAAGGCGTGTATACATCAAGAAACCGTATCAAATCATTAACTGTAACGGCTTCTACCTCCTTGCTTTAACATGGCAGTAGCATACTGAAATAAGATCGTCAACGTTCTATCATGAAAAGTAAAAAGTTCCAATAAATGGAATTACAAAATATATACAATAGCTATAAAAACCCTGAAAATATTTGAATTGCCATTACTTTTCAACAATAACAGTTTCCGCAGATATTTTCACTTCGTAACGCGCTATCTAAATCAAAATCTTACTAATTGTAGTTTAAATGTGAAGTTTAAAATGTCAAATTGAAATCAAAATCTTACTAATTGTAGTTTAAATGTGAAGTTTAAAATATCAAATTGAAATCAAAATCTTACTAATTGTAGTTTAAATGTGAAGTTTAAAATGTTAAATTATGTATACATCTATGAAAATGGGTGCAAAATAATATAAATATATATGAAGAGTTAGGGTAGCTCATATGTTTAATAAGTTGATGTCATTTGAATTTTCATCTTCAATTTTTAAAGTGAGAATTCTGGAATATATTCAACAAATTGGAATGTAATTAATTTTCTATTTTTGTCAAACTTACTATTACCAACATTGATTGCATAAGAAATAGTTGTTGAATTTCTTATTTCTACCTACCAATTGAGATTATGTGTTTAAAATTATTTTTTTTCTTATTCAATAATTTATTTACATAATTGTTTCCACTTTTGTGGTTTGAATTATTTATTTTCCTTCATTTTGCTATGTTCTATAAATTTTTAATTTATATATATTTGTAATTACTTTTTTGGCCCTTTATTTACTTACGTTCAGCTTTTTTTTTTTATTTAATTGTTTACATTTGTATGTGATATTTAGTAGTTGTTAACGGTTATTTGAATAAATAAATTTAAGAAAAGAGTTAATTGCATAATTGAGTTGCATAATTTAATCGGTCAGTTATCTACAGAATTTTCGTGTTCATGTTCCCTTTATTTTATTTTCAAAGCAATAGAAATCTATGATCTGGTAACTCCCATACTCTCATTTATTAAAAAGTTCTCTTTGATAAATACAAATGTCATTTGAATTTAAAGGAAATTGTTTTTATTAAAGAATTGCACGTATTATTATTGGAAATTAAAGTATTTCTTCGACAAATTATTTAAGATAATGTAGAAACGTACAAACAATTCTATTTGAAAAATAAGAATAGCTGTAACTCACACTTAAATTTCTCAGTTGTCCTAATAAAATGCAACCAAATTCTAATAATAATTTCGGTCTGGAAGACTCCTTACCTAACCATTGGATCAACTGGTGTCGTTTGTGTGCCAAGGAGGATAAAAAACATAACATCAACTTTTTGTATCAAAACGAAGAGCATTTGAAAAATGAAAATAAGAAATTAAGCATACAAGACGCACTGGCGAAGTATTTTTGCATACAGGTAGCTACAATACTCAACCTCCATGATTACATTTTTTTTTTTCATAAATTATTTATCTTCAATATGATTACATTTGAACCATTTTTTATTTCAGGCATCTTTTGAAGATTCGTTACCAAAAATGATATGCACTAATTGTTTAACTCTGGTCTCATCAATGATAAACTTTAACGAACGGGTAGAACGCGTTCAACTTATGTTTTTACATTTAGCTGAATCGCAGAGCTCTACAAATTGCTTAGATTTGAATGCTATACGTCTTAAATTCGAATTAACACAATCAGAAAGAGATAATTTGTTTAACAAATTCTCATTCAGTGAAATTCCAAAAAATTGCAATGAACTAACAATCAACGAAAACAGCGTTCAATCCGCAAATGAAGGCGAATATAAAGTACAAATTAAATTGGAAAATGTAGAGAAATTGCCGTCAATGGATTATGATGATGAGTATATGGAAGGAGATACGGACATGGAAAAAGAGGAAATTGTATTTGATGCAAATATCAATGAATCGTTTGCAGAAGATAAAGATCCTTTTCAATATAGTGAAAAGAAAGAAAAATGCTCTTCTGATGAAAGCGATCTAGAACAGCCATTAAAATCCCCCGAATTAAAAAATAAACTTGAACAAAAGTCCAAATTAGACAGAAGTAAAAAGAAAAGAAAAAGAAAAAAAATAAAACCATTTTCTAGTTTGGATTGCAAGACTAAGAAAAGGGACATTAAAGACTTTAAAATGGAGGCTACTTGTAAAGAATGTGGAAAAATTTTCTCAAAATATATACTATATCGTGAACATATGCAACAGCGGCATAATCATAGCAGAAGCGAAAAACATTGGCCATGTCCTGCATGTGACAAAGTTTTGCTAAGTCTTTACAATCTTGAGCGACATGTACGCGTTCATGTGCCGCTGGAGTCAAGACAAACGATAAAATGTCCTGAATGTGAGAACCGCTATACATCGAAAGCCCAGTTGGAAACGCACATTAGAAATAAGCACAAGAATGAGAAACCATTTATTTGTGAGGAATGCGGTCTGTGTTTGAGAACTAATTCGAATTTAAGACAACATATGCTTATTCACACCGACATAGCGCCTTTCGAATGTGAGGTGTGCAAAAAGAAATTTAAGAATAAAACAAGGTTAAAGGTAAATATATGTATGTATATTAATAAAATATAAAGAGTAAGTATATTTTTCATTAGAAATTTTAGATAAAATTCGAAGAATTTTTAGTAGCATTTCAAAAATTTTATCTCTTACAAAAAAAATATAATTTTAAACATTTTCTAACACAAATTATTAAAAATATAGGAATTAGCACAGTGTCTAAAAATTATTAAGGAAAAGTGTTTCTCTAAACAGAAATCAAGAAACTGAAATTTTATATTTATTTTTTGTATATTTTAGACTCACATGGACATCCATAGTCCCAACAAACATGTGTGTAATATTTGCGGCTTGCAGCTAAATTCCAGAGCCACTCTGAATCGTCATTTTCTAGTGCATTCAGACGAAATGCAGCATAAATGTGATTACTGTGGTAAAGCATTTAAGCGAGCAAAAGCCTTAAAAAATCATTTGCTGCTGCACACAGGCCTAAAGCCCTACTCCTGCGATTTCTGTGAACGAACATTTGCCAATGGTTCGAATTGTCGCAGTCATATGAAAAAAATTCATCCTGAAGAACTGGCAGTACTAGAGGCTTCTGGTAATAAGACGCACACTAAAAATATACCGAAATTAGAAACTTTGAAAGCTGTGTAAGTTTTGTGAATTTGTGAATTTTTTTATACCAAAAAATAATATTAATTTTTTTAGTACCAAAGCAGCCGATAATTTAACGCCGGTAGTGACTAAATTAAGTGGTTGTTTTGCATTTGGTAAGAAACCAAAACATTTAGACATAGACAAACAACCTCAAAAATCGCAACAGAAACTAAAAAATCCTACACCCGTTCAAAACGATATTGAACAATTAGCTGTTGCTGCCTCATCACCTTCCCCTACACCCTTAGATTTACAATATATACCGCTGGTCGGTAATATCACAACCTCTTCCTGTCTCCCTGATGACAACCATCTACAAAATGATTTGTCATCATCCACACTGACAACAACTACTCCCATACCAAATTTTGATAATATTTATCAACATTTGCTAAAACAAAATCAAACAGATCCTCAAATTAAACAACCTTTTTCACAAATATCACCTCAATTAACGGCTAGTAATGTTAGTACACCACATCACAATCCATTTTACCATGATATTATAAATCACTCTATCAAACCTTTGTCACAACCCAGCGATGATATGCTACACAGTCCTGAAAGCCATCATAGTTCTATAACATCGTTAACACATGAAGAACACTCAAATGCATCATCAATACAGGGAACATTTTATGGATCTTTAAGAACTACTTTACCGCCTAGTAATTTTATGTAAATTTTTTGTTGTACTTTTGTAATATTAAAGTGAAAATAATAATATTTTTTTAATAAAATTAAAAAGTTTATTGGAAATTTTATATTTAACATTTAATTATAATTTTTTTTTATATTATTTTTTTAAGAACAGTTTTTGAGGCCGAAGAAAACTGAGAAAATATTTTTAGTAAAAAAAAAGTTTTTTTGGAACTGACTAAAAATATTCCAAAATATATAGTATTTGAAATGGCTAAAATGGGAAAAGCATATCCATTAGCTATTCCTCTAGTGCTTAACTAGATCATCAGTGGATTTTTCCCAAATTTACAAAAAAAAAAAATTTGACTAAAAGCCTAGTAATCCGACCGTTACTTTAACAGAACGTAACACATGGAAATTATTGTTCTTTGAGGCTCTTGCTTTCCTTTATGATTTGTTTATCAATGACGTAAGCTAATCTATTTTTAATAGATTGAGTTATATACATCACAGTCGAAAACATTAAAATTGAGCAAGAGAATCTCAAAACACATAAATTTTTCCTGTGTTCAATCCCAAACCACAACAATTTCAATGTGTTACATTACGGTTACGGTCGGCTAACTTGGTCTTAAGGCCCAATATTATAACTTGCCAATCCGATCCAGTATTTACGTTTTTCGAACCACCCCGATAAAAAATCTATTGGCAGAATCCGGTTTACCATCATTGGAAGAGCGAATATATGATGCAAAAATAAAACTCACATCAAAAATAATTTTTTCTAAAAACTCGGTAATTGATGCTGATGTTAAAAAACAATTGGTCGCTAAAAGACGCTATCGTATATCATCTGCGATAGGAGAATCCCTTCGCCTTAGAACTTCTTTAAACATTTATACTCCAAACAAACCTGTTAAATATTCCTATCCTCCTTGGTATATTATAACTGAGCTATGTGATGTCTCCTTGTCCAAATTCAGTAAACAAAACTTCTCTATTGAAATATTTATTCAACTTTACCTAGACAAGGAAGAAACTCTCATGAAAGAAGGTTGGAACTTTTATTTTACTCATGGTTCAAAAATCTCGAGCGGAAATTCATCTTATGCAATTGTAGACAGAAATGGATCAACCCTAAGATTGAAAATTCTCCCAGATTATGCTTCTATTTTTACCGCCGAGGCAAGTGCTATAATCAATGCCATTTTCATTGCTAAAAATATTATGGGTACCAGGACATACCAATATTAAAGGCAACAATAATGCAGACGAAGCCGCTAAATTTGCGAATAGTGCTCCTGTTATAATGGAAAATCAAACGGAAAATATAGATGTTAAATGTTTAATATGAAATCACCTTCGCCAAAGAAAACTATCAGTATGGGCAGATTACCATCATCCTCATTATAAAGAATTAAATGTAAATTGCAGTCAACCATCCTATCCTACCATTGTTGGCAAACAGCAAATCAATGTCTTTTCGCGTTTACGCTTAGGACATACATATGCAACACACAATTACCTTGTCAATCGAGAATCAACTTTAGCCTGTCCGAAATGCGGTTCAATTCTATCCGTCGATCACATTCTTTTACACTGTACTCATTTCGATAAGATAAGGAAATCAATTTTGGATCTCTAAGTCCGAGGGATCTCCTAAAAAATCCTTCCTATGATAACATTTTTAATATCAACAACTATATATCTCACACTGGATTTACAATTTAATTTTGTTTCTAATTCTATCCTAAATTCAAATAATGTACCATTCATTATACATGAAATATCTAATTGTTAAGTTTTTTATTTTTTTTTTTTAGTTTATTACAATTTTGTTATCTTCATAAGAGCCGATAGCCTTAGCAGCTAGTGCTCCTTAAATTTGTTTGTATTAGATATATAATTTATTATGGATCTAATAAAGAATAATAATAATAATATAACTTGCCAATAGCTAAAGTTATATTAGCTAAAGCTATTTTTAGATTTCTTATAATAACTCCTTATCTCTCCTAAAAAATCCTAACTTTAACTATTGGCAATTTATAATAAAGGGCCTAAGTGAAAAATTCATTTAGTCTAGAGCTTCCAAATTTGTTGAAAATAATAATAATAATAATAATTAAAACACCATTGATGTATTTTTATTTATTATTTATACGCTTTATTTGTAAATTTTCATTGCTTTTTTTTGTGTTTTAGTAAGTTTTGTTTTGTTTATTATAACTATAAAAAATTGCTCATTTTAAGCAGTTTTATTATGTTTTTCTGTTCATACATTATTTAACATTGTGCTCTCTTAATACACAGTTCTTTTTATATGTAATTTATTTATTTCGATAAAATGGGAACAGTTTATAAAAAGCCTTTGTCAGTTTGCAAATTTCAGTTTGTAATATTAAATTTTACTAGTTTACAAAAAGAATTTTATTTAATGTTAAAATACAATTAAAAATTTAATTACATATAACTAAGTCTAGTAGCAAGAATTTTATCAGTTGTAGTAACACATACATACTAGAGAGTCTGAGGATTTAGGTTGTGTTTTATGCTTGAGCGGACAATTTTAACAAAATATCAAAACTATTTAATTTTTATCAAATTCGATGACACATTTTCTATAATATTTTCAAAATCACAAGTTTGTCAAATCTCGTAAGATTTTAACATGTTTCAAAATGATATATGATAAATAAATAAATATATCGATGGTCTCAAGTAGAAAGACTCTAACTCGTATTTTCGAAATAGACTTTTTGAGTAATCCCAATACATTTCATCCAAATACAGTTTCTCTTATGTTTTTACCATCTCTTGTAAAGTTACAATTATTTGAGAGACCAACGATATATGGGAGTGTTCGTAAATTCATCTTTGCACAGTGTAATATAAGCAATAAAACGTGACTTTACAATACTGATATCAGAAAAGTTTATCCTATAGTTTATACTGTGTATTTGAAAATTTTTTAGTCATCATTGATTGATGTGCAATACTTTTGTAATCAGTTCTCTAATTAAAAATTATTTTGTATGGGAAGTATTCGGCTCTCGTCCTTTAACACCACGCTTTAACTCGAAAACGCAAGTTATTCTCAGAGTACAAAAATTCAAAATGCTAACTATTGTTGTTCCCTATTAACAGTTTTATAATTTATTAGTGGAAACCACTCGACTACGCATATTAGTAAGAGTGGTAATCGTACAACAAAATTTTAAGACTCTGGCCCTTATTATGAGTTGTATTCGATTTTCGATCTTCGCTGGCTAACTAACATCCAATGTCGATCGTCAAATTCGTATTATGAGTTGGTAGCACAGTCGAAAATTTCGTTGTATAACGAATTTTCAATCGAACTCAATTTTGCTTTCGATGCTTATTGGAAATGTTAATATTTGTCAATTTTTTATTGTTTTTTTTTTTTACAAATGCCAGAAGTAAATTATTTGATTTTAATTTCATGCAGGTCTAAGGTTGTACATAGGTAAAAATAACAATTGGAAAAGATCGTTTTTCTAATGGAACAAGACCCGCAGCTGGTAAAAGGAATATACACAAAAGTTTAAGCGTCAAAAACAATGAAAACAAAACACGAAGGAACTAAATAAATTGTGTGGGGCCACCCGTTAGAACAACAGCAAAGTGGTCATACTAATTAATTTTTTTCCTTTATACATAAATTAGTAATACAATCAGCCTTAAGGCCATGATTCACTATAATACTCAGTCGTACGATTTGTCAAAAATTGCATGTGTGCTCAAAAAGTATGATAGTGTGGATTAAAAGTGTATGTGTGTGACAGACTTTTTGACAGTCTGTACGATTTAATAATCTATTGAAAAAATCATAAAATAGTATATTTCCATGCGGTCAGGGTTGCAAAATCTTATTTTATATGATAGTGTGTCATCTGCAACGCCATTTTGAAACGATTTTTTAAGTAGGACTAATTTATGTCAGATTTTTTTGTTATTAAGTCGTAAGATGGAATAGGATAGTGAATCCTGGTCTTTATTACGGATGTCGTTGTCACACATCGATCAGATTTTCTGTTTGTTTTCTTTAATCTATTACCATCATATTCGTAAAAGGCTGAATAATTATAGGGCCAGCTGATAAATATGTACTATTGTGAATAATCCAATTTAGTTAAATTTACAATAGCGCTATTTTTTTATCGAATGTGCGCTATAATACCAAATGAAAATTCGTTCGATCGGCTTTTTCGGTAACAGTCGAAGGTCGAAAGTTGCTCATAATAGGCACCTCTACCATCTATAGTATACAATTTTTTTTTAATTTGTTTTGAAGGTACCACGCCTTCTCTTCCAATCCAGCCTTATTATAGCTAAACTATGCTCCAGAAACTACGCGTTGTAGTTGTCTAACAGCACGATAATAATTTTTCACTTTGTATGCGAGTTAATAAGCCAAATATTCCAATTCAGCCAGCTTTTAGTTTGTCTAAACTCATTAATGAGAGGGTTACTTGTGCAAAACTGAAGTCTATAATTATTGTAGTTGCAAATATACACGTTGGACGATATACATAAACATATTTACTTTGTAAACAACTTGAAATTGTTGATAATAATTGTGTTGATAAATGTTCAGGAAAGGCAAAAAACTGTTTTCAAAAACATAGTTGCAATTTTATAATCAAACTAGCTATACCCGGTGCGCTTTGCTACACCTATTCACAATAAATGCAATAAACACTTGGAAGAAAAGTATATACAACCTTTATCTCGAAAACGCACGCTATTCTCACGATAAAGCTGTTTCATTTTACATGCAAGGTACCACGGGCACTGGTACTATCCAATCTGTTTTGCCTAAACTATGCGTATTAACACGATAATAGTATTTTACGTTGTACCACTCTCACTATCCTAATCCAATATCTATTTTGGGTTACTTGTTTAAATTTTCAAGGCTCTACATATTGTAGTTCTCTAAGAACACGATAATAAATTTTCACTTTGTATGGGAGGTAACACGCCCACCCCCCAAATATGTGTTTTGCTAGACTATGCACATTAGTGTGAAGGTTACTTGTGAAAGACTATCTATTGGAGTTCTAGGTACACGATAATAATTTTTCAATTTGTGCCAGTGTGTATATTGCTAGACTATAAACATTAGTATAAGGGTTACTCGTGCAACATTTCGAGGCTCTATCTAATTCAGTTTTCTAGGTACATGATAAAAATTGTTTACTTTGTATAGGAGGTATCACGCCCACCATTCCAATCCATTCTATGTTTTTCTACACAATATATCTTAATAATGGTATTACTGATTAAAACTTCCAAGGCGTTAACTATTGCAGTTCTCTAGATACAGGATAAAAATTTTTTACTTTGTCACTGTCACTACCTTTGTTCACTATTCCAATTCACCCTATGTTTTTCTAGAGTATATGCATGGGTATGGGGGTTACGTGTAGCCACATTCAAGACCATATCTATTACAGTTCACGTTAATAATTGTTCATTTTGTGTGGAAGGTACCACGCCCATTGTCCTAATTTATTCTGTATTTTGGAAAACTATGCGCATTATAACAGGGGTTACTCAAGGTTCTATCGTACTTCGCCAGGAACGCGATTATAATTTTTCAATTTAAGCGGGTGTTACCGCTCCCACTATTCCAATTTTGTCTTTGTTTCTCTAAACTATCTACGTTAATATGGAGGTTACTGGTTCAAAATTCCAAGCCGCTACCTATATGGAAGGCACCACGCCCACTATTCCAATCCAGTCTGTGTTTCTCTAAACTATGTATGTTAATATAGAGGTTATTGGTGCAAAATTTCAAGGCGCTACCTATTAATGTTAAAAAGCAACACGATAATAAATATTTATTTTGTATGGGAGGTACCACGCCCAAGTTTAATAGCAAAAGAAGAAGTACCCTATTTTACCAACCGTATATCTAATAACAAACTGTGAAAATTCCAGAAAGATCGGTCCACTGGTGTAGGCAGCTATAGCTTTCTAAGAAACAAACAAACAAATTTTGTGCTTGATATATGTATATAGACTAGCTGTGCCCGTCAGTTCGTGAGCGTCTTTGCACTATTTTATTCGATTTTGCTTTGAAAGCAATCCACACAAAACTCTTACTTTTTTGTTCCGCCTTAAACTATGCTTCAGTTATGGTTATGTATTTACTTTATAATACAGCGTCATCTGTTAGTGGGTAGTGCTTCAGTTATGGTTTGTATTTTTATAAATAAAATATCTGCGTACTTTCACAACCTTTTCTCCACTTTTTGATGGAAATAAGATATTTTTGAGGAAAAGAGTACCCTTATATTGGAATCATGATGCTAAGGTACCTCCTCACTAAATTGTTTTAAAATCCATCCAGTAGTTTTTACGTGATGCGAACGCAAAAGAAAAGCAGGGAGACAAGCAGACGGAAATGAGTTACTATTTCTATTATATGTATAGATTAACTGTCATAGTAAAGAAGAGATTAATGCAAACGTAATATTCATGGTCGTTAGAGATTTGATGTGTAAAATGGTTTATAAAAAAACGATTTTTATAAATTAAAGTGTGCCATGTTATAAATTCAAACGTCAACGCCAAGGTATATTTATCTTACTAGGTAGTGTCGTCCGCCCAGCTGATTTAGTAGTTCGACATGTCAAAAGTTGTATGTTGTTAGAAATTTTATGGTGCAGAAGTGAGAAAGCAATAAAACACATACAGGCCTTCTCAATTTTCTTCTATGTTTTCTGACATTTCGAACTACAAAGCAATAACAAAATGCCATGTTGGTCTTGTATTGTTGTATTTGTTGTAGAGACGCCACTACCTAGTAAAATAAATATACCTTGGTCAACGCCATATAAAAAAGTTATAATTTTTTTATATGGATGTAGTGTGACATTTGAATTTCAAGCATAAGATGAGCTTTTTTGCTACTGCTATCACCGTTTATGGATTCGCCTTGGGCGAATTAAATAAAAAATAATTATTAAAATTAAGTTAAATTCATAGTTAATTGTCTTTCAAAATAATTAAGCAAAAAATATGTTTTTCTTTTTTTTTAATATAAATTTATGTATATATTTTTAAATAAACTAAACTAAACACAAAACAAATTCGTTTGATAACTGCAACTAATATAATATACAAAACTAAAAGTACATAATAAAAAAGACATTAATTTAGAAAAAACAGCTGCTTGACAAATATTTAATGAAATCAACATTTATTTATATTCGCCAACCAGCGTCAAAAGACTAATTAAAAATATTTGTTTTAAATAATTAATTATTTCTATAACTAATTTATGCTAAAATTATATTTAAACTTATAGTTTTAAAACTTACAATTTTATGTATAATTTTATACTTAAAAACTAAAAAATTTTATAAATTTTTATGCTGGTTGTTTTTATAATTTTTTTTTTTTTAATTATTACATCATTGCACATTTTATTTTTAATTATTATTATTAATAGTTTAACAAATATTATGTTTAAAAATATTTTTTTTATTACATAAAAAACAATTTTTTTTTCAATATTATTTTTTTTGCGTTACCAAAAATGCTATAAAATACTTGGAGCATTCTGTATGAGAGCAGTTGGAGAATTACCCGAACTAAAGCATAGTTAGTGGGAGGTAAAAAAGAATTAATTAAAGCGGTCCTTATTAAGATTAAGTTAAATTCTTCCATAAATAGTGATATTTTTGAACATAATGAAACCAGTCACCATTGTGTGATACAGTGTTTTTATTTAAAGGGTCTCAGTCTGATCTATATAAGCCGAACCAGAACTTTCTGTATTTGGAAACTAGCAGTGCCCCTTACGTCGGTCAGCGTCCTGACAATATTTTTATTTTCAATTTTAATTTTGTTTTGAAAAAACCCACACCAAGTTTAAATACTCTTACTTCTACAAAGCTGCAGACACGGTTTATATATTTATTTTGTATACATTTAGCCGTCTCTGGGTAATTACTTAAGGTTAGGATTTGCTATCCTACACAATCGTACGATTTAATCAAAATATGACAAAATTCTTTCCTACTGAAAAAAAAAAAATCTTTTCAAAATGGCGTTGTAGATGCCACACTATCATCCAAAAAAGATTTTGTAACTCTGATCTAATGGAAAAGTAATATTTTATAAATTTTTTCAAAAGATTATCAAATCGTACAGACCTGTCAAATAGTCTATCACACACATACAATTCTAATCCAAACTATCATACTATTTTAGCACACATGTTATTTTTGACAGATCGTACGACTTAGTAAGATAGTGAATAATGGCCTTTAGGATGTTGCATCATAAAATTCTATTATCGTAGAGTTCTGTAAATAGTGTGTGAAAAGTGCTGCCAAGTCATTTAAATCGATAAAATTGTGGTTTCTGGTTTTAACTCTATTTTCTCTTGGACATGAGATCATTTTACGGGAAAATTTTTATCCGAAATATTTTAAATGACGTACTAAGATTGAGAGGTCCCCACAAAATTTTATTAAAATTCATCCACTGAGTTTTAGGTGGTGATGCCAGACAGACTATAATTCCAAAAATTGATGTTTTGTATTCCATATTGATTTTATTGAACCATTAACAAAAATTCCCAAAAATATTTTAATAAAAAACATATACATATATTCATAGATTATATGTATTGATGTATGTAAGATGTACATCACACAGTGGGGGATTTGGTAAAAAAAAGAAAACAAATCTAATTTTATTAAATTAGATTTAGATTAGAATATGAAGGACTTAACTGAGCCTAGTTTAGTTGAGCATTATGGTTAGGGTTACTTGAAAAAACTTTAAATAAATGCCGTATACGATTTTTTTATTATTAAGCCAATTTGAAAAAATTCATGTTCTATATTCCAGACGTACATACTATTCATCTAGAAAATTTGTTTAGAAATTAATTAAAAAAAAGCTGAAAGTTTTTAGACCAACTTTTCATCTGGAATACAAAAACAAAACATTAGTTTACTATGACGATTTCTCTTAGAGTTGAGCAGAGCAGAGAATGAAAAAAAAAACAGTGTTGAGTGCTAAAAAAGCAAAAATTCTTATTTTTGGAAATTTTTATAACTTCTTTTGGGAATTTCGGGATTTACATTCAAATATATTTTTTTGTACATAAATCAAATCTCATAAATCTTATTATTTTTTAGTAAAACTTTTACTCAGTCATAAAGCAGCGCCCAGTATTAACAAACGACTCAGGCACAAATATTGATCTTTTACTAATCATGACTGTTTTTCGGCCTTCAAAGGGTTTCGCGTCTCGCTCTCTCATTGATAAAAGGATAAAGAGCGACAGAGTGTATCATGGCACGCTTATCTGTAGTTTTTATTTATCTTTAGTGTTGAAAGTCTTTAATGGAGTACCATACAAACTCAAAAGAAATAAATTGAATTTTGATTAATAAACTGGCATTTTTTTTATATTTCGAACTGTGCTTTATTCTAAATATCTGAAAAGCTAAACATTTGCATTAATTGACTTGGTGAAGTACTAGATAAATCTGAGAATAAAACCGGTGGAGACCATTTAAAACAACTAATTAAAAACAACATGTATTTGTTTGTTTTTAAGTTACTCCACCAACTGAAGTTTAAGTAACATTGATCGAAGGTAGACACTTGCGTTGTAATTTTTGCACCATGGTAGCCTAGACCATACCTATTGCTAAGAGATTGCAGACTACCTAAATTCTTTCGCTTTAGTTGTGTCATCTATTGCATTAAAAGAGCGCATCGGAGGTGTAACGCTTATTGGCCATAATTGAATATAAACCAGTCATTACATTATTTCCCGATAGGGGCCTCATTAAACTACAGGCACCACATTACCTCCCGAGGCACCACATTCCTTTCCGAGTGTAGCATTATTATGTTCTTAATAGCCAAAGACTCGTTGCCCCTGAGTTACTAAATGGGGTCCAGAAACCACTGATTTTCCAGTTTCAGATCTAAATCAATGAAAAATGATTTGTAGTAATAAAGGCATTATAGTCATAACTATGGATGGCTCAACCTCTTAAATATATATATGTACATACACAAGAAAATGGCTCCGTGGTAAGACTCTTTCCAACAATGAAGTGGGGCAATCTGTGGTTGATAGCCTGTTTTTTCTTTAACAAGGGTATTGAAGCTGTGTTATTTTTGGTAAAGCGGCTCGAAGGACCAATAGTCATGTGAACCGGTCTGATAACTATTTAATATCAATTAATAATTTTTATTGAGTTTAAGAGCGTCTTAATGTTTTCTTTACTAGGCCAGGTAATTCTGCAACTGCCCTCGTATTTTTAAACTAGCTTTTATTTCATTTTTATATTAAAAAATTAAAATTATATTTGTTAACTTTTTAAAAATGTATTTTAACTAATTTCACTGTGTGTTTTCTTTACTAATTTTTTTTTTCATTTTGAGTGTATAGAACATGAGATTTCTAAAGGGACATGATTTTTTTTTCTTCTAATTTTAAAACTTACTATATCACAACTTAAAAAAATGTTTCGTTTACTTTTTGCAAATTTTTTTGTTTTTTTTTCGTAATTAAAAACTTATCGACCTTAAAAAACTATAAACGAGTTTTTAAAATGATTAGGAGCGATTCTCTTGAGATTTATAAATTTTGTTGTTGATAATGTTTATTGTTGCTGTTGTTGATGATAACTAAGCGGCTGTGGCTGTGGCTGCTGTTGCTGGTGCTATTGCAGTTTTGGCTGCTGGGTTTTATCATAAGAGTCTCACGTAAATGGAGGCGGCATAATAATAGGATCGAAATTACGGGCGTAATCGGTAAAATTGTCTATCTTACGATAGCCCCATAATTCCATAGCTTTTGTGCAATGCTGTTGTATATATTTAATCTAAAATAAAGAATAAATAAAAATTAGTCGAGTCGATCTGCATAAAGAAATTTTAATCTTAATATTTACAAAGTAACTCTACGTTTTTCAAAATAAATACAAATTTTTTCAAACGAAGGCCCTATTTATAGTGCAGTAATTTTTACACCCCAGTAATTTTAACGAAAAGGAAACAAAGTGCATTTCGTGGGCTGTGTAAATGTTATTTTTTAAATAAAAAAACAGTCACAGAAAAGCCTTAGAAATACTAAGGAAACTCTACACCATAAACATTATTGTGTAGAGGGCTGGGTTTCATTGTCGTCGTACCATCACAAATATCGCCAAATGTTCTCGTCGCTAAAAACAAGTCCTCAAGCCAGAATTTTTTTTTTTGTAAAGACAACACAACCTTTTTGCTTGTCTGCAGAAAACACACAGAGTCTTTGGCAGGAATCGAAACCACAACCCCTAGACTGATAGACTAGCGCGCTACCAATTGGTCTATCGAGGCACTCAATGAATAGTCAAACAGTGGTTCACTGAGTTTCGTTGTGATCGTACCACCACAAAGGTGGCCACATATTTTTTTCGCCCAAACCAAGTCCTCACGCCAAAAATAGTCGATAAAATCTATGAAATAATATCGGACGATCGGCAAATGTGAGTGCTTGAGGGGGCTGAAGCTGTAGGCATCTCAACCGAGCGGATACATTATATTTTCCATGAATATTTGGGTAGGAATAAGCTCTACGCCAATTGGTGTCCCAATCAAGACAATGTATGGGTACATAAATGTGTAGCTACTATGGTAAAAATCCATGAATTGGACCAAGAGGTCATCATTGAAACCAATGGATTTTTTTACAGCCTTGAGAAATCTTATTATTTGGAGGTAATACAAAACCTAGAATAACGATGGACTTAATGTATATATATCAAGCTTTTTGCAGAAAATTAAGATTTCATCCAAAAACTCAAGAGTTATTAAATTGCTCTGGTACGTAAGAAATTTTTTACATTAAAAAGATGATTCATTAAGGTTAGGTAAGTCCCCTGCAATATTCTAGTTTACGCGAGAGCCATTAGGTCGCTTGTAATAATCCGAAGACTATTAACTCTCCACTATTTTTTGTTAATTCCTTGACTTCCCAATTCCTAAGAACCAGATAAAAACTCCTCACAAATCCTATCAATCAGTGACACAAACCTGAGACAACCTGAGCCCAGGTCATAAAGAATAAAATAGGCTGATAATAGTTGTTTAATTTATTAACTTACTAGCTATCTTCTAGCCACTTCGTCAGCGTCCTTGTAATATTTTTTTCGATTTTGCTTTGAAAGCAATCCACATCAAAGACCCTTACTTTACTTTATATAAAGGTTCTCATCCTTAACAAAATAACTGCCGCCTTAAACTATGCATATCAGTTAGTGCTTCAGTTATGGTTTATGTTTTTACTTTATATTTATATAAAGGGTCTCATCCTTACTAAAATAACTACGTACTTTCACTGATTTTTTCCATCTATTTTTTTTTTTAACAATACGCTTCCGCAGCTTTTTGCTTGTCTGTAGTTAACACCCACAATCCGGGTTTGATAGACTAGTACTCCACCTACTAGCCCATCACGGCACTCAATCCTTTCTATTCGTATTCATCGGCCGTCTCGTCTTCTTAAACGCTTCATTCCCTGACAGCTAAACAATTCTGACGTGATGGCACTAATTTACTATCCATGAATCAGGAATCTTAATAGCGCCTAGACTTTACAAAAATATCAAAATTCGTCTCGTCCGAGATAAGTCTCTAAATTATTTTTGAAGTCTCACTTGTTTGAAGTTTCCATTTAATTTTCACCCTCTGTATATTCGCTTTGGGTAGGTATTGGGGGCAACTTGAGTGAGACCGAAAAATCGACATTGAGAGAAAACTAAAGACCAACTACACATGAACGTCTTGGAATCGGTGATGAAATAGAATTTTAGAATCAGAAACAGAACTGACCTAAACTACATTCCTGCTTAGATAACTTTATGAAAAGGTATCGATATTTCAGTGAACATCCAATCTAATTGGGACCCCAAATAATAATTCCTCTATATCTTTCGCTGTTGATGGTAAAGTTTTTGCCGGCATCATTATTATTAAGTAAAGACCAATAATTCCAGCGGCCCATAAAGCGAATCTCTCGTGAACTTTTTTCCCTACAAGTGAAGACTTATCACTAAAAATATGGCGATAAAACATTTCCGAACGGAATCACGATTTTCGAGATAAAATTGCACAATTTGCAAACGTTGTTTTAACATTAGTCTACCTATTCATGATAAGATCATACAATCTTTATTTAATGCTTGTTTGAACCATAAAAACCATTCCTAACAGATCTCGAATTTCCGATAAATATATATCACTATTCTCTAAGAAAGAATCAAATATATTTCAGCGATAAAATATGTCAGAAAAATTAAAAAAAAATTTTCTTAATTTTCTTTCCTTAAATACTTACATCTTCTGGTTTTAAATCTTGCTTCCAATGAAACGGTGCTGATTTCGAATCACGATATGTTGAACTAACACCACCAATATTCACTTTGGTATGAGTATCTAAAAATTCTTCCACCATAGGATCGAATGGTAAACCATAAAATTGTAATACCTCTTGGGCCATATCATATGGATCTAAGGATAAATCTTCATATCTTAAAGTTCTACAAGAAAAATTAAGAAAATAAATTAATTTATTTATTATAACATTTAACTATTATTATTAAAAATAAAATCATTTTATTTTTAAATAAATTCACCTAAACCTCGCGGGATATTTCTTTATCAGTACCTCCGCAGACTTATAATCGGCCACTAAGTCTTCACAGAGTATTTGAGGATCTTCACAGTCGGGATTGCCACCACACCATGTGCGATGACGGCGAGATTGCATGGTACCACGAGGATCACGCACCAATAATATGATGTGAACATTTAAGCTGAAAAGAGAAAAACGGCAAAATGAAAATTAGTAAAAATTAAAAGAAAACTCAATTTAAAGTATTTCTTTAAAATGTCTCAAAGATTTATTATTTATGCTTTTATCCAATTCAGAACGCCAGGTGGATATACTCTCTAATTAATATTTGAAATTATTATTTTTGTTAACAAATATTTACAAATCTCTTCTCTTCAACTGCCCGGCTCTTAAAGAACGCAGGCTCAAATTTTTGGCCCAAAGATTCTTTCAGAGGGATGCGACTGGAGGTACTGAAGTTCTATAGGGTATAGAGGGGGTAGCTGGTCGTCGGCGCATAACAGTGGGCCTTAATGGCTTCCGAGTGAACTCGCTTTGTACGGGCGGACCATTTAACCTAACCTATTTTTTCCCTAAATATGGATCTTAACTACAACGTTGAAATTCTTGGAAAAATCTACTTCTTGAAAAAATTACGCGACTTTTTCGCCAAAAAGTAATTTTTTCACTCTTTCACTAAAAAAGTTACTTTTCGACAATTTAATAATTTTTAATATTAATAATAATTAATCAATATTTTAAAACTGTGACTTGCTTATTTACTAAATAGTTACTGTCAATGAAAAGTCACATTTGATGCTAAAAGTCCCTCACTCTTTAAAAAAAATCATAAAAATTAAATACTCCTTTTCACGATTTTTTTTCTAACTTTATCACCAAAATATCACAAAAATCACTTTTTCACCAAAAATTTAATTTTTCACCAAATAACTTTTTATCCAAAAAAATCACTTTTAACCAAAAAAAAATCACTTTTTCACAAAAAAAAAATCATTTTTTTACCAAAAAAATCAATTTTCATCCAAAAAAATAAAATTTTCATTAAAAAATCACTTTTTCACCAAAAATTAAGTTTTTCACCAAATAACTTTTTATCCAAAAAAATCACTTTTTTCAAAAAAAAAACCAAAAAAAAATATTTTTTCACCAAAAAACTCAATTTTCATCCAAAAAAATAAAATTTTCATTAAAAAATCACTTTTTCACCAAAATATCATTTATTCATAAAAAATAATTTTTTTTTACCAAAAACTAATTTTTAACCAAAAAGCAATTTTACATCAGTCATTTTTTCATTTTTTAATCAAAGAGCAATTAATTTTCATCGAAAAATCACTTTATCTTCAAGAAGTCACTTTTTCACCAAAATGTCACTTTTTGATAAAAAAAAAAAAATCTTTTTTTTCCCCAAAAAAAAACAATTTTCTAACCAAAGAGCCATTTTGCATCAAAGTCAACTTTTCATCAAAAAGTAATTTTTTTAACAAAAATTCACTGCTTATCAAAAATAATGGGTGATTTTTTTGAGGTTAGGATTTTCATGCATTAGTATTTGACAGATCACGTGAGATTTCAGACATGGTGCCAAAGAGAAAGATGCTCAGTATGCTTTGACATTTCATCATGAATAGACTTACTAACGAGCAACGCTTGCAAATCATTGAATTTTATTACCAAAATCAGTGTTCGGTTCGAAATGTTCAAATGTGACAAATTTTGTTCAGCGATGAGGCTCGTTTCTGGTTGAATGGCTACGTAAATAAGCAAAATTGCCGCATTTGGAGTGAAGAGCAACCAGAAGCCGTTCAAGAACTGCCCATGCATCCCGAAAAATGCACTGTTTGGTGTGGTTTGTACGCTGGTGGAATCATTGGACCGTATTTTTTCAAAGATGCTGTTGGACGCAACGTTACGGTGAATGGCGATCGCTATCGTTCGATGCTAACAAACTTTTTGTTGCCAAAAATGGAACAACTGAACTTGGTTGACATGTGGTTTCAACAAGATGGCGCTACATGCCACACAGCTCGCGATTCTATGGCCATTTTGAGGGAAAACTTCGGAGAACAATTCATCTCAAGAAATGGACCGGTAAGTTGGCCACCAAGATCATGCGATTTGACGCCTTTAGACTATTTTTTGTGGGGCTACGTCAAGTCTAAAGTCTACAGAAATAAGCCAGCAACTATTCCAGCTTTGGAAGACAACATTTCCGAAGAAATTCGGGCTATTCCGGCCGAAATGCTCGAAAAAGTTGCCCAAAATTGGACTTTCCGAATGGACCACCTAAGACGCAGCCGCGGTCAACATTTAAATGAAATTATCTTCAAAAAGTAAATGTCATGGACCAATCTAACGTTTCAAATAAAGAACCGATGAGATTTTGCAAATTTTATGCGTTTTTTTAAAAAAAAGTTCTCAAGCTCTTAAAAAATCACTCGTTATTTCATCGAAAAATAACTTTTTCATCAAAAAGTCACTTCTGCACCAAAAATTTAATTTTCAATACTCTTTTTTTCATCAAAAAGTCACCTTTTCACCAAGAAGTTTTTTTTAATATAAAAAGACAAAAAGCAATAAATAAATTTGATCAGAGAAAAATTATATTTAATTCTCCAGGATTTTTTTAGTTCTTTTTATCTATAAAAAACACATTTTTTTACCTAAAAAAGTATGACATTTCTCACCAAAAAGTCATTCATTCATCATATAAGAACGTCTCTAGCGTGGAGTAGCAAAGAACAATAAAAAAAAATATAAATTGAAAATTCCTTAACTAGTCATTCTTCATAAAAAAATAAAGTTAAATCACATACCACACATTTTTATTCGTTAAATTTCGCGCTTGAAAGTACTCAAACATTTGCTGTTCATTTTTGTTTTGAGCGTGATATCAGTTTCAAATTACTTTTCTTTATGTGTGCATTTCCTTACATTCAGATTGTGATATCAATTTTCAAATACTCGCATTTGAAATTTATGAACTACGATCACATAAACCTGACCACAAATATTTTAACTAACCAGGCAAACAAAAAGCTACACGTTTCAAAACATAATTCATTTATTATCGAAAATCAAATTTTAAACCTTTTACTATCTATTGTAGGCCAATCCAGTCTGTATTTTGCTAGACTATGCACAAAGTTCGTTATTTGAAAAGCCAAAATTGAAGGCAAAGTCAATGGGTCAATTTTAAGTTTTAGCCAGCGATTCTCCAAAAGTTGGAACGAACTAAATCTGAAGATGGAGCGTTGTAACAACCAGAGAATGACAAAAGTTTCATTTTTAGTACTTATTAAGTATTTGAGGCGAAACATGTATAAATGTGTATGGCTACAGCTTAAACAACATATCATACATACATACTCATATCAATTTCAACTTAAATAACTACAAGTATAGGCAGAGAATAAATGTTTGCATACTTGTACATTATTTTTCGCAATACAACCAAGTATAAGTAAAAGTTGGATAAAGTATTGGCTATACCCATACTTGTAAATACAGAGTAGGAATAAGTACAAGTATGTAAATACTCTAAGTATACTTAGAGTATTTACTCTAAGTATACTTAGAGTGTTTTATAAATATATGTAACTATATGTATTAATGATTTTACAATTTAAAAATACGTTTATTCATTCCGTCATCCTAATATAAAAATTACTTTGGTTCTCCATACTTAACCAATGTTCGGTGATGAACACAATATTGCCAAACATAATCCACCTTTTTATACACACAATTCCTAGAAGTAGTTGTTTTACTTATAAGTATACTTATAGTATTATAAGTACTTTTCCGTACTTGTAAGTATTAGGTAGTTATAAGTATGGGTATGACAGATACCCATCACATTATCTACCTACAACCAGTTGTACTCATACATGCATTACTTATACATTTTTAAGTTTGTTGTGTATAAATAATGTTTGTTATAAGTATTGAGTACACGCATACTTATTTCACTGCAAATATGTATGTGTTATAAGTATAGGTATAACTAATACATACCCAAAAATATGTATAAGTACATTTATTTTATAAGTACTTTTTGTCAGTCTCTTGCGGGAAACTGTTAGCAATTGTTCCAAACGTACTCCTCCCATGACTTGTCACAGTAGAAGTTATCAAGTACAAGAAGTTATGAATCGTGATTTGATGAATACAGGAACCATGGCATAACTGATTTGCAAGTGTTAAAGAGTAGAAAGTTTATTATCTATTGATTCACTACATAAGTCCGCAAATTATTTGGGGCCTTCGGAATATCCATTATACCACGGGCACGGTCAGAAGAACACCATTAAATCATTTCTTCCACTGCCTATAAAACCCAGTACATATACATTTACTTTATGTGGTGAGCAACTGAATATTTAACAAAAACTTACAAACTTAAAGACGACATTACATTTGACCTTTTCCACTCGAATACAATTAGATTTAAACAGTGATTACTCTTACTAAATATTATTTATTAATACATTTTTTTGTAATAATAATCGTTATTTTTGCTGAGTGCTTAATAACTAAAAATGCTATTTAACATTTGGCAACAGCATTTTGATATAAAAAAATAATTTATAATAAAAAAACAAAACTTTAACAATAATAATGTATGAAAAGAGACAAATAATTAAAAAAACACATGCAAGTCATACGAGCATGAAATATTAGAAATACTGTGTCACAGTAAAGAATACAAATACACATTTGTAGTAAGAGTTGATAGATAACCCAGCGAACAAAAATTACTAAAATAGTGTATTCTTGCATAAAAAGTTTTTAAGTATTTCATCTTGAAGCAGCTGTAATACTTTTTCTTTTTCAGTTTCATTCATTTTCTTTATCTATATATATAATAAAATAGTAACTCATTTCCTGTCTGTCTGTTTGTCTACGTTCGCATCACGTAAAAACTACTGGATGGATTTTAACAAAATTTTGTGAGGAGGTATCTTGGTATCCTGTTTCAAATATAGAATACTTTTTTCCGCAAAAATATCTTATTTCCAAGAGAAAGTAGAGAAAAAGCAGTTAAAGTATGCCGATTTTTTTTTTACGATTTGAAGGTACTCCATACTTTAAGGTTTAAAAACAGAATATTTTAAACACGGTTGCGCAACAGATGACGCTGTTTTCCAATAATGACAAAATATAAATTGAAAGTGGGATATTTTTAATACGGTTGCTCAACAGATGGCGCTGTTTTAAAATAATGACAAAATATAAATTGAAAGCGGGATATTTTAAATACGGTTGCTCAACAGATGGCGCTCTTTTAAAATAATGCCAAATAGCCAATTGAATAAAATTTGTATTCGATTTGCTGAATACATTGTTATAAAAATATTTAATTTTTTTAACATAACTTCTGATCCCACCATGGTCCCACTCTGAAATTTTTATGGCGTACTCATTAAGCCACTTTAAGAAACATATTTAAATAAAAAAAAATAAAAGACACTATCTCAAAGATTTTAATAAAACTTTTTTTTAAATATCAGAAAAAAATTTGTTAAAAAATTTCATGAATCATGATTGATACCAAATTAAACCAAATTAAAAAGAGCTATTGCTCAACTTTCAAGGACTTATAGAACTGGATTAAGAATATATTTAATCCTCGAGCGCATATGCAAAAAAGCGGCATTTTTCAATTTTGATAACTGTGTAGCGAAAAAACTGTAAGAGATAAAATTTTTTCAAATCATATTTGGATTCAGGGAGTCAACGAATATAAATAAAAAAAGTTTCAATAAAATCGGGAGTGGTAAATTTGAAAACATTTTTTTTTGTGGTTGATTTGACTTGGAATTACCCAAAAGGGTCTTAAAATTTGGTGTGGTATATTTTGAAAGCAAAGTCGAACAAAATAGTGTCAGGACGCACACAACGTGTGTGGGCACAGCTAGTTCTATAAATATGAACAGAAACTGCAGATGAAGAAAATGATAAGTTTATATTTAATTGTTTTCCTTGTTTCGGTGGTCAATCGACTCCATCGACATGACTTTATTAGCCGGTAAGACGACCTTGGCCTTCTACGGCGCTTTTTTTTCCCAAAGAAGGCATTTTTTTAAAAGTTTAACAAGATAGTTCGAAGAGTTACAACCTCATTGATCCACCTTAAAAACTAATAACTAGAAACGCTGAGAAAAGTTTGTTCGCTGAAAATTCTGACTTCAATGAAAGTAATTAAAGGACTTCTGCTCTAACCATAAGGACACAGGAAAAGGTTATATATGGCTAAATATTAACATCACTAACAAGGCAGTATATATGTATGTAAGTAGATCTAAGCTTGGCATGTTAACTATTCGTGTGTAAATTTGATAGCCAATTGTTCGTTGGGTTGTTCTTATGTGATTTTTTTCCTTTTTTTTTCGTTTCCTACATGATGACACCTCAATGAGTTTGTCGTATAGAACACAATCCATCACCCATATTAACAAAACATGCGACAACCATCAACTTGTGTGGCATATATTACAAAATTATTAAAAAATATTTATTACGAATATTTCTACATATAATTCATTTGCCAGCAGAACGTATTAACTAATAAAAAGAAACAATTTTACAAAAAAAAAAAAAACATTTAAAGATTTTGAAGAAAATAATTTGTCATGATCCTTTTTCTATGAATGTATTATTATATAGGGTGATTTTTATAGAGGTATAGAACTTTAAGTTGGCATTACTTTTCAAGATGGCGACCGATTTAACAGCTGTTAAGTGATTTATTCTCAGTTTGGTTTGGCAATTCATCATGAATAGACTCACGCCTGAACAACGCTTGCAAATAGTGCCCAAAACGAGATTACCGTTGTTCCCGATTTTCATAAGCGAATTTTGTTTAGCGATGAAGCGCACTTCTGGTTAAATGGCTACGTCAACAAACAAAACTGCCGCATTTGGTAATCCTCAAGTGTATGTCGAAACACTGTTACATCTAGAAAAACTGACTGTTTGGTGCGCTTTATGGGCTGATGGAATTATTGGTCCGTACTTTTTCAAAAACGATAGTGGCCAGAACGTTACAGTCAATGGTGATCAGTATAGAGCCGTGATTACTATCTTTTTCATTCCTGAATTGAATAACCATGATGTCCAGGAGATTTGGTTTCAACAAAACGGCGCAACATGTCACACAGCTCGTGCCACAATAGATTTTTTTGAAAGACCCGTTTGGTGACCGCCTAATATCACGTTTTGGACCTGTGAATTGGCCTCCAAGATCTTGTGATTTAACACCGCTAGACTACTTTCTGTGGGGCTATGTAAAGTCATTGGTCTATGCGGATAAAACACAAACGCTTGACCATTTGGAAGACAACATTCGCCGTCTTATTGCCGATATACGGCCACAAATGTTGGAAAAAGTCATCGAAAATTGGACGTCCAGATTGGACTACATCCGCGCCAGCCGTGGCGGTCATATGCCAGAAATCATATTTAAAATGTAATGTCACAAGATTATCTTTCGGATAAATAAAATTTATGTCAATCGAATAATCGATAGTTGTTTTATTGCAACTTAAAGTTCTATGCCTCTATAAAAAACACCCCAAGGTTTGGATAGAGATCTTAAATAATTCTGCTTAATTAACTTAAAATCGAATTTGCTGAGTTATAACGTTTTTCTAATAAATCAGCAATATAAAAAGCTGTACAAAATAAAAAGTAAAGAAAAAAGTCTTTAATAAAGTTTTATAAATGTACCGATAACAATATGAGAAAATAAATTATTATTTATTTCTTATAACGCATAATTCCTTTCTTAAATTTATCATTATATAGTAATCCAAACAGATTACTATTGGAAAGCATATCCATATAGCATATAGCTATTTCACTGGTGATAACCCAGATCGTCAGTGGACTTTTTTAAATTTTCTGAATAAAAACCCAGATTCTTATGCTCAAAATTTAATAAACCAAATGAGAAGTTTATTAAATCTAGAAATCAAGAAAAAATCAAAAATTTCTAAACAAAAAACATAGTAACCATTTTAAATTTAAAAAAATTAAAAAACTTTACTTTTCTTTTTCTTTCTATTTTCTACATTAAGGGTTTCCATTGGATACCATTCATAATGTATCAAAAAGAGTTTCTGAAAAACAAAAATAAAAATTGAAAAAATTAAAAAATACGAAAATCGTATTTATGCACCGTGCGCATGCTATTACTTTGAAAAATTATATTTGGAATGTTTTTTATAATATTATTTATTTCTTATAACGCATAATTCCTTTTTTAAATTTATCATTATATAGTAATCCAAACAGATTACTATTGGAAAGCATATCCATATAGCATATAGCTATTTCACTGGTTTATTAAATTTTGAGCATAAGAATCTGGGTTTTTATTCAGAAAATTTAAAAAAGTCCACTGACGATCTGGGTAAGCACCAGTGAAATAGCTATATGCTATATGGATATGCTTTCCAATAGTAATCTGTTTGGATTACTATATAATAAATTTAAAAAAGGAATTATGCGTTATAAGAAATAAATAATATTATAAAAAACATTCCAAATATAATTTTTTAAAAGAAAATAAATTATTTAAAACTTTAAAAATGTAAAGGGAAATTTTTCGTCATTTAAATATTTATGGTTTTTCCAAATGGAATTGGAAATTACTGAGAAATAAACGGGTCTAAAAAGCAGGCAAAGAGAAGTGGGCCGCTTTACCATCTTCCCTACTCAATTAACATTGTTGTAATTTGTATTTATTATTTAAAACTTTAAAAGAATGTTTTTTTTTTGTCTTTTAAGCAATGAACAAGCCTTTGTTTGAAATTTTAGTGTGGCATTTGTTTATTAGCTTCCAATCATTAATATTCATCATTATTTTATTTAACAAAATTAGCTAGAGTTCATAATTTTTTAATTAAAATAATTTGTTTCTTTTATAGTTGTTAGTAGTTTTAGCGAAAAGATAAACTGCAGTAGGTAACCACAATGGGGTTGAAGGGTAAAAAATTTGTTAATAAATTTCAAAACAAATAAATTAAGTTTTTACTAACAGCTAAATAACTATAAAACTCTTCAAAGAAGAAATTAATTAAAAAATAAAGAGGCAGCCAAACAGTGGGTTGAAAAAGTTACCAGACGGTAAATTTTTTTAGGAAAGGTATTTTTATTATTTCAGAAAATTTTCAGTTTTTAGTTAGAATAAATTTTTTTATATATACATATATGTATATCTTTTAGGATAGCACACAGAGGAGTATTTGGCCTGAAAAGCTGGCCAAAATTATTAAACGTGTTTTTTGAATTAAAAGTTTTAGTTTTTTCATAGTTTTAGGTGTAGTATGATATAAAAAGTCTACTGGCAGATTTTGAAAAAATTACACTGCGCAACAAAAGTACACTGCGCAACAATAAAATTTTTCTCTACCCTAGAAATAAAAGTATGTGGACTATATGGATTTTGATGCCCTTAATTCAAATCTGTATTCCGTTTTTCTCTAGTACGTAAGGATTTTCTTTTAAAGGCGTGGCATACTTCACCCCCTAAATCGTTGGGTTGCCTTATATATTTTGCCATAAATTGAAAACGTGTTCTCCGATTTTAATAGCAGGAGGATCAGAAGATGCATCGGAAAATTCTGCTTAAACTAACCATACACATTTATTTTATATCTACTACTATTTTGGAGTTATTAAAAATTTAATGGCCGAAAAAAAAATTTTACATACATAATGCGTCAAATTTTTTGTTTTCAAAATGCAATAAAAAAATTTAAGAACCAAAAAGTTAAAATTTTTAAAGATTTTTCTAAAAGCCACAGTCCTGAGGAATAAAAGACAATTAACAAATGTTGATTTTAAAGGTTTAAACTCATTCTTGACAGACTGTATGTACATACATACATACATATGATTTACAGTCTAAATAAAAAAAATTTTTTTGAAAATTGTAAGGCTCTTATAAAACAGTATTTTTTTATGAAAAAAGGCTTTATTATATTCCTTTTATATTATTTAATACTTTATAAACGGAAAAGTTAAACTAATAAAAATTCCTTACTAATTATTATCAGGTAGAAGAAGTGTGATGGTTTCTGATGAAAAAGCTTTTTTTATTAATCCGTTCTCTTTGCGTACTGCAGCTTATATAAGGGTCACTGCTCAGAAATAACCTATTCAAGACATCTCGATTTGTATCGCTTCTGCTGAATTTCCTCGAATAATTCGTAAGATATAATCGTAAGTGCTTATTTCTGGCCTCGGCAGCTTCTTCTGACAATTGTCCAATTGGCAAGATTGCTTGCTTTATAACACTACCGCCATTTATAATTACATACAGGCAGGTATTAATATTGTGAAGTGTTAAAAGTGATGTGAATAAGACTTGAAATCAATAATTCAAAATACATAAAAGTTTATGAAGATATAAATGTATAAGAAAAAGTGCCCGATGAGCAAAAATAGAAGAAATGTGAAAATTTAAAAAAATCGTCAAAAATAATGGCGCAAACTTGCGCACACCTATTTTTTTTTTTTTTGTTTCTAAAATTAGAGATTCCAAATTCTATTGTGGTAACAAACATAATTCGTAGACATGCTAACCTCACATTTAAAAATCCCTTCTTTTCCTTTTTTTGCAAAAGAAAAGTGTATAATTTGTTTCTTTTAGCTTTTGAACGAATTGTTTCAGCATGAATATTCAACATATTTTAAATTCTTTTTTCTTTTTTAAATAACTTTTGATCAAACCTTTCAGCGAAAAAAATATTGTTTGTTAAACCTATATTCGTTTAGCCGCAAAAAAAATATCATATAAACATCCAGAAACCTTTTTCGGTTTATTTTTAAATCTCATATAATTTTCTTCACTTTCCTGACTTTAGCAGGGTCTCAGAGCTACAAATCGCAACTAAAAGTCTTCAAAATTTACAATATAATGTAAAATATTGTTGTCTGTCGAGCTGCGTACTTAGTTCTTTAGATTTCTTAAAATTCAGTTTTGCCTTTTTGGCCAGCTTTTTGAGTGAAATACTCCTCTGTGTAGCGTACGTATAGGGTAAATATGTTACCCTAATGATTATGATATAATGTCTGTCCGTTCGTCTGGAACCGTAAAAGACAGACTGTTGAAATTTTTACTAATTAAATACCAACAATTATAGGTTGTGCCGATAGTGACGTGGTTTTCACGTATATGGCCTAATTTCTGGAAGCTTCAGAGGCAGGTAATTGAAATTTACACACAGTATTTTAAACTATGTTTGCTATGTTAGCAAATATAAAATATATATAATAAAGGGTGTGCCGATAGTGTCGTGTTTTTTAGATATATGGCTTTATTTTTTAACCCTTTATAGGTAGACTTTTGAAATTTGGTTGTTAGATGGTGTATAACCATGGCCGCTATAATAAAAATTACTAAAAGCTAAAGGGTGTTCCGATATTGACTTGATTTTCACTTAAATTGCATTATTTTTTGAACCCTAATAGGCAGACATTTCAAGTTTACACACAGTGTGTAAAATAATATACGCTATAACAAAAAATAAAAATTAAAGGGTGTTGCGAATGTGACTCAAATTTACATATGTATATAGCCTTATTTTTGAACTATATTAGGTAGACACTTTAAAGTTACATAGGGTATGTACAAATTTGCCCGTTATAGGCTAGTAGGTAGTGTGCTAGTCTGTCAGTCTTGGGGCTGTGGGTTCGATTCTCAACAAAGACTCTGGGTGTTTCACTACAACGAGACCTACATGTTACTATTTTTGATAATTAAGTTAGAATATAATTAGTAATTGTATTGTAACATTTTTTAATAAATAACTATTTTTTTTTTAGTTTAATATTAAAGTGATATTTTCTTTGGCCTGGTTATCAGAAGTTAGAATTTATTAAATATTCAATAGTTTAATGCATAACACTTGTTCACCAACCGTGAACAAAATTAAAAAAACTTGCTAAAAAATTATAAATCTATTGTTTGAAAAACTTGTCTACTAGAATTGTTAATTATTTGAGTTTAGTAGTAATATTGTTTAAATAAAATTTTATCACTTTAATTTAAGCGATCGAGAAAAACAAACAAAAATATTTTTTCCCATAACTTAGAAATCGAAAACTTAACTAAAACTGTTATTTAATAAAAAATAAGGGTGGTATATTCGGCTGTGCCGAATCGCTATAACATTTTAAGATACATATATCTTATAGACATACAATCTCGATCATAAGCTTAGGAGCACTTAAAATTTCTGTTTTAAGTAGGCCATATATTTTTAAATTTTTTGTCAACATAAATTCAAGCATAAATTCAACTGCCATCGGAAAAGACATTTTATTAAAATTACAAAAATAACTACACCGACAACATTAAAGTTTAATGCAACAGTATTTTATAGGTGTTTTTCCAAAAAAGATAAAAAACGTCGCGATTTTTTCGTTCATATGATAAGATTTTTTTAAATTTTCCCAATTAGTCGCCTTTGATTTTAGTGAAAAGGGGCTAGAAAAGTATTTTAAGTATAGCCGAAACGAGCCAAAACAATATCTATAGTTCGCAAGAATATTTATAAGAAGTTGGGCGAAGACTCAGGTACTTAAGAGATATTATAACCTATGGAAATAACTAAAAAGGAAGGTTTCCGAAAACCGAAAAATCTTCAGAATTTTGCCGAACTCTTCTCTTTCAGCACGAAAAATCAGACCTCAAGTTGGTATGTGGTGAAATAACTTGAGATCTGATGGCGTCAGCATCTGCCATGATGACGTTATCTGACGAAAGTGTTACCACAGGGTGAAACAATATGTAAACCAGCACCCCCATTGTACAATACAAGTATCGTACAATGAGTAGCAATATATATATATAACATAGAAAGCCTGGATCCATGTTTTAATCCCTTATTCAGGAGTTTCTTTTTTGGAGACAATCAAACTCCTGACACTCTAATGGCGACTTTTCTATTGAGCATGAAACCGCAAATTTTGACCAAATCTGCACCATCCCTGTAAGGCTTGGTCCAAACCACAGCCACTACGTGTACCCCAAAGGCACCTCTCCAATAACCAGTCACAGAGATGGACGGCTGTCTGTGGAGCAACTGGTTTCCGTTCTACCAGTCGTTTGTACACTCGTCAGAATTGTTCTTCCAGATTAAGGTTCCAGGAACCTCGGCGTCTGGTACCCCGAAAGCACTGCGTCAAAGCCGAGACAAGTTCCACAATGACCAATCAGAGATCCCGGGGGGTCTTAAGCTGGTATCTAGGCAAGTATCTCTACTGTGAAAAGAGCCATTGTAAGCTGTAAATACCTAAAATTAAAATAAAAACAGAATTAAGAAAAAACCACCACTAAATAATTTGCGTAAAGAAACACGATTACTTTTTACTAGAGAGCATATGACATGGGATATTCAAGTAATAGGTCGTGTTAATAATAAGGATGGTCCAGATGGACAAATATTATTTTCACGATATGAGTAAATAAAGGGTGTTTTTTATAGAGGTATAGAACTTTAATTTGCCATTACTTTTCAAGATGGCGACCGATTTAACAGTTGTCAAGTGATTTATTCTCACGCCTGAACAACGCTTGCAAATAAGCCCAAAACGAGATTACCGTTGTTCCCGATTTTCATAAGCGATTTTTGTTTAGCGATAAAGCGCACTTCTGGTTGAACGGCTACGTCAACAAACAAAACTGCCGCATTTGGAGTGAAGGTAATCCTCAAGTGTATGTCGAAACACTGTTACATCTAGAAAAACGGACTGTTTGCTGCGCTTTATGGGCTGGTGGAATTATTGGTCCGTACTTTTTCAAAAACGATGGTGGTCAGAACGTTACAGTCAATGGTGATCGGTATAGAGCCATGATTACTAACTTTTTCATTCCTGAATTGAATAACCATTATGTCCAGGAGATGTGGTTTCAACAAGACAGCGCAACATGTTACACAGCTCGTGCCACAATAGATTTATTGAAAGACACGTTTGGTGACCGCCTAATTTCATGCTTTGGACCTGTGAATTGGCCTCCAAGATCTTGTGATTTAACACCGCTAGACAACTTTCTGTGGGGCTATGTAAAGTCATTGGTCTATGCGGATAAGCCACAAACGCTTGAAAATTTGGAAGACAACATTCGCCGCGTTATTGCCGATATACGGACACAAATGTTGGAAAAAAGTCATCGAAAATTGGACGTTCAGATTGGACTACATCTGCGCCAACCGTGGCGCTCTTATGTCAGAAATCGTATTTAAAATGTAAGGCCACAAGATTAATTTTCGGATAAATAAAATTCATGTCAATCGAATAATCCATCGTTGTTTTATTGCAACTTAAAGTTCTATACCTCTATAAAAAAACACCCTTTAGGAGTTATTTTTAAAATGACATCACAGCAGAGAGAAAGGGTTTAGGATATGGGCTGATATTACGTATTAGGTTACAATCGATTTAGAATTTCTAAGTACAAAAATGACTGGAAAAACTTCCAAGACTCTGTTACAATTAGCTTTCTCTTAATTAAACTATATTTTTTTAAATCGATTCCATGAATCCTGTAACAATATTACTACGTAACTTATCGAAGGGCCCTACAGTAGCCAGACACGTAACAAAGTTACAGGGGCTACTGAGTTACTTGGTAATAGGATGAAATGTGCGGAAAGAACTTGTGAGATAAATTACTGTCATTAAAAAAAACATCAGTTCCGGCTTGTTTGTACATAGCCATAGCTAACCAAATATACAACAACATTAGGACAAGATATTGACAGCGAAAACATACAAAAATAAGCAGCCACCCACACGACATTATGGCAACACACTGTGACTTTAGATGAAGACATCACGTTGAGCACTGTGGATAAGTGTTGAAGTAGTTTTTTTTTTTTTGGTACAAGTTGCTTAATGCTTATTTATTTTTATCATCAATAGAAAGAAATCTTTCCACAGCCACCACGTAACGTAAATAGTTAGTAAAATTCATAATATACGAGTACATATTAAGATTATATTGGGATAATTTCAATACAAGTACTTAAGGCATGAATGAAGAAAGAAAATATTGCTCATAAGGGAGCTATAAAATAGCATTTTATTATTACGACAAACGAAAAAAGATGCTGTTAACAAAGTTTCTTTCCTTCATTGCTTAAAGAAAAAACATAACTCTCTTGTATGTAATGTTAAGCAACAATAAAGACTTAAATAATGACATTAATATGACCGTAAAATATTCATTTAATCTTAAAAGCTGCCACAATAGTTATTGTTTGCATATTTTACTGGTCGTTAAACGTCATTACTGGTTAGCATCCGCTTTGACAACAGTTAGGGATTGCAATGCCGCAGATGAATGTTGTTCTAACTTCTTTAGATTTTGATAGAGAAATACACAAAATTTCTTAGAAAAATACTCAAACACCTTAAGAACAGTAAAGTTACCGTCAACTTAACTACTTGAGATAGACAAATTGACGTAGGAGGACATATTTTCTAGGGGGGGCAAAACCACTTTTATTGGAAAATTGTATTATGAAAACAAAAATATAGTACAATTTTCAAAAATTCTGGAGAAGCAGTATGTCTGGTTGGGGCATTACACACCCCAGAATGGCCTTCCTACGCCAATGGATAGACAATGACTTGTTAGCTGTGACTATTGAAAAAAATTACATACCTTTTCACCCCTGGTCATATTCTCCGACACTATATCCGTGGCTTTCAAAACCGCTAGAACTTTGTTGTGGAAAGCACTACTTTTTCATAGAGTCTTACACCAACTCTCGACCCTACAGTCATCTATGAGCCGTCGTAAGTCTCTATTCGAGTGTTCTTTTAAAGGTGTTCTGGCAAAATAATTTTTTCAAAATTTATTAAATTAACAAATGATGTGCTACCATAGGCTTGTAAGCACCATAACAGACAGACGCTTGTCAAAAAATGAGCACGATGTCTCCAAGCTTTTAAACACATAAGAACAATTAATAAAACTCCTAAGTTTGTTGCAGAATTCCCCGGAGTAGCTCATACTCAAACGCGCATAAATACAAGTATAAAAGTGACATGAGTGTGAAGATAAATACGTCGAATTAAATAGGTTTTTCAAAAATATAGCATGCGATAAAAAAGTTTTCCCATACATTTAGTACGTATTCTGCACAGATTTTCGGACTTTTTTTTAAGATTTATGGTTACTGGTTACATAAAAGTAACGATAATTCTCTCTATAAATACAAGTATAAAGTAAACATCAGGCTTGCCAGATCTGTCAGGAATAGTTTATCCAAGGCTCTAGACAAGATAGCTATATGGTAGTATTAATTTGAAAATCTACATGAGTAGTTAGTTGTTTTCTACATGGGAACTATCGATATCAATAATTATGGTTTGACAGATGATGAATTGTGAAACTGCGTTGACATTTCTGTTCAGTAAGGTTTGGCAAGTCATCATGAGTCGTTTTCGCCAGAGCAATGCTTCCAAAATGTTCCGTTCGCGAAGTTCATAGAGCACTTCGTCCACTTTACGATCAACATAATTGGCATAGTAAGCAAGCAATTCATGCAGTTTTTGTTCGTTTTCGCACTACTCGATTCAAAAGCAGTAACAAGATAAAGAAATGTACACACCGAAGAGAATATTGCTGGTATAGCACAAATTATTGTAGAAGACGCCGAAGAGTCTATTCGTCGACGTTCTCAACTTGTTCGTTTTAATCCTTCGAAATTTTTCCGGGAAATTTTTCACTTTTGCGGCTACCTAAGCGCTACCTAAAAGGTGTTAAGAATCATTCCTAGGAAGTTCATATGTTCTAGAAAGTTGTTTATTGAGATCTTAGGTTCATTTTTGTAGTTGATTGTTTCCTTGAATTTTAAAAGGTTTGCTACCTATGGACCTGAACAGGGGAAAAAAAGGTAAAAAAAAATTGAATTTTTAAAAGTTTTTTGCGATTTTGACCTTGAAGATGAAGTTTTTTTGATTTTATATGTTCACAATTTTTGTTCTTTATGACAAGAGCTACAACTTTGCCTCAGAGAGTATATCAAAATTCCAAACGGTTTGCAAAATATGAGCTTGAGTAAATGATAATTTTTTTTGCAAAAATGACATCGAGGCCCCACATCTTTGAGGGCCCATAAAAAAAACCTGGAGGACTTTGGGCAAAACTGGGAGATAGGGGTCTTTTTTTTTGGTCTTTTATCACGTAGTGGTGTCCGTATATGGTTATTTTTTTCCGTGTTGCACTGTGAGATAAGAATTTTTATAAAAAAAATTGTTTAGATATGAAGCTCATTTCTGGCTAAATAGTTAAAAATGGCGCGTTCAACAATCGATTTATCGCAAAATCAATTTGGTGAACACTTTCTTTCCAGGAGTGGTCCACAGTTCCATTTTTGAAATAAATAATTTAGCAACCTGGGATGTCTTCAATCTGTCAACGGTACCGAGAACTGCGTTTTATATATAAAATTGGTTTAAAAATATTTATTATTTTTATAGAAACCTAATTATGATGATGAGTTTGTTATGCTTTTAAACCAAACTAAACAATGAGAACGTGGTTAATTAGATTACACAAAAATAAAGAACCTCTTAAAAAAAACAACAGCAGCTGTGGCAACAACTAAGACAAACTTTAATGTAAAAATTTACATCTTGAATAATTATTGTGGTTCAGTAAATAGTAAGGGTGGTTGGGTGTTGCAAATGGGCCAAAAAGTTCTGCTTACCATCAAACAATAAAAGGTTTATTTCCAGCGTTCCAAAAGAGACAATTCATTGGGAGAAAGTATTAAAAAACAAATGTGAATATTATTTTTTTTCGTTTTGGTTTTGATGTATAAATGGCCAACACTAGTAGGTTATATTGCCAGGGTCTCTCAACATATAGGATCTTTCTTCCGGAAAATCCAGCCGACCTGTAAGTTAGCACAGGAAGTAGAGTATTATTGGTCTCCACCACTATCAATCTTAGTTATTTATGCTGCTACAGCACCAAGTCAAAAAAGGTTACAATCAAAAAAGCTTACAATCCTCATTTGTGAGTTTTAATTTGGTACTCCACCATTTTCTTTCCTCCAATTGTGTAGTTACTTCTTTTGTCACTTTATTTAAGTAATTTTGAGTTTTTTTGGTCTCCACCAGGTTCTTTCATCCACTTTTTTTAAAATGTTTATATTCTTGTAAAATTGTGGTTTTTACATCTTATTGTATTGTTTTGTATTTTTTTTGTATTATTTATACACGATAACCAAAAACACGTGGCTGATTAATGCATCCACCAATAACAGTACCGCAGTACTGCTATTCGAGGAAGCCAATAAGTCAGTGCGATAGTGAGACGCTAACCACTCGAAGGCCGAGCAACAACTACGGCCTGCTTGATTTTCAGCAATAACGACAATGGAGCGCGCCCGTTACTCCTCTATACATATCTACTTTACGACTGATGCGAATATAAAGAAAATTAAGAAAAATATATAAATATTTTTTTTCCGGTGTTATTTTTAATCTTATTTTAATTTAAATTCATAAACTTAGCTTAAACAGAAAAATCCCGACAAATGCATTAAAAGGAAAATTAGATTTTGGGGACGATTTGAGAAGGATAGGAAGGGCTAGAGAAACACTGCAGGGTGATGCGATTCTTAGAAATGAACTTAATTTTGAGTCAATTCTAATTTCGTAAGAGGAAGATAGTGGTGGCGAAGATGTAGATGACTTGTTGGTAAAGGGGAAATTTCTCCCCAGGTCAATCCAGAAAAAACAGAGTAAATATTTTCCACCAAAAGGTATAAACCAACAGGCTTCAAACCAACTAAAATCAAATAAATATCAAATTGCTCTACATTAGAAACATACAGGAGAGATCTAAAAAAGGTTTTAATGCCTACTATGCCTGCAGGAACTAAATAGGGGACTGCAGCCAAAAGTCGTAAATTTGATTTACACATAGGATGTAAGACCCACGGATGTATTGGCATTTAAATCAGAATCTCAGAGGAAAAATCTTGCCAAGTTCCAGAAGTGTGTTTAGATTGGCATACGGCTGTTATGCCAATGAGAAGTAAAGTACAACTCTGGCGGCTTTGGATAACATTCTGCACCTACTTTCCATTGAGGAAATTATAGTCGGAATGGCGGCAAGAAGTTTGCTTAGACTTTATGAATCGATTGGTAAGTTGAGAACGGTTGGACACACACAATTCGTATACGAGATCGGGCTCAATAGATGTTAATGGACGGCCGCTCAGATTGATTTCGGCAGGGAAAGGGATGCTAGTTTTTAAAAATGGAATGGAATGTGGGTACTAGTACGGAGATCCACATTATAGGAACTACTAGACAAGAACGGTACGGAACATACAAATATTTTACACGAGGTCGGGCTCAATGTACCGTTTTCTTTAAATCCTGGGCAAACGGACGTTAAGGCCACTGAGCTTGATATCGATAGTATACACTCAGTCTGGAAAACTTTACGAGGGGGTTGTAGTTTTTGCATATGACTTGTAGATAAATGTGGGTACCAATATGTAGATCCACATTATAGGAACTAGCATACGCAGAAATACTTGCGGTCCTGAAGGCCAAGAAATTAGTATCTCGACACGTGTTACAAGTTGATAAGTCACTCTGTACATTGATAGTCAAGCGTTAAAAATGCTAGAAATGTGCTGATAAATAATTATAGAGTTAGATTGTGTAGGATTTCCGGTCATTGCAAGATTGGGCTCGGAGTGAATTAATTTAGAGCGAGTAAAATCGATTCATATTTAACTGGTAGTAGAAATAACTAGGGAGTTTAAAATCTTTCGTACAATGGCTTCTGTAGAAGTTGTCATTATCCAGCGCTCTCTGTAACTACATCAGCTTTTCTTTGTTTACAGGATTGAAAATATACTCTCTTTGATTAATCAAGTTTTTATAAAAAAATTTTGAGTTTTTTCTTGCAAGGTCGGTTAATTTTTGCGCCACCTGTCGTTAGTAAATGGGCAGTCGAATAACAAAAAAAATTTTAATAAAAGAAAAAAGTGTTTAAAAAAAGAATTCATTATTTTAAGATCTTCTATAGTTTATTTTCTTAAATTTTCTTGTCCTCTTGCAAATATAATGAAAGTAAAAATTCAAGTGTTTTTACTTGACTTTGTTTAGATGGTGTTGTTGAGCTGTAAGTAGTTGTCTTAAATTTAATTAAACTACTTTTTGTTCGTGTTTATTAGGCAAATACTAAATAAATATAGAGTCATAAATAAATTGTTTTTTTATGCTGGGTTAATTCAACACAAAAAAAAGTGTTCGAGGCATCTCTTGAAAGTATGTTACAAGCAATTCTAATTAAGGTTTAATAAAAACGTATTTTGCTAGTGTCTAGTAAATTTACTATACGTCGGCAGTTTGATAATTCTGTGAGTTTTTGTAGTAACGTTCAATACAACACTGCTCCCGATAACTGTGATCTTTCGAATTTTTGGGCATCTGTCGAATTTTTAAGCCTGATGAAACTCCTAATTTGCTTTTGACAGCCATTAACAACCTCGTTAACTTTGACAAAAAGAGGAAAACGTTAAACATTTTTTTATTAGTACCAAAACCATCACCGAAACCATCACCGAAAGGCTTGATAAGTAATGTGGGGACTCTTCTCTATCAATTTAAATGGTTAAAAAGTTGTTACTGCGTTCCCTTGTGTTCGTACTAGCACAAAAGACTTAAAACGTTCAGGTCGCCTAAAAATGGTAGTCACGTCAGAAATGGTTTATAAAATCCTTGGAATAATATTAGACGCTTGGAGAATAAAAGTATCTTTTACTGGCTGAGGGCTGTAGGCATCTCAAACTAACGGTTACATTTCGTTTTGATTAAAATTTGGTTGTGAAAAAGCGATCCGTGCGATGGCCGACCCGGTTGCTCACATTTCACTATAAGCGCAACAGTGTGACCACTTCAAAGGAGTGTTCGGCGATGATCAGGTGCAATTTGAACGTTTATATACGCCGTTTTGTGGCTGTGGATGAAAAATGGATGCATCACAATATACCAAAGATCAAAGAACAATCAAAAGAATGTTTTTATTATAACCTTCACACACTATACCCTATAAGTTTGTCATTCCGTGTGTAATTTATAATATTAAATTCCGATCCCATAAGGTATATCTTTTTTTTATCCTCATACATAGAGAAGTTCGGGTTGAAATCAACTTTGCCAAGGTACCAGAAGAGATACAGACAAATTAAATCACCAATCTGCCAGGCATAGTTTCGAAAATTTTGCTAGTGTTATTCAGCAACTTTAGACCATTCCATTCGAAGTTGCGGACAAAAACCATGCCTACCTACATTTTTAATTTTTTCAGCTTGCTTTTATTTTATTCGGTTGTATTTTTAGTAACAAAAAAAAACACCTCTGCGAGAGGGTTGTTGCCATCTGCTTTGATTTATATTAAATGCCTTTATAGAAATCAATAAACATAGACTCACAGGATACCAGGGAACCAGGAGTGGTTAATAGGTTCCTTGCTGAAAATATGGGCAAACATATTTTGAAGGTTTTTTCCCTTTAGACTGTCCATTCTAAGGCAATATAGATAGCGGGACGGTCCTATGGGCCCTTTTCAGAGCTTTTGGGCAGATTAAACATTTATTTGAAACGATAACAACTTCATCTAGCAAGAAATAAACTGCTATTCTATCAATACAATGCACGGATGGACAACTGCATAGTCTTTATAGAAAAAAATCTATGAATTAGGCTACGAACTTCTAACCCAAACTAGCATATTCTACAGAATTAGCTTCTTATGACTTTTTGCTATTCCCAAGTTTGAAGAAATTGTTGGGTGTTAAGAGCTTTGGGTCAACCGAAGAGGTCATCATTGAAACATTGAAACAAACGCTTATTATTATTGGAAGGAAACATAAAAAAGAAAGGGGAAGTCGGTTAACTTAACGTATCGAGCTTATGGACGACTAAGTTAAGAAATAAAACCCTTTCTTTCGATATAATATCCAAAAAGTCGCTGAATTATCAAATTGCTCTCGTATTTTACATTTTTTTTAACAAATAATTTTTTATTTTTAAATACATTTTAAAATTTTAAAATTATGGCAAAGTGACGTTCCAATAAAAGGACTTTCAATTCCACATATGTATGTACATAAGTCGACAAGAAATGAAATGAAAACGTAAATGAAATGAAATGTAATCAATTAAAGTCAATGAAATAAAATTTCAGTTTGTGCAGGAGAAAGTTTTCTTCAGGGATTAACAAATAACAACAACGAAGTAAAATATTTCTTCATGGCAGTGACAGGAAAAAAAAAATAAAGCAAATTGTTACACAACACTTTTTTTTTAGAAGACACACGCCAAAATCGAAAACAAGCAAATATTTTCCAAAGTAAAAACTACAGAAAGAAAAAAAATGTATTTGGGTTGTTATATATTTTTTGTAGTGTTGTTGTTGTTTTGTTTTAACTGTCAATTCTATAGTATTTTTACTTATTTTAACAGCTGTCATGTGCAATAATGCATGCAACTGAATATAACATTCAGTTGAGACACTTAAAGAGCTCTCCCACATGAACCCACCCACACACCTACATACATGCATATATTCACACTCACTCACTCGCCAGCTTAGATTTAGTTACGTGAGAAATGTGTACGTCAAAATGATAAAGACACTTGGATTTTGTAACGCATAAATATAAGGAATATTTTTTACGTTTAAATGTTCTTTGTGACAAATATTTTTTGTGCAGTTTTTGGAAAATTTGTATTCCGCAGTAAAGTTTGACGCTGTGGCTGTAGAAAGGGTAATCTGCCATAAACAAATCGGTTTTTTTAGTTTTATGGGCAACCTGAGGGCAATGCCAAGTCTTGTGTTTATTTATTTTTTTTGAAAAAGAAGTAACACTCAGGATAGGTACCTAGGTGGGCTTATAGTTAGTGTGCTAGTCTATAACTGATTAACATAAAAGGCTTTCGTCCTCCAGTCTGAAATCACTACAGTCGATTGTAAAAGGCTAGTAACAGCTTGAGACTCAATGAAAGAGAGGAAGTCGTAAATTACCAGTCTGATACCAGAAATTATTGAGGAGCGATTCTATCCCCTATAAAATAAATATTTTTACGTTATTACTTTACGTTGGGTTCTTTTAATTGCAAAATAAAAACACACCGACGGATACCAGAGGAGGAACGTAGGGGATTGAAAAGGGAACCATAAAGGTGGTGGCATGCTTTGGTATCCTCCCACAAAATATAAATATATAGAGATGGGTAATTTAATCTTTAAGGTAACTTTAATGCAGAATGAGTGACGAATGTCGAAATTATCGAATTATTACAAAAAGGCATCCAATTTTGTATTTGCCTGCAGAACATATCCAGAGTATTAAGCGCACTATCATGAAATCTATGGAGGCACTACGACTAGCATGAAATGAGCGAGTAAATTACTATAGGAAATGAAAAGATTGAAATTCAGACTGTGACTGGAAAAAGGCTAAAACGGCAAAGAACATATTGTGTAGATTCAGACCAAGGCGAATTCAACTACAACAAAACAACAAGTTTGACATTCGATTAGCAGATATGAAACAATGTATTTTTGACAAGACATTATCAAAAAAAAAAAAAACGACAAGACATTAGCAAAAACGAGAGCAAAAAACAATCAGCTGGGCTATCGCCTACACCTGGTATGAATTCGCCTTGATTCAGACTATGTGTTAAGATAGAATGTCGACATGTATCAGTCGCTAGTCTGAAATCACTAACACCGAGAGGAAAAGCCTAGCGACAGCACAAGACTTAATGAAAGTAAGGTAGTCGTAAATTACCAGTCGGATACCAGAAATCATTGTGGAACGAAGGGGTTCGAAAAAGGGCCCATAAAGTTAGTGGTCTGCTGCGGTATACCCTTAACAAAACTAAAAAAAAACACTCAGGTAATTAATGCCAACATTAATCGACTTACTTCCTTTGGAATGTGTGGGCAAGAGATTATTCAGATGGTTAGACTTTCGGCAGCACTGCAAATACAGTGTTGCAGCAGCGCCTCTGGTGTTATTTAAGCGTATTAATGAATAGAAGCTTTTTAATTACCAACTGTGCTCACCACATCGAAGGCGTGCTAATAATATTTTTTTATTTTTTTCGATTTTGCTTTGAAAGTAATCCACACCAAATTTTAAGACTCTTACTTTTATAGTGATTCAGATATTGTTTACGTATTTACTTTATAAAGGGTGGGTAAATTTTAAGGGCCGATGTTGATTTGGAATAAAACTAAATTATGAAGGAAATTATTGTCATTTCTTTTTATTTTGATAATATTGGTATGGTTCAATGGCCTACGCGACCGCGGCGGCACACCTCCAATGCTCCAAATTTTCTATGACGCTGAGGCATAATTGAGGTTATATGCCGTTAATGTGCCGAATCAAAATGCATTTTGATTTGAACGTCCAACTTCGTAATAAGCCTGAATAACTTTAACGTGTTGCTCGTTTGTGTATCTTTCCATGGTTCAAATTGAGTTAGTCTGCAATTGAGAAATGTCAAATTAAATGCAGAAAAAAACTTGACGTTTAGGTGTGGTTCACATTCAACATCGGCCCTTGAAACTTAACCACCCGATATAAAGGTACCCATCTCTGAGTAATTACTCAGGAACATAAACTTTATATAAAATTCTAAAATTATTGTAGAGTTCTGTAAATAGTGTTTAAAAGTTCGCGCTGACAAAAATAAAAGGTGGTGCCAAGTTTGCAGTACCATTGAAACGTTAAAATTGCTTACTTTCATTACTTTTTCTCTATTTTCTCTTTGAAATTATATATTTTTGCGGAAAAAAAGTATCCTATATTTGAATCAATCCGCTAAGGTACCTCCTCACAAAATGTTATTTAAATTTATCCAGTATTTCTTACGTGATGCGAACTTAGACAGACAGACAGACAGACAGACAGACAATAATTCTTAAAATTTGTGTTTTGCATTTCATTTTGATTACTATCTACACACCAGCAACAAAATTTTCCAAAAATATTTCATATACAGAAATGGTTCTGTTATTATTTTATTATTTGTATAGTCAAAATTTATTTATTATAAAAAGCTTTTCACAAATAAGTATTTTATTTTAACCATTTTTATATAAATAGTAAAGGGTATTTTTTATAGAGGTATAGAACTTTAAGTTGCAATAAAACAACGATTATTCGATTGACATGAATTTTATTTATCCGAAAGATAATCTTGTGGCATTACATTTTAAATATGATTTCTGGCATATGGCCGCCACGGCTGGCGCGGATGTAGTTCAATCTGGACGTCCAATTTTCGATGAATTTTTCCAACATTTGTGGCCGTATATCGGCAATAACACGGCGAATGTTGTCTTCCAAATGGTCAAGCGTTTGTGGCTTATCCGCATAGACCAATGACTTTACATAGCCCCACAGAAATTAGTCTAGCGGTATTAAATCACAAGATCTTGGAGGCCAATTCACAGGTTCAAAACGTGAAATTAGGCGGTCACCAAACGTGTCTTTCAATAAATCTAATAAGGCACGAGCTGTGTAACATGTTGCGCCGTCTGGTTGAAACCACATCTCCTGGACATCATGGTTATTCAATTCGGGAATGAAAAAGTTAGTAATCATGGCTCTATACCGATCACCATTGACTGTAACGTTCTGGCCACCATCGTTTTTGAAAAAGTACGAACCAATGATTCCACCAGCCCATAAAGAGCACTAAACAGTCAGTTTTTCTGGATGTAACGGTGTTTCGACATACACTTGAGGATTACCTTCACTCCAAATGCGGCAGTTTTGTTTGTTGACGTAGCCATTCAACCAGAAGTAAGCTTCATCGCTAAACAAAATTCGCTTATGAAAATCGGGAACAACGGTAATCTCGTTTTGGGCCCATTTGTAAGCGTTGTTCTGGCGTGAGTCTATTCATGATGAATTGCCAAACCAAACTGAGATAATAAATCACAGCTGTTAAATCGGTCGCCATCTTGATAAGTAATGCCAACTTAAAGTTCTATACCTCTATATAGCAAAGTAACCCTATCAATATGTAGCGCGCGTAATGTAAAACAAGCAAAAATATTCATACGGCATCCAAAAACGATAGAGAGTGGGAGAGAAGCAGTAAGGTAATCTACATATGAATAAGTAAACAAATGATTGAGAGTTAGAGTGCATGAACGAATGCTTGAATACACAAGTATTTGTGCATTAAACTTGACAAGGATTCCATTACATGTGGTCGTTTTAAATATTTAGAGGTTTTCTGCTTGTTCCTGCCTTTTATTTTTCACTACACTCCTTTTTAAGTTTTTTTTTTTTTTGCTTTTTTTGTTAGTATTTGTATACGTGAGTGTATATACATATGTATGTGTTTGAAGGCATGCATGTATGTATGATTTAAAATATGAATTTCATTTGTTTTAGAAAAATTTATATTGCATGTAGTTTATTCAGGCTTTTAGGATTGGGTTTTTGGATTTGGATTGTTGTTGTTTTTGTTGCTGTCAATGTCGTAGTTGTTTGGAAAATGCCTGAACGCAAATTCCCTGCAACAATTTGAAAATGCTATTAATATAATTGGGTGAGTTTTGTGTACTTTAGATAAAAATGAATTACAATGCAATCACATAAAGGCAAATAGTTTGCAAATCTTGAAATTTTCCACACTAGCAGAAATAAAATCATAACTACAGTCTGTTGTAAAAGTAACATTAGAAAAAAAAAAATAAAATTTAATTATTTAAAAAATCGCAAAAATACAAATTTTTTAATAGAAAAATTTGCAAAAGACATTAAAATTTCACAAACATCTTATTATAAAAAGCCGTAAGAATTTAGAAGAAGTAGGTTTCTAAAAAAATGTCAAGTTTCAAAAGACGACTGACAAATTTTTAGAAAAATCGGTCATTTTTAATTTTTTCAAAAATGTATGCCAAATTAAACAATAAAATAAACTGATTGGATTTGTTCCGCCAGTAAATAAAATACTGTTGTCATACCTTTCGGTGAAGACCGTCGTCACTAGCTGTTGTTTTGGTACGTTTGGCGAGCGCTTTCGATGTAAAGACATCATTTTCATTTCATTTTGTACCATTTTAAACGCGTCTTGAAAATTATGTCTTTACATCGAAAGCGCTCGCCAAACGTACCAAAACAACAGCCAGTGACGACGGTCTTCACCGAAAGGTATGACAACAGTAATAAAATAAACGCTTATTTATTATTTTTTAATAAAATATTTCAAAAGTCGTTAATTTTACCAAAAATTCTAAGCTATCCAAAAATCATTAAATTAAAAATCGCCAATTTATTAAAAAACGCTAATTATTAAAAATCGCAAATTTCTTAAAAATCGCTCATTTCTTAAAAAGCGCTAAATTTTCAATTGTGTATATAATCAAAATCGTTCTAAAACTATACGTATAGTATGAGCCTTTTTACATTATGCAACTTTTGCTGCTGCAATTCTTACTTAGAAGGCGAGAAAAGAGTGTGAGAGCGAGAGAGAGAGAGAGAGAGAAAAATTAAAAGCGATACACATGCGCTTGTACTCATGAAATTCCTTTTGTCTTCTAGTTTGTAGTTTCAATTATGTTTAAAATGTAAACATCTATAGATGCAATTTCACGATATATACACAAATGCAATTTTATTGAAAAAAAAAAAATTTGCAAACGTTATCCAATGTAATTGGACACTTAAGACATAAGTTTCCGATGTCAAGTTTCAAAAGACTTCCAGAAAATTTTTTGAAAAGTCTGTTGTCTCTCAGTCAAGTTTCGTTTGATCAATCAATTTTGAAAAAAAAAATAATAATTTAAAAAAAAAATTCTACTTGAAAAATCAAAACTCCAGGTCCACGGTGCCCACCCCTAGACTTAGTAGTACAAAAAGACAACAGGGTTGATCAAGGAAATGGTGACACGAGGTCTTTGATTCAAACTTTCAAAATGTTACTTCCATAACAACCCACCTTTTAGGAAGAAGTGTATACTATCATCTCGTATATTCTAGCGAATATAGATAATCAAGTTGTGCAAAAGCCCTTAACCTCATTTGAGCTAGAGTCTAAGGTAGCCATGGACTGTGTGACATTTCTCAATGAACTTAGTAGTCACAAAAATTAAATTATGTTGGTTTCCCAGTCATGAGAGTCATGTTGATAACGAACGGACTGCCCTGAATATGTTAGTCGGATTTTTATCATCTTTAGAAAGCTCTAACAGTGTTGCGTCGTATATAGGGGCAACAGTCTTGTAACCAGAAGATAAGAACGTTCGAGGTCTAACCGGAATAGAAGCCTAACGGGGATTTCCCTAGTACCTGTGATCGTTTCTTAGTGAGACCATTCGGGTGGCTGTGGGTTTGGACCTAATTCGCCGGAAGAGCGATTTAGTCTGATGTGCTGTTGCTGATGCTCTAACAGAAGCCACCGATCGTGTGATAATGACGTAAATCTGTATTATTAATTATCTCTCTTAGGACAAGCCGCTGAAAAGTTGACCACAGGATCATTTCTTGCTTATACTTGCTGCAAAGGAATATTAAGAAAAATACAATTTTAAATAAAAGTATCTTGAGAAGAAATGAAAACTTTAGAAATTTTGAGATTAACAGCCAACCAAAAGAATAACACAAAGCTTCTTTGATCTCATAATTTAGCTTATCATTGAATAAACTTAAACTGTTTATTTTTTTTAAATAAACAGAATTTCTTAGTGAATGTTAATTCCGTCTAGTGAACGGCTTTTTAAACCTTACAATTGAAATAAAATAAAAAATAAATAAAAAAGACTTTGTTGTCCATAAATCATAAAAAGTGTGGCAAACTTTTGTGTTTGTTATTCATTAGAAAAGCAGCATTTGCTATAGAAAAATTATAATAGATTTGACTACTCACACGTATTTACTCTTTGAATTGTAAATATTGTGTATGTGTGTTGAGTTTATATGTGTGCATGTGCTAAAGTGTAGAATAAGCAGATAAACTTTTGCCTATGAATTCTTATGGTTTTCACTAGGAGCGTTGCCACAATAATTCTTACTTTTTAGCCATTTTTAAGCGAAATATAATTTGATGCTTTGTTTGTAAATATGATTTAAAGCAAAAAATACGAAATAATTTTTAAATAAAATTACTCATTAAAACTCGGCCAAGGTTCTGAGGTAGACAGACGGGGTTGATTATAAACTGAAGATTTTAAAGGGAGCAATTTGCATCCATTTAAAAACAAAAATAAAAGACAAACAATATATGTCAAAAAATGTCTTGGGACACCCTTTAATTTGAAAATGTTGTTTTTATTTAATATATGTACGTAAAAATCACCTCTTATATGAGGCAGCCTTTAGTTTTTAATTTTATGTTTTTATACCCTTCACCACAGGTGGAAAGGGTGTATATGTATAAATTTGTCATTCCATGTGTAATTTCTACAAAATTCATTTCCGACGCCATAAAGTATATATATACTAGATCCTTATACACAGCGATTAAGCGATGTCCATTTGTCCGCCTATCCGTCTGTCTGTTCGTGTTGATGTTGAAGAGTCATTTGCCAAGGCACCAGAGGAGGTACGGAATATTTAAGGCCACCTGCCTTAGTGGTTCCGAAAATCTTGGGATCGCAACTCAGCAATATCAGATCATCCCATTGGTGGCTGCGAGCAGAAAACCACGCCCACCTATACGTTTTCACGTTGTTTTTATTTTTTTCGGTTTTAATGAATTTTTTTATTGCCTTTTTTGTTAAATAAATATTAGAACGCGACAGGTAGATCGCAAGGAGTGCATACAGATGTCGGAGAATCTGTAACCCTTGCGAGTGCCGATTTTGTGTTTATTTTAAGGTTGCTAATGTTTTTTAAGGATTTTTTTTGCTGTATGACCATTTTAACACAATATAGATCACAGGAAGGTCCTAATTCAAAAAAAAAAAAAAAAAAAATTCAAAAATTTTTCCAAAAACAAATTTCTAAAAATTTTTTAAAAAAAAATTTCTAATAATTTTCAAAAAAAAATTCTAATAATTTTCAAAAACAATTTTACAAAACAGTTTTCAATAAATATTTACAAAAAAATTATCAATAAAATTTTTACAACAAATTTTCAATAAAATTTTTATAAAAATTTTTACAAAATACATATTACAAAAAAAATTTTTTTAAAAAATTAACAAAAAAAAATTTTCTACCAAATTTTCAAAGAAACGTAACCAAAAGAAAACGGTCTCGCTATTTCGGCTGCAGAAAATGCAGATACGCGACTTAATAGCAATAGTCACTGGGCATTGCTTATTTGGAGTCCATGCAAGCAGGATGGGTATCCCCTATAATGTCTTCTGTAGAAGTTGCAGGATGAAGAAGAGGAGGAAACGGTTGAACACCTTCTCTGTCATTGCCCTGCATTAGAACTCTGTCGCCTACAATACTTGGGACGACGATGTTTTAAAAACCTTTCGTGTGTTTCATCTCTGGAACCAATCAGGATTAACTCCTTTTTAAGGAACTGTGGTTGGTTTTCTAACCCTCTTCCAACTGAAGTGACATAGTTGCTCATCAACATATGTCACGTCCAATAGTGCCTTCACGGCTAGCACCTTCCCACCTTCTACCCACTTCTTTCTCTAATTTCTCAGTCTAACTTTGTTTTCCATTTTCTCTGTCTATCCCTCCTCTTATCTGCAGGTATCACAAAGGGACCAATATAATGGACCCAAGTGAGCTATTTCATTCTCTTTCTCCTCCTCTATACAAGCTGCCTGCTTAACCTAACCTAACACATTTAGCTTTACTATTGTGAAGGGTATATAAGATTCGGCATGGCTGAAAATAGCACTCTTATTTGTTATTACTTTTTGTTATATCGGGCATATAAGTTCAAGCTTTGTGAAAGTTGCACGCGTCAGCCTAGAACGGTTTAAAAGTTTAATATACATATATGCACCTAAATCACGTCCTAATTTAAATTCTGTTACGGCGAGGCTAGTCGAGACCCTCTAAACTCTACGTATAACTAGAAATTGTATAGAGAACAGTATTGCTTGACTAAACACGATTTTCTATATTTCGTATATAAGTATATCCTCCCTAACTGTCAATGGATGGTTTCCAACCTCTAAACAAGAGCTTAGGACATGGGTCTAGGCTTCAATATTCTATAAATTGCTACTCATTAGTGTACGTATTGTGCACTGTGCGATATTTTGCGATAATGGGACAATGGCATTTAAAGGTGATGCTATTGTCGCTTCGTTGCGCCTGTATTGTGTAGTATGTGGTATTCGTATGACGAAATGGAGGTGCTGATCTACACATTAAATTTTACCCGGTGGTAAGAACATCGTCAGATAAGCGCCGTCACGGCTAGGTGCTGACGTTAATATTGATCACATAATTTCGTAGAAAGTAGTAGTAAAGACGTCGAACGCTTGTTTGCGGATACTAGATGCCAGTTGACCTCTAGTTTTAATACAGACGTACCTGAGTAATTAGAGCAATGTGCAAATGGAATTTCTTTCCTTCATATTAGAGGACATGAAGTGTGGAGTGAATTAGATGAATAGTTAAGCTTCCTAAGCGCCAGAGAGAAAAAAGTGCGAAAATAGCGAATATAATTACAACTTCAGCAACGAAGTAGAATACCAAAAATGACGGACATTGAAGCCTCGCAAGAATATAGAGCTAAACCTCTGAGGTAACTTTATAGTAATAAGTGGTGTGACTACTCCAGTAATAAGAGAACCTCGCACTGTAAATTTCAATTGCCAGCCTATAACGGAAAACTCTTTAGTTTTTAATTTTATTTCCGATACTTGTTATCGTAGACAATACTGTAATGCATATTGTACGTAATTTTCAAGTGTTTGTGATAACTAAACCAAATTATAAGTAAAAAAATAGTCTGGCAACGCTAAGCACCAAGTACAATGTAGAAAAATGGACTGATATTACAACTATAGTACCTTATCTGTACAACGAGACAGTGAGTAAGAGATATGAACTAATTTTTAATGATTTACATTTTACCGCAGTTGTTGGCGCATTTTTGTAAAATGATACGGAGAAAAATGTTAGTTAAAGGAAGCCAAAACTAATGGAAGTTATAAAAGCATATTTAGTTTAGAATTAGACCAAAACTTTAGCATTATTTATTTATGTCATTTTGATATGATTTTTATAACAGAATGTGATTAAAAACGAAAGCAAAATACTATTTCAAAACTAAATAAATTCTAAAGAATTTCATGAAAACATGTTCTTTCTGAGTGTAATATTTTTTTGGGTACCTAACGGAATGAATAACTATAGCAGTGCCGGCCGGGAAGATAACATTATTCTATTAAAGTATAATATTGACAAAAACAAAATTAACTTTCTTTTTAGTAAAAACTATGATTAAGGTAAAGGGCGTCTCAACAAGAAATGTTATTAACAGCAAAAAGAGCAAAATTAATAAAAAAAAAATTATTAAAATAATTATTTTCAATTTTGTAGTTAACTGTATTTTTTAGTTTGCGTTAAGTAGAAAAATATTTTAAATTATATTTTTTTATTAAAAGTGTGTTATATAGTATCCAAATGATTTGTTTTCAGGTTATAGTTCGCATACCCAATTCTAAATAGAATTGAACGATTATTTTTAAAAATTGTTTAAGCTTTTATTATTAAATTATTAGTACATTTTGTAATAAATTTTTAAATGACATTAATAAGGCCCATGTACACAGCAAAAATATTTTCATCAATTAAGGGTTTTAATCATTTTTAAATTAAAGTTCAATTAATATTTTAATTGATTCAAATATGTATACATTTGTTTAAAATGTATAAATTTACTGAATGAAAGTCAATACCCTATCAGTCTGCTTGTTTCGGTTTCGATTCCCGCCATATACTCTGGTTGTTTTCTGTAGACAAGTCAGGAGCTTGACAGCTAGTGTTAAATTAAAAAGGCTTTTCTGTCGCGTTTCTGCTAAATCTCTTTCCTGATACTTAACTGGCGAATAAATAGGTATTAATTCAATAATTTTACTCGGCAAATCTACCCAAAGGAACTACAGTTAAATTAAATAAATTTTTTTTATAATTAAATTTTTTATATAAATTTTTTATATTAATTTTTATATTAATTTTTTTCATTATAAATTTTTTATATCAATTTTAGATATTTTTTATGTTAATGCTTTTATATAATTTTTATATTATTTCTTGTATCATTTTTTTTATATTAATTTTTTATATATTAATTTTTTATATTAACTTCCTTAACTTAAAGTAAAACTAAATTAATTTTTTTGTTATTAAATTTGTTATATACATTTTTTATATAAATTTTTCATATTTTTAATGTTTTATTTTATTTTTGTTTGAAAAAAATTTAAAAGCCAAATGAAATAATGGAAATATATACATAATTGTACATTAATTTTGTTGTAGTGTTGTTTTTAATATTCATGTATATTTTAAATCAGTACGAAAGTGTAGTGCGAAAGCTTTTTGCAAAATAGTTAAATTATATAAATGTAACTAAACGTGATCAGCTGTTTGCGAAATTAACTCAAATGTCAAAAAGCCCAGTATGAACACTTTAGATTTCATTCGTAATTTTAGCTCGAAATTACTTAATTTCGTGGCAGCCTGAATGGGCTATAAATTTACTGACTAGCAGTCAGTAAATTTAAATTTACTTTCAATACTCTATCAGTCTGCTTGTTTCGGTTTCGATTCCCGCCATATACTCTGGTTGTTTTCTGTAGACAAGTCAGGAGCTTGACAGCTAGTGTTAAATTAAAAAGGCTTTTCTGTCGCGTTTCTGCTAAATCTCTTTCCTGATACTTAACTGGCGAATAAATAGGTATTAATTCAATAATTTTACTCGGCAAATCTACCCAAAGCAACTACAGTTAAATTAAATAAATTTTTTTTTATAATTAAATTTTTTATATAAATTTTTTATATTAATTTTTATATTAATTTTTTTCATTATAAATTTTTTATATCAATTTTAGATATTTTTTATGTTAATGCTTTTATATAATTTTTATATTATTTCTTATATCATTTTTTTTATATTAATTTTTTATATATTAATTTTTTATATTAACTTCCTTAACTTAAAGTAAAACTAAATTAATTTTTTTGTTATTAAATTTGTTATATACATTTTTTATATAAATTTTTCATATTTTTAATGTTTTATTTTATTTTTTTTTTATTATAATTTTTTTATACAAATTTTTGATATTTGTTATTTTAAATCTTTTATATAAAATTTTTGTATAAATTTTTTATATTAATTTTTTATAATAATTTTTTATATTAATTTTTTATATTAATTTTTTATATCAATTTTTTATAATAATTTTTTATATTAATTTTTATATTAATTTTTTATATTAACTTCTTTAACTTAAAGTAAAATTAAATTAATTTTATTATTATTAAATTTCTTATATAATTTTTTTTCATATACATATTTTATATTAATTTTTTATATTAACTTTTTTATTATAAAGTTTTTTATATAAATTTTTCATATTTTTTTCTGTTATTTCTTTTATATAATTTTTTTATATTAATTTTTTACATTAATTTTTTATATTAATTTTTTATATAAATTTTTTATATTATTTTTTTATATTAATTTTTATATTAATTTTTTATATTAACTTCTTTAACTTAAAGCAAAATTAAATTAATTTTATTATTATTAAATTTCTTATATAAATTTTTTCATATACGTATTTTATATTAATTTTATATATTAACTTTTTTCATTATAAAGTTTTTATATAAATTTTTAATATTTTTTTCTGTTAATTCTTTTATATAATTTTTTTAATTCTTTTATATAATTTTTTTATTTTTTGTGTCAATTTTTTTGTATTATTTTTTTATAGTAATTTTTTTACATTAAATTTTTATACATTAAATTTTTTATATTAATTTTTTATATTAACTTCTTTAACTTAAAGTAAAGTTAAATTAATTTTTGTATTATTAAATTTTTTACATTATTTGTTATATACATTTTTTATATTATTTTGTTTCATTATAAATTTTTTATATAAATTTTTGATATTTTTTATGTTAATTCTTTTATATAATTTTTTTTTTTTAATATTATTTTTTTTTTGCATTAATTTTTTATAATCATTGTTTATGTTATTTTTTATACTAATTTTTTTATTTAATTTTTAATATTTATTTTTTTAATATTGATTTCCCTAACTTAATTTTTTTCTCCGTTTCTTTTAGATTGCGTAGTTAACATTTATATACATTTTTTATATTATTTTGTTTCATTATAAATTTTTTATATCAATTTTTGATAATAAAAAATATTAAAAATTGATATAATAAATTTATATAATTTTTTTTTTAATATTTTTTTTGTTGTATTAATTTTTTATAATCATTTTTTATGTTATTTTTTATACTATTTTTTTTTTAATTAATTTTTAATAATTATTTTTTTAATATTGACTTCCCTAGCTTAATTTTTTCTCCGTTTCTTTTAAATTGCGTAGTTAATGATGTCTTGATAAAATTTTAGAACTTATTATTATTAATATTTATTTTTTCATTTTTAATAGAATTTTAGTAAATTTTCTATGAGAACTTATGATAATTTTTTTTTTTTAAGAATAGCTTGTACTAGATTTCTTTAATGGAAAATTTTTAATAGAAATCGTAAACGAATATTATTTACTACGAAATCTTCTTTAATTTTCAACTGAACTCTTAAATACATAAAAGATTTTTTTTTTAAATCTATTAAAAATTTTATTAGTTTCAGATAAAAATTTATTTAAATGTTTAATTGTTTTAATTAAGAAATAACAAAAAAAGAAAAATAAAAACTTATATAACTTGGAATGAAACTACATAATTAAAAAACGACCAACTAAGTTAATGGTCTGCTTCGTTATCCACCTTACAAATTAAGCCTAATAAAAATTAAATTAAAAAAAATTTAAAAAAAAAATAAAAATTAAAAATATGGCATAATTCGACATGATTTGGCATGACACAACACGTTTCCATTTTTTTATTTATGGTTACTATGGAGTGGTTATATTTTACTAATAACGATGGTTATTGCTTATATTAGGCCGATCAGATATGAAGATAATATATTAGCAAAGATAAAATATTAGCAAAAATTAAATATATTTATTTATTTAGCACTGTCATTTATGACATAATTAAGTATAAATTTGTGGACTTAATTAGGCTGCTTAATGACAAAGATGATGACTTCAGAGTTTCTCCAATTTTTAGCTGACCTTAATTGGAGAAGATTCGGGCCTTAATAAGACCAGCAGATTTCACTTCTTAAGTTAGTTTTGCCTTAAACTAAATCTATAAAGTAGATCTTTATGAAAAATTCCCCACATTGCAGTTAGTGAGATAATTTATTTATTTATTTAAATCCTAAAAATTACATCCACTTTTGACACGAGCCTTTAACCGGCGGAATTTAAATTACTTCCATCGAAAGTCAGTCAGAGTAACATGAAAAAAGGTGAAAGACAAGCAATATAAACTGACAAGACACACAGATAGAAACGTTAAAGGTTTCTTACAACAACAGCAACAACAGCACCAGCGATGTTGTTGTTGGTCTTAACTGCAAAAGCAGGAACAACTATGTAAAGATCAGACTTAGTGTTGCATTAGTTAGACAAAAACAGAAAAAAAAAGATTTAATATCTTATGAAAGAAGTTGAAGTTTAACAACAACAACAACAACAACAACAACAACAACAACAATACAAAGAAGTGTATAATATCTGTATCAATTTGAAAGGCACGAGTTTCTTTAAGTTTCATACAATATCTATTATATTATATTTTTTTCTATTTTTTCTTCTCAAATAATACAATTACTGATTGGATTAACGAAAAAATAAGGAAGAAAAAAATAAATAAAAAAAAGAGGAACGAATGTGTAACGATATTGTTGGGGCTGCCTATTTGTGATGGTTGTTAGGTTGGTATTTTGGTTGCCTGACTGATTGCCTGTCTGCCTGTCTGCCTGCCTCCCCGCTGTCTCTCTGGCTTTTCAATAGCTGAGTGGCATGGAATGGAATCAGTTACCGAGTAGAGTCTATTGTTTGTAAGACAAAATGTCTTAAGTGTGGCATACAAGAGTTCATCATGGCATATAATTGAAAACCATAACTTAATAAAGCTATTTTTGCTCCATTAGAAGGGGAAACGTACAACAATAATACAAAATTCGTACTCGAGGTATACATTCAATATAAAATCTAATTTGTAACAAAAAAAAAAAAAAAAATGAAAGAAGAAATAGAACTTCAAATAGAACTGTGAGGAAGAAATGAAAAGAAGTAGAAGAATTAATGTTTGCAAATCTAAATGCAATCATTTACAATTTACCTTGCAGAAAACACACATTATAAAGCAAAAAATTAAAAAAAAAAAACATCACAAAACAAAACAAAACCAAAGAAAAAATCAGTTGGCGTAACAAATTTTCGATTGTAATCAGTTTAAACGGAAGTTTTTATTGTAAAAATAAATGGATAACGTTATTATGAGCTTCAAGCATTTTTTGTACATAAAAATATTTTGCTACCTTTCAATAGTGTACGTCAAATCATCGGTGACGTAAAAAACAATTTTAGTGTTTTATTATTTTATTTTATATGTACATTCTTTAAGTAATAAAATTATGGTGATAATTCTTTTAAATTCTTCACAAGATGTTTCCATTTCGATTTGATAGAGGGTAACTCTCCTCCATCTCGAATACTCTGTGTTTATGCGGATGGCTCAAAACGGAAAACGAAAGTTGAGTGTGAAGTCTGTATAGAGGAATTTGAGATCTATGTAAAATGTGTCAAAGTCTTCCAAATGTCTGCAATGTCTTGCAGGCAGAAATATCTGCTCTTAAAGAGGCGGTCAACTGGTTTAAGTACACTGTGTCATTTTTAATGAACTTCCTAGGAATGATTCTTAACACCGCTTAGGTAGCCGCAAAAGTGAAAAATTTCCCGGCTACCTAAGCGCTACCTAAACGGTGTTAAGAATCATTCCTAGGAAGTTCATATGTTCTAGAAAGTTGTTTATTGAGATCTTCATTTTTCATTTCATTTTTGTAGTTGATGGTTTCCTTGAATTTTGAACGGTTTGCTACCTATTGACCTGAACAGGGGAAAAAAGGTAAAAAAAAATTGAATTTTTTAAAGTTTTTTTGCGATTTTGACCTTGAAGATGAAGTTTTTTTGATTTTATATGTTCACAATTTTTGTTCTTTATGACAAGAGCTACAACTTTGCCTCAGAGAGTATATCAAAATTCCAAACGGTTTGCAAAGTATGAGCTTGAGTAAATGATCATTTTTTTGCAAAAACGAAATCGAGGCCCCACATCTTTGAGGGCCCATAAAAAAAACCTGGAGGACTTTCGGCAAAACTGGGAGACAGGGGTTTGTTTTTTGGTCTCTTATCACGTAGTGGTGTCCGTATATGGTTATTTTTTTCCGTGTTGCACTGTGGTATCATAGAATATCGAATAGGGTTATCTGATTCTCAACTGACTGTAAAGTCACAATCATATCCCTCAAAGGAGTGTCTAGCGCATCAAATATCGTCCTGGGAACTAGCCGTGATGACAATGCTTCATTATAGTGCTAAATATTGTAATATACATATATTGTGGCATTCCACTTTTGTTCTATGGGTGTAGCAGAACCGACTTGTTTGACGGCTGTAGATTAGATCTCCCACACAATGACTTCAACAGAAGCCGCCAAGAAGAGGAAACGATTGAACATCTTCGGTACTTATGCACCGCACTAGAATGCCGACGTCTTCAGCGAAATTTTAAGACTGTATCATTACTGGAACTAAGTAGGATCAATTACTTTTTATACTTATTGTATACTTCAGACATGCCAACTAGTAACCGAGTTCACACATCGACATTTGCTGACGACACAGCGTTTTTGAGCATTCACGAAAAACCCGAAGTAGCATCACGATATTTACAAGACCACATATCCAATTTAGAAAAATGGTTGAAGAAATGGAGAATAAAAGTGAATGAACAAAAATGTACTCACATAACTTTCACACTGCGCAGAAAATCTTGCCTATTCGGATAAATAACCAAACGATACCTCAGCTTTCAGATGTCAAATATCTCGGCATACATCTTGACCGGCGCCTTACATGGAAATGGCAAATAGAAACAAAGTTAACGCAAATGAAGTTGAAAGCAGTCCAACTAAACTGGCTAATTGGCAGAAATTCTACTCTAGCTTTAGACTGCAAACTTTTATTATACAAGTCAATTCTAAAACCAATATGGTGTTATGGCATTCAATTATGGGGCACTGCCTCAGCTACCAATGTAGAAAAAATTCAAAGGCGCCAAAATAAGATTCTACGTATTATTACATCTGCTCCCTGGTATATAAAAAATTCGAACATCCATAAAGATCTAAACGTGCCATCAGTTAAAGCAGAAATAGCGAAACTTGCCATAAGGTATTTAAAGAAGCTTTTAACTCATCCGAATCCACTGGCCCGTAACATACTAACTGAACCTGGTTACATTCGACTAAGAAGGAGGGACACTGCTTCTCTCATCCGTACATCAGAGGGATAACCCACAAATTACAGTAACCGTGAAACATACATTTTTTTTTGTCCAGCACTGGTTGGACTTAACAAGTATATTTTTAGACTTAAGATATGAGTAATTATTGATAGTTCAATTATATTGAAGATACAATAAATAAAAAAATGCGAAACAAAAAAAAAATTACTTTTTAAGGAGGAGTTAAGGTTGGTTTCAGCCCACTCCCAGTTGGCGCGACTTAGCTATCTGACTGATTCATCGTCCCGGATAGTGTGCCTATTATAGCAGCCTTTTTCCTTTCTGCTGCATCATTCTCTGTTTTGTTTTCTAACATTTGAACTTTTGCCTCTCCTAGTTCAAAGCTCTTTTGTCTATCTCTTCATTCTATCTTGTATTTCTTCTACTCCACAGGTAACACAAAGGGACCAGCATATTGGATTGAGGTGAGCGGCCTGCCTAACCTCACCTATAGCAACTAAAACCAAAAGTTAAATATCTTTCTTCAAAAATAATTAATTTAAATTTTAAAATTTATATTAAAACTTTATTTATAACTACTTAATTTTAAAAACACGTAAAAATTTACAAGTAAAAGCCTTAAAAAGCTGTTCAAAGATCTTTTTTTTTTTGTATATGCAAAATAGTTTTAACGAGTCTAATAGGTAAAATATTTAATTTAAAAAAAAGTTATCAAATCTTAAAAAAAGCTTATAAAAACTTTTTTAAAAGCTTATAAAACCTTTAAAATAAGCTTTTTACAAAATAAAATATTTTAACAGATTAGTATTAGATTCCTAAAAATCAACATTTAAGAGCTTTTTGAAACAAAAGAGCTTTTTGCAACAAAAAAGCTTATAAGAAGTTACAGCATAAAGCTATAAAAAGCTTCGCCTAGAAAACTTTTAACACATATGTACATATGTAATTGTGCGGTTCAATATTAAAGCCTCTTAAGGACTTCTTACATTCACACATAAGTTAGAAAATATTTATTAATACCATTTGAAATAGCATTACAAATTAATAGCAAAAGCAACAAAGAACTTTATTTATTTGTTTGTAAAAATTTTTCTTTTTGCAAATACCCTCACAAATTAAAAATAATTGTGTACTTTATAAGCTTTTGTTTTCCTTTATAGGCTTTGCGGAAAAATTATGAGAATAAGCTTTTAAAATCTCTATGAAAGTGTATTTATTTTTTTTTTTATAAGCTCGTTGAATTTATTTTTTGGGTAAATTTTGTTGGGACTTTTTAGTTAAATTTTTTCAATTATTATACAAAGATTAAAAATTTGGAGATAAAAGCTTTGACACCATTGATTTACTTAATTGACACTGTCTTTATTTTAAATTCTTCTTTTACTTAGCACTTCTTTCTATAAAATTTACCGTTTAGTCATGTTAGAAATCTTCTTGTTATTTAGTGCTTAACGTAACGTATTAAATTGTTTTAATTAACTTATATAAGTTTCTGATAGTATTAAAAATTAAAAACATTTCTTTTGTTACCAGGTAAAAGTTTATACTGAAGACTTTACCCTTAAATAGATAGAATTACAGTTGGAAGAGAAAAAGTAGCAGCTTTTAGTTTAAGTTCAAATGTAGATTATAAAACGATATATTCTAACATTGGCAAACAGTTAAAGAAAAAGCTTTTAAAAGCTAACAATTAAAGGCTTTATTTACTGCTATATATATGTGTAGACTTAAGCTCTGAACAGGCCTTATCTTTGTATAGGCCTAACCTCTAAATAATGCAATTAGTTGCTTATCTAAACATTTAATGAAATAGTAACTTATTTCCTGTCTGTCCTTCTTTCTTTGCGTTTAACAAAATTTTGTGAGTAGGTACCTTAGTATCCTGATTCCAATATAGCATATTTTTTTCCGCAAAAATATCTCATTTCAAAGAGAAAGTGGATAAAAAGCAGTAAAAGTACGCAGTTATTTTAGTAGTAAATACATAAACCATAACTAAAGCACTGGCCGATATGCAACATAGTTTAAGGCGGCACTAAAAAAGTAAGGGTCTTTGGTGTGGATTGCTTGCAAAGCAAATTCGAACAAAATATTGCAAGGACGCTCACGAAGTGGCGGGCACAGCTAGTCTTTTATAAAAGTGTTACAAAAAGCTACTCAGCATTTTAATATAGGGGGAGTATGATCGATCGATATTCGACCTTCTGCTCTTAATGATGTCAGGCACCCGATGGTAATTTACGATTACCTTATTTTCGTTTAGCCTTTACTGTCAACTATAGAATTTTAGCCTGCATATCTTCTTCATAACGCTGTCTCTTGTTATTGCTAGCATTGTCTTAGATCCTATTTGGAATCTACATTTAACACGTGTCTACCCGTTGACCTAAGCCTTATGGTAGCCAGTGCTGGACATTTAAACATAGGCCCCTATTACGGTTTACAACTCAACTCTACTTCAGTTGAAATTTTACAATTTGGTATTATCAATTACAACTCAACTTGTAAAAAAATGTTAAGTTGAATTTAAATAGTGTTACAATTCTGTTGTAGTTTCACCGTTTACGACCCTGTGTTAGTTCAGTTAACACAAGTTTAAAAAAATTACAACTCGACAGTAGCAGTTGTTTCAAATTACAACTCATAAGTAGCAGTTGTTTTTCAAGTTGTCTTTAAAACAACTCAACTGAGTTGAGTTGTAAACCGTAATAGGGGCAATAATGTGCCTCTTCTAGTCACAATCTGCAAGCCGCGTCCCTCATGGACAGATGATTCTTGAAACTTAAGGCTTCAATGTCCTGCTACTAATGCAGTTATCCAGCTTAAGATACTTTGATCACATCCAAGTCGAAGGCTCAAGAGTGCGTTTAAATATTAAATCAGCAATATTAAAAGTGGGAAATTATGTGCTCCAGATATATGTATGACAGGGTATGGCGTATTTCCCTAACCAAACGAAACGGCGCGTCGGTCTTATCTCTGGGTGAAAACAACAGAAGTAGCAATTTTGGAACATGGCTGGCAGGACCATGCTCATACACTTTATTAAGAAGTTGGAGACTATCTAAACTCCTTACACGCCATTGGTGCCTCTATTGAGAGTGCAACAACACAACAGACTAAATCGGCCTTCCTAAGACCTAGTTCTAAACCACAGTCATCACATTATTCCCCAAAATGCCTCGCCAACAACCAGTCACAGAGATTTGGGAAAATCCCTGTGGGGCAACCGATTCTCGTGGTACCAGTCGTTTGGAAACTGGCTAGAACTTAAAGACTCTTATCTTCCAGTTCCAGATACCTACTAGCCTCGAGAACTGGTGCCCCTATATAGTATATTCTTAACAAGAGAATAATGCTCCAGGGGGGATTAAAACTGGACAGATAACCAAAGTTCGCTTGACTTAATTTAGCCAGTATCGTAGCAGACACAAAATATGAATAAGAGCCCGTTAGCAACCGCCACCACGTGGAGATATAGGTCGAACAGTACAGTCAGCCGAAGGAGATTGAATTTTTTTACTCATTTATACAAGTGAAGAATGTTTGTCTATCTTTTCTTAAAATACTAAAGGAATATATTTAAACTTGAATAGGGTAGACATTTTCTTTTCGCCTTCACTGTACTGCACTTTCCTTATTAAATACATCTTAAAATCCAATAATTCATGTTTGGAAGTGTATTTTTCAAAAATTTTGAGAATTTACCTTGAACTTATTTATAATCATTTAAGAAACAAACTATACTAAAGTTCTTTTGCGGTTTCAGTTGGTAGTTTATATGTGAGCTGTAGAAGAAATATTTGGCAAGGAAGTATACACACACACACACACACACCCTAACATGAAAATGCAATACAAAGAAAAGGATAAAAAGGAAAACAATAAATTTTCATATAAATTGCCAACAAAGCGTATAAAACGGATTTAGCAGCACAACAAGATGACATACAATTGAAATTAACCTAGTAAAATATTTAAGACATGCTGCAGCATGTAAAAGAAGAAATAAAGTGAAGAGCAACAAGGACATAAAACCACCAAAATATACTCACTAACATCCTGAATAAGAATTACACAATGTGTTTAAGATATGCAAACATAACAAAAAATAAAGAATTATAATATTGAGTGAGAGAGAGAGAGAGAGAGAGAGAGAGAGAAAGAAAATTTGTTGAAATTTGTTCTCAAGGGGTTTTAAAAGCAGATTTTTTTTCTTTTGCAACCACGTTACCACGTTAATTATTATTAAATTAAGCTGGTAAACTCAGAAAGGGCAGACACATCAAAGGGTTTTATTTTAACAGTTTATATTAAAAGAAATTGAAATACATTTGACTCAGTTATTCATTTGCATCACCCTGGTACTTTTATTAAAGAATACTTTTGTAAATGTAATTATTTCGGATTAGGGTTCCATTTGAAATGTTCTTTTTCAAAATATTATTTTTAAAAGATACTTTCTTTAAAAGAAATTTATTTTAAAAAGTTGTCTTTCTAAAAAGTACTTTTGAAGAGTGTTTAGCGGTAATATTTCTCAAAAGGTACTTTCTTGAAAGTTATATTTTTTAGGGAAACTTCTAGAAAGTACATTATTTTGAGAATAATACTTTTTTAAAACGAACAAGTATAAAAACTACTTTAACAAATTTTATATAAGGAACTTTCCTTAAGATCTGTATTAAAGTACTTTTTAAAAAAGAGCACTCATTTTAAAAGCAACGTTTTTAAAAAGTAGTAATCAAAGGGTATTTTTTGAAAATGTACTTTATGTGATATTTCTTTATTTAGAATAGTTATTTAAGGATGTATTTTTTTAAACCAGCTTATTAGAAGCTACATTTTTCAGGCATTTTTTAAAACACTTTTTATACCCTTCACGACAGGTGGAAAGAGTATATAGTTTGCCATTCCGTGTGTAATTTCTACAATATTCATTTCCGACCCCATAAAGTATATATATTCTGAATCCTTATACATAAAGAAGTTGATTAAGCGATGTCCGTCTGTGTTCGGGTTAAAATCAACTTTGCCAAGGCACCAGAAGAGATACAGAAAATTTAGTTTCGAAAATTTCGCTAATGGCATTCAGCCAACATCAGACCTTCCAATCAAGGCTGTGCGCAAACAACCACGCTCACCTATATTTTTTCACGTTGTTTTTAGTTTTTTCGGTTGTAATAATTCTTTTTTGCTTTTTTTGTTAAATACATATGTAAATATTAGACCGCGCATACAGATCTCGTGGGATTAATAACCTGCGAGCGGCGATTTTTAAGATTGGTAGAGTTTGCCTGCTTTGATTTGTATTAATGGCCTTTATAGAAACCAATACACATAGAGATAGCCAATAAACTCACAGGGTACCCACTGAGAACCAGGAGCAGTCAATAGGCATATTGAACCCCGTATGTGCTTTAGTCTGACAAAAAATTCGATAAATTTTTTACAAAAATTTTGCAAATAATTTTCAATAAAATTTTTAGAAAAAATTTTCAATAAAGTTCTACAAAAAATCTTTAATAAAAATAAAAAAATACGATATAATTTTTATAAAAAATTTTCGATAAAATATTTACAAAAAATTTTCGCTATATAATTTTCTACAAAAATTTACGATAATATTTTTCAAACAATTTTTCAAAAAATTACCATAAAATTTTTACAACAAATTTTTGATAAATTATTTACAAAAATTTTTCTATAAAACATTACAAAAATAATCAATAAAATTAAAAAAAAAATTTGATAAAAATTTTAAAAAGATTTTCGATAAAATTTTTACAAAAAATTATCGATAAAATTTTAGCAAAAAATATTCGATAAAATTTTAAAAAAATTACGGTATAATTTTTACCAAAGATTTTCGATAAAATATTTACAAAAAAATTCGATAAAATATTTATCAAAATTCTCGATCAAATTTTTACAAAAAATTCTTGATAACATTTTTACAAAAAATTATCCATAAAATATTTACAAAAAATTTTCTATAAAATATTTACAAAAATTTTTCGATAAAACATTTACAAAATTTTTCTATAAAATTTAAAAAAAATTTCTATAAAAATTTAAAAAAGAATTCCGATAAAATTTTTTCAAAAAATTATTGATAAAATTTTAGCAAAAAATATTCGATAAAATTTAAAAAAAAATTACCGTATAATTTTTACCAAACATTTTCAATAAAATATTTACAAAAAAAATTCGATAAAATATTTACCAAAATTCTCGATCAAATTTTTACAAAAAATTTTCGATAAAATTTTTACAAAAAAAAAAAATTATTTATAACTTTATTATATTTGTAATAATGAAATTGAAAATCATAAAAGTAAAAACCGAAAGTACATATTATGTATATTATATTATTATGAAATTGGGAAACATAACAGAGTAAGGGAATATTTAACATTACTATGTTGATGGGTATATAAGATTCGGCATGGCCGAATATAGCACTAATACTTGTTTTTAATAGTACTGTTTCGAAGGAACTACACATTATTAAAACAACATTTTTAATTTTTAAATTAACTTTTTTTTGTTTTAAAATCAAAAGAAAAATATTCGACAAAATTTTAAAAAAATATACTGTATAATCTTTACCGAACATTTTCGATAAAATATTTACCAAAAATTCGATAAAATATTTACCAAAATTCTCTTATCAAATTTTTACAAAAATTCTTGATAACATTTTTACAAAAAATTATCGATAAAATTTTAGCAAAAAATATTCGATAAAATTTTTAAAAAATTACAGTATAATTTGTAAACATTTTCGATAAAATATTTACAAACAAAATTCGATAAAATATTTACCAAAATTCTCAATCAAATTTTTACAAAAAATTATCCATAAAATATTTACAAAAAATATTCGATAAAATATTTACAAAAATTTTTCGCTAAAACATTTACAAAAATTTTCAATAAAATTAAAAAAAAAATTAAAAAAAATGATAAAAATTTTAAAAAGATTTTCGATAAAATTTTTACAAAAAATTATCGATAAAATTTTAGCAAAAAATATTCGATAAAATTTAAAAAAAAATTACCGTATAATTTTTACCAAACATTTTCAATAAAATATTTACAAAAAAAATTCGATAAAATATTTACCAAAATTCTCGATCAAATTTTTACAAAAAATTTTCGATAAAATTTTTACCAAAAAAAAATTATTTATAATTTTATTATATTTGTAATAATGAAATTGAAAATCATAAAAGTATAAACCGAATGTACATATTATGTATATTATATTATTATGAAATTGGGAAACATAACAGAGTAAGGGAATATTTAACATTACTATGTTGATGGGTATATAAGATTCGGCATGGCCGAATATAGCACTAATACTTGTTTTTAATAGTACTGTTTCGAAGGAACTACACATTATTAAAACAACATTTTTAATTTTTAAATTAACTTTTTTTTGTTTTAAAATCAAAAGAAAAATGTTCTCAAATTTGCTAAAAATAACTAAAGTACAAGTGTTTAAATGTGCAAATAAAATACATTGGTATTCCATTCGCTTTTAAAAAATGTGCCAACTGTCACTTACATGAGTTTATAATATTAATAAAAATATTCTATATTATTAATTTAATTTCACTCCACCATCCATCTATCCGTCCATATTGAGAAGACGATTTATCTGCAAAAGTAATTTGAAATGTGTGCAACTGAAGGTTTTGTATATAGAGCATGACGTTTGTATGTTGTCTTCATGTCATTTCCGTTACAAACTAGAGCAGCTCTTAACACAAAACAAAATTATGCCATTTATTTAAAATTGACAGTTGCTGCTGGCAGTTGTTAAAACAAAATTTTTATATTTTATTAGTAATATTTATTTATTTTTTATTTTTTTTTCAGTTTGGTAATAAAGGTTTTTCGATAAAGGATTTATTAAAATCCAAAACACTTAATGTTAATTTTTTAAGAGAAAAATATTAATTTTATTTTGCTTTAATATCCTTCCCTCAGGTACTTGTCGTTTTTGCCCATATCTTTGGTACTTTAAAAATTATATAGGATACTTAGGTGTTGCACAGCAAGATAACTGGGTTAGTCGGTGTAAAATGAACACAGACAGATGGACCTTATTAAAGCAACTTCTTTTTCTAAAAAATTTCAGAATATAAATATGTATATTTCATAAGATCAGGTACTAAAGCATAAATACTTTCTTTTATCTAGGGTATCTCACTTATAAAATTAAGTAGTATCAAATCATCCAAGATACTGTGAGTGACACTTTTCATCCTTGTAATTTTAGTCTTTACATCAGAGGGCCATTTTGTCATGAATGGCAACGATCATGATTCTGTGATCAATGCAATGACACACAGACATTAAGAGTAAATGGCAAAAAGAGATCAATTTAATGACAAGATCTCATCAATAAAAAAATATTTAATATGGGCATTTCCACAGAAAGGGCCACCCTAAGCGAAAAATTAATTAAATTAAAGGGTTCAAAATTTTACTAAGGCTGTGTTTGCAAGATACTGGGCTTTAAAGTTCAAGTTCTCGTTTCGGTCTATTTTGTTTTACTTCTAAGGATATCTTCTCTTTACAATTTATATGTCTAAGAGTAATTGTGTAACTCCATTCTTACCGCAAAACTTTTGCTACAACAACAATTAATCGAAAAATAAAGAGCAACCTAATATCAATTAGCGGTAAAATTTTTATTTGCTTTTAATGGTATTCGCAGATAACGTCACTCCAGACAAAAAAGCATTGATTTCCATTATTTCTACGCTGACTATAGCAAGTTCGTGAAATTTTGCATTTTAACCGAGGGTAATAAAATAAACTAATTATAATAAAAAAAAATTGGTTATTAAACGAATAGTTGATTTTATATTAATTTTTAAGGTAATTTCCTTGCATGGTGATATGTTTATTTGAAATTTACGTTTAATTATGGTTTCGGTAGATGCGATCTTCGATTGAAAGAAAAAAATACAAGCAGCCGTCTTACAAAAATTAAAATTTGATTAGAATAGGCTTGAGATAAGCCTATGTCTATTAAGCTTAGTCTATTAAGTTTAAAGTTTAAGAATCGGAATTTCTTTCAGAAATTTTGGAAAAAGCCACTGATAAACTAGTTGAGCACTAGCGCAGTAACTGTACGAATAGGAATTTCCCTAGAATAAACTATTCCGATTTTTATATTATTTTTCTGGAAATAACTTGGTGTTTCTTTCATAAAATATTTTTTTAATAAATTTCAAAAAAAGGAGTTACGTATAAATAAAAATAAATACACTACACTACACTCAACTATACTGTACCCAATGGAAATAAATATTTTTATGTATATTTTAAATAAAGAATATAAGTTCAAAGTATATTCGAATCGAAAAATTAATTATTTTCGGTTTGGGGTGTTAAGTAAACTACCCCTTGCCCCTTTCCGATTATGCCCAAAATTTACACACTTCTTCATCTCCATAAACCAAAAGTACATACTAAATATCGTTTAAATATGTCATACGTTATGAACTGTAGAGCGTTCACAAAATTTGGGAGTAAGTAAACTACCCCTTGCCCCTTTCCGTTTATGCCCAAAATTTACACAACTATTCATCTCCATATACCAAAAGTGCATATTAAATTTCGTTTTAATATGTCATACGGTAGGACCTGTAGAGCGTTTACAAAATTTGGGGGCAAGGAAACTACCCCTTGCCCCCTCCCGATTATGCCAAAAAACTATACAGCTCTTCACCACCATATACCAAAGGCAAATACTAAATTTCATTTTGATATGACAAACGGTATGACCTGTACAAAATTTGCAAAAATAGTGGCATACTTTAAGGCATCTATTATTTTTGGGATATTTTAAACCCAGTTGCACAACAGATGCCGCTGTTTTAAAATAATAACAAAATATGAATTACTTATTGCGAAATAGCCAATTAAATAAAATTTGTATTTTTATTTTGTGGTATTATATTGTTATTAGGGTTCCGTACCCAAAGGGTAAAAACGAAACCCTATTGTTTTCGCTACAATGTCTGTCCGTCTGTCAGCGCCTTTTGTCTCTGGAACCGTAATAGCTAGACTCTTGAAATTTTCACAGAAGGTGTAGAACTGTGGCAAAAAATATTAAAACTTATAAGGTGTTCCGATAGAGAGGTGTTATTCACAAATATGTGTTTATTTCTTGAACTGTACGAGGCATACACTAAAAATTTACAAACAGTAATTAAAACTTAGTTCGCTTTATAAACAAGTCTAAAAAAATAAACCTAAAAATTAAAGGGTGTTCCGATAGTGGTGTGATTTGCATGTATAACGCCTAATGTTTTAAAAATAATAGATAGACGATTGAAATTTTCACAAATTGTATATTACAATGGCCCCTATAAAAACAGTAAAAATTAAAGGGTTTTCCGACAGTGACGTGATTTGCATGTATAACGCCTTGTTTTTTGAACCGTAATAGGTAGACTCTTATAATTTGCACAGAAGATGGGATGTGTTGCTACGGCCGCTATGAGGATTATTAAAAATTAAAGGGTGTTCCGAGAGTGACATGTTTTTCACGTATAGTGACTTATTTTTTTAATCGTAAAAGACAGACTCTTGATATATTCATAGAAAGAGAAATGCCATGGCCGCTATAAAAAATAATAAAATTAAAGGGTGTTCCTACAGAGAGATGACTTGAAATCTTAACAGTAGATGTTGTTCTTAGGCCGCTACAACATTTACTAATGACTAAAGTGGTCCATCAGTGCCTGATATTTTTATAGAAAGTGTATTACCATGGCCGCTATGACAACAATTACTAAAAGTTAAAGGGTGTTCCAATAGTGATGCAATTTTCGTGAATATGACTTGAATTTTGAAATTAAAGGTTGCCTCATAAGACATGAAAAAATTAACAACTTGAATTTTTAAAGTTGTACTAAACATAGTGCGGAACCCTACATGTGTGAGTCTAACTCGCACTTGACTAATTTATTAAAATAAAAAAAAAATTGTCAGGACGCACGTGTGTGGGCACAGCTTTTTGTAACCAACAACGCAACACAATTGCCTTTTAAACTGAATACCCTACTTGTTTATTTTAATACTTTTCCAATTATATTGCCAATCACTCTTTTGCTTGAGATTTTGTGTAAATATTGATTTAATTAAATACTAAATATTTCATTCAATATTTATAGTTGTGTATGAATATGTTCTTGCATTTGGCATTAAATGTCTTTGGCGTTGACATTTGTATATTTATAAATGTCATCATTAGTTATAACTGTAAAAGAAAAAGTAAATAGTCACAAGTATTTATTAAGCACATTATAGAAAAAGCTAACAAGAGATTTTATGGTCTATAATTCTATCGTTGTCTCCAGTAAATCTTGTCATTCATTTGTTAAAGTACTTATGTACATATACTTAAGTTTGTTTGTCTCATTCAATTTTCTATTGTTTGCTGGCTGTAATGACGTTTAGTGGTTTTCTTTGCTCATCTAGTGCCAGAAATTACTAAAAGTTACAAACGAATAATTGTGAAAAGTGTCGCAACGACAACTTTTTAAATTTTATTATTCACCAAAAAAAAATAAAAAAATTTGCAAAATAAAATATATTTTTAAACAAAAAAAGTGTTTTATATAACATACGATACATATATTTATTTTATTAAATTTTTAATGTTAAAAAATATTAATAATTTCTTAGCAATTAATCTTGATTAATGTGATTAATTTTTTTTTTCAAAAAGCATAATGTCTTTCGATTATTCTTTTTAACTTACATACACTCACACCTCCTCTTTGACATAAAATCAAACGACAAAAGAGTTTTTTTTTATTATCAGATTTATGAACAAACAGCACACACACACAGTGGGTCAGAATCTATAAATATGACACTATGATAAAATTTTATATAAATCAATGCATATAATAAAACTGTAACAGGATCATTTCTGTACATGAAATATTTTTTTGCTGGTGCATATAGTAATCGAAATGGAATACAAATCTGCAACTTTTAGAATTTTTGACTGTCTGTCCTTCTGTGTGTGTTCGCATCACGTAAAAACTACTGGATGAATTTTAATAAAATTTTGTAAGGAGGTTCCTTAGAATCTCGTTTCAAATATAGGATACCAATTACCCCTAAAAATATATTATTTCCAAGAGAAAATAGCGAAAAAGTAGTGAAAGTACACAATTTTAACGATTCAATGGTACTGCAAACTTGGCAGCACCTTTTATTTTTGTCAGCGGAAAATTTTTAACACTATATACAGAACTCAAAAATAATTTTAGAACTTTATATATCTATATATTTTAAGACAACACTATCCCGGCGAAGCATTTTGCTTGTCTGCAGAAAACACCCAGAGAATTTGGCGGGAATCGAACCCACAACCTCCAGACTAATAGAATAGCTCGCTATCAATCGGTCTATCGAGGCACTCTTCGAATTTTATATAAAGCCTATGGTCCTAAATAATTACCCAGGGGTAATACATAAACCATATCTGAAACACTACAAAAGTAAAAGACTTTCAATTGGTGTGAAATACTTTCAAAGCAAAATCGAATAAAATAATGTAAGGACGCTTACGAAGTGGCGGGCACAGCTGGTATTTAATAAAATAAATGATTTTCAAACAGATGAAATTTGAACTCGAGATTAAGTTCGTTTTATTATCTCTAAGAAAGAATAATTAATTGAAGCCTGACTTCAAATTGTATGTGCATATAAAATTAATAGTTCGACAAATATTCAATATAAATGATTTACTTTCGAGAAGGTTCACACACTCAAAACCAAAACGAGTAAAATAACGTATTTTCGATTTTTAGAATACCGAAAAATGTGATTGGGATTACAGAAGCGGATTCGATTTGCAGAAGAAATTACCACAATTTTTTTTTTTTTTTCAAAAAAAAAATTTCGATTCTGCCCCACGGTGCAGTAGTGGAACTTTCACAGTTTTGCATAAGAAAAAAAAAAGAAAGAATAAAGAATTACATGAAAACTTGTTATAAATCTATTAAAATACCAAGAATCTGTTATTAAACCGATTTAGTATAATTTACGAAGGTAGGTCAATAAGTTACTAAAAATTATATAAAGTATTTTTATAAAAAAATGCTGTCATTTAGAATGCCCACACGGTATAGCGTGGCACATCAGTTCGAGCTTTTAGACCATACAGAATCGAGAAAATAAATCTAATCTTAGCCGTTCATACACTAATTATAAGCTATAAGCCAGTTACTTCACCATATAGTGGTGAGTGACGAACGAGTGAAAGTGCGGGAACCCATTAAGACCACGGGACATATCACATAATTCCACGATTTCAATTTTGGACAAAACTGAAAAAACTAAAACTAACTAACTAAAAAACTAAACTGAAAAAATTCGCAATCAATAGAACTGTTTCAAGATAAAAATTATTAAAATATAGCTCCATGAAAGGATTCAAATAAAAAGAAATATGATTTTACTTTATTAGAATCCCTTCATGCAACAAAAGCAACAAATTCTAACTTTGCGAATGACCAGAGAGTAACAAATTTTGAGAATCGATGGATGAAATGTATTGACCTAAAAGAAGATTATGTGGAAAAAAGAAGAGTTTTGCTGCTTTTATAACGACTTATTGACTTTTCCTCGTACATAATTTTTCTTTGTTGTTATGTTTGTTAGAATAGTAAAAACAATTGTTTATCACTCCTCCCAGAATTAATAATTTCTTTTTGTGTTTTCAAACTCTTTTCTTTACAGTTTTGCTTTGATTAGTTTTCAATGGGAGACAAAAAGTAACTTTTATGATATTTAACGGGGTTTAGTATAAATTTCTTCGTTTTAATTAATTTTTTTTTTAAGGTGAATATTAAGATGTTTGGTTGTTAATAAAAAAAACTGCTTACAAGAAAATCTGAAAATTAAAAAGGAGTCAAAATTATCAAGCAATACTGTCATTGAAGGTATGGCTGGCATATAAACTGTACAAAACTGTGTATTTTGCTAGATGCATTGGCAAGGCAAGTAATGCATTTTTAACCAAAAATAAGATTTGTTTTTAAACACAATTTTTTAAAAAAAAAAAGGAAATCGTTTTCTCTTTTTCTTAGGCCGGTCAAAATTTTACGCAGGTGAGAGGTTTAAAAATTTATTTTTAAAGTAATTTGATAACGCTTTAACTTGTTAAGATACAAATTTGAGTAAAATTTTATTCAGATTTTTGATTTTATAATCTGAAACTAACTACTAAAAAAATGGCCAATTGCAAGTAGGACTCACAAAACAAAAGGTTTCTTACCACAGTGAAGTAAATAATTTTATGTGAAGAATATGCTCAAAATATTAAAATTTTTCTATTGGTAGTTAACAACACTTATTTTCGTACTCACATCAAAAAAAATAATAATTCTTAAAAAAAGTACATAAGACAGACGGCAGCCTGGCATCGAATGTAAAAAAAAAACTAAAAGAAGCAATCTGTAATCATAAATTAGAAAAAAAAAAATAAAAGATGATAGAAAAACAATATACATCAAAACTCGTCTTGTATATAGACAAAAATCTGGACGAATTACCACACACTCTTTGGAAATTGCATGTGTATATCTAACAATTGAAATCGTAAAACTTTATGCAAAAGATATCATATTCTACAGGACATTTTTTAATTTTATATTTTACTAGCTGCGCCCACCACGTCGTGGGCGTCCTGACAATATTTTGTTCGATTTTGCTTTGAAACTATTTCACACCAATTGTAAGACTCTTACTTTTATAGTGCTTCAGTTATGGTACCCATCTTACTTTATATAAAGGTACCCATGCCTGGATAAAATTCTAAATTTTATATAAAATTCTAAAAATTATTGTAAAGCTCTGTAAAACACAGACAGGAAATGAGTTACTCATTATTTAAAAACAGCGCCATCTGTAGCTCAACATTGCTTAAAATATACTGCTTTCAAAAATAAAAGATGCCTTTATGTATGCAGTACCTTTAAATCGGTCAAAAAAATCATCGTACTTTCACTGTTTTTTCTCCATGTTCTCTTGGAAATTAGATGTCTTTTAGGGGAAAAAAGGTATCCTATATTGGAATAAGGATACTAAGATACCTTCTCTCGAAATTTTGTTAAAATCCATGTAGTAGTTTTTACGTGATGCGAACACAAAGAAAAAGGCAGACTGGAAATGAGTTACTGTTTTATTATATGTTTAGATAACAAATATTTCCATTATTAATCACGGCTAACTTCGCAATAGCTTATCCTATTAGTCCAATTTTCCTAGACAGGACGATATTAGCTTTAAGGATAAAGATTATTACTCAAATATACCCATACCATCGGTCTTTAGTGGCATCCCACCAGAAAAAAAAATTTAAAAGGGGTCAAGTCGCAACTTCAAGGCGGCCAATTGACATCGCTTAATTGGCTGATAATACGATTACTGATCTAAGGCGTACAAGATCGATTGTTTGCTGAGCTATGCGTTATGGTGGGCCATCCAAGTTAATATATTCCATTCCAGGCTATAAAAAAGTCTATAGTCACGGCTCTATAACACCCGCCGTCAACTGAAATGGGGTTCAAGCAGCATTTTCGACAACATGAAACAATATTGTCATCACTATAAAATTTACACCACCAAACTGTCAAGGTCTGTGCAGGCATTAACTTCTCGACAATAACGTGTGGGGTTTATGATCCCTACGGACACAGATATTTTCTTTATGACATAGTCGCCCAGATGAAAGTGTGCCTTGCAAGAAAATATGATCCAATTTTTTTCGAATATTATTCAAACGTTAAGCGACTTATTTGGGTCTGCAGAGGTATGATATTGGCAGATAGTAAATATTTCGGGCAGGAAAAGTCTGTTGGTATTTGGACAGAAAAAGTCTATTGGTGTTAAAATTTAAATTTAATATTTTGAAACACCCGTTAAAATTCAAAATTAAATTTAATATTTTGGAACACCCGTTAAAATTCAGAATTGAAAAGTTTCATATTTTTTTTCCGTCTAATAACTAAAATTTAATTATTTTTCAAAAAATAATTTATAAACAGCATTTTTAATACTAACTACATATGTTTGCATTATAGTGTGGCAACATGCCATTACGTCGATACGTTTTACGTAATATATTGCGTTAAAATCTGTTTAACTTCTCATAAATATGTACAGTTTGTAAAAAAAATCTTTGCACATAGAGAAAAATAAAAAAAACTTCAATGTATGCATTGATTTCCTATAAAAATAAACATTTTTTTTATTTTTTTCGAACAGTATTTCATAAACATATGTTTTGCTAATATAATAAATAAAAAACTTTTATAACAATGAAAAAATTCTAATGTAGAATATTAAAAAATAAAAATAGTTCAATTTCTATACTGTAAAAAAAATGTTTGCACACTTGATGAAACATTAAGTCTGATGTAAATTTTTTGAACTTTTGTTTCTAATATTTTGTGTGTCTACCCCGAGCATCCATTACCGCTTGCAGACGTCTTCGCATCGATTGAATTAGCTTCGGAATATCATATTCTAACGGTATTTTTTCCCACTCTTCTTTAATGAACCGTATCAAATCGTTTTTGTTCCTTGGCGATCTTTTTCCTACCTTTTTCTTTAGATGAACCCACAAATTTTCTATAGGGTTTATATCCGGACTTTGTGCAGGAGTATCAATAACTTTGGTACAGTTGTATAGTAATCAGGACCTACATAAATAAGATTTATGCTTGGGATCATTGTCTTGATAGTATTTGTATCTTAATTTATTCGGATTATCCGGGTCTATAAAACCGAATTTTTTAACGCTGGCCGTCAGTTCATTTTTCAAAATATCAAGGTATACTTCTTTAGTCATTATTTCATCTAAAATCCTGATTACACCAACTCCTTTGCTGGATATACAGCCCCATACCATTACGGACAGTTTTCCAAACTTTACTGTAAGAATAAGATTTTTATTTTCTAGTGCTGTTAGGGGCTTACGCCAAACTCTTTGCGGTCCATCATGATAATAAAGCATAATTTTTGTTTCATCGGAGAAAATAACATCGTCCCAGTACTCTGGAGAGAATGAAACGTGCTCGGTGGCAAATCTTAATCTCTTTTCAATATTTTGTGCGGAGAGCAGGGGTTTTTTCCTCGCCACTCTTGATGAGTATTTGTGCTTTTGAAGAACATTTCTGATGGTTGAATGGGAAACACGTAGCCCAAAGTCTTTTTCCACTTGAAGAGCTAAACTTCTCGTGCTGGATTGGGGGTTATCATAAACAGTTCTAATTATTTTTCTTTCAATTCGCTGCGTCACCTTTTTCGGCCTGCCTGTGGATCCTTTTAAGTCTAGTCGTCCTTCTTTTTCAGCGCGGGATATGATATTATATACAATTCTGATTTTTAGGGAAAACATATCCGCGATTTCCTTGGAAGATTTGCCTTTGTAGCGATTGAAATAGACCAATTGTATAATATTTTTTGAAACTCGTTTTCCTGGCATTTTTTATATTCAAATATGCACTCACTTGTTACATTAAGAACGATCACTTTATTATTAAATCTTTGTTTACCTCTTTCACATTGCATTCCATTTATGAAAAAACCCAAATTCACAAAATTTTTGGAAAATAACGGCATTTTTGTTCTTTTTTTAATTGGCTTCATTCAATATGCAAAGATTTTTTTTACAGTTAATACTGAGTAAACTTCTTTTTTTGGTGTTGTTGTTGTAATGTGTATGTCTATTTGTAAAGTATTGGTACCTAATAGTCGCAAACAGGTACCGTAATTGGATGTGTGCAAAAAAAAAACAGTATGTAAATGTTTTTTGTTGAAATTCTTGAATGAATATAAATTTTACATGTTTTTTTTTCTGTGCAAAGATATTTTTTACAAACTGTATCTTCGAAAACAGATCATATTATATTTTTTGCCATTACTTCTCAGTATTCCCTGTGCTACTAATGACCTAAATTTTAATTAAAAAACTAAATCTCAAAATACTGCATGTTTTTTATGCAACCGATTTGTTTTTATTATATTTGCTTATTGTTGTTGTTGCTGTTTTAGGTGTTCATTTATTTTCACCCTGTCATGTCGTTCCGTGTTTTATTGTTATGGTTCGTTTATTTTTGCATTGTCTCTTGTTTTTTATTTTTTTATTTTTAACCTTCGCTTGACAGTTGACATTCCCTGCGTTTTAATTGTTGTTACTGACTGCCTGTTTTTGTTGTTTTTATTGTTGTTGGGCTTTCATTTTCGCACACTGTCAAGTCCAATTTTTTGTTGCTGCTGTTTGTGCGAAAATTTGTTTATCTTCATATTTTTTGTTTTAATTATTGTTGCAGGGTTTATTTCTTTTTTTTTATTTTTTATTTTTTGCGTGTGAGATATTTTTATTTAAGTTTCTTTTACAGTTGTAATTAATTATTAAATAAAAGCATCATATAAATCTTTTATAATTTGAGTAGCATTTACAAAATAAAAATAAACAAAAATGTAATATCCAACTGTGAGAAGTAAGTTGGCTTGTATCTTTAATAAATCCAATGACGACGAGTAAAATGTTTTTTCTTTAACCCTTGAAACAGGCTTTACTTGATCTGATTAAGGAAGATATATTAAGTTATCAGTAACTGGTAATCACAACTAGGCCCATTAATTTTGCATTAATTATTCGAAGTCTGAATGTAGGATAAATACGAGGGTAGTTTGATAACTCTCTGAATTTTTGGATATTTATGGCATAAGGATATGTAGCTTTCAACGCAACACTACTCGCAATAACTCTTACGTATTACTGGACTAGAGTTGGAACAGACATATTTGAACCAAAAATAGAAAAATTAAATTTTGTGTGCATATTGAACATTATTTTTTACGGCAAGAATTCATTACCGAAACCAAAGAAATGTTTTATAAATACTGTGGGGACGCTGCAACATAAATTTTAATGGTTTACACAGTTGCCGTTGTGGTCGTGCAAGCACAAATGATGCCAGGTCGCCCAAAAGAGCTGATCACGCCAAAAAAAATCGTCAAACATGGAATAATCGGAGAATGAAAGAGCATTAACTGGCTGAGGTTGTAGGCAGCTCAAGCGAGCGGAAATTAGTGATGGTAAGTTGTCGATAGTGCACGAAATCGATATTTTCGAGAGTCTATAATTGCATATCGATAATAAGATTGTAACTAGCGAAAAAACAAAAGTTTAAACAGAAAGACAAAGGAGCCACTCTTAATGACATCTTTTTTAAATGAGCGAATTGTAGGCGGTTAGCTTGTCATGTATAAAATATAGCAATCGTTTACCTTCAGAACATATTTATTTTTATACAGCTTCATTATCAACTACTTACACGGGCCAGCAAGTTGACTGAGTTTTTATGATAAAACTTTATATATCTTTTATTTAATTGTTGATGTACTTCACTGGGACAAGTGTTGCCACAAATGCAGGTGTTCGCTTCTATGGATATATGTATAAGTAGCCAGTCTTTAAGTGTCTACTTAATAACACTATGAGCAAAAAACTAATTCCAATCGTCGTCACTTACCAGAATTTGTAGGCTAATTTTAATCTTCTATATTCCAGGTCAATCTGTGCATATATCGCATATGTAATATAAAGTTATTAATGTTTTCTCTGGACTTATATTATTACATTTAGCAATGGATTTTTAAAGCACTTAAAAAATCCACACTTTGTCCTTGGGCCATTTTTTTATTTTATTAAGAAGGCTTAAGAAAGAATTTTTTTTTTTTAAATCATAAAACTTGGATTTTTTGAGATGTCAGACCAGAGAAATATGAAAGGCGAAAAGCAAAGGTCACACAAATGTTTAATCTTTTTTTAAAATAATAGCTATTGATATTATCGATATCAGTATCGATAGCATTATCGATATTATTATTATGAGTACTCTCGATAACATTATCGATAGCACTATCGATATTATTATTATGAGTACTCTCAATAACATTATCGATAGCAGTATCATAGCACTATCGATAACATTATTGATAGCACTGCCACTATCACCTTCTATAGTCTCGATAGCAATATCTATAGTATCGATAGCAATATCTATAGTATCGATAGCAATATCTATAGTATCGACAGCACTTTTGGTGCATAAAATTTTTCATGAATATTTGGATATGAAAATGTGATCCGTACGATTGCTGTTCTAGGAGTACAAGTATGTCACTATTATAAAAATCCATGAATTGGGCTACGAACTGCCACCCTATCCAGCACACTCTCCAGTCTAAGCCCCTTCCGACTATTTCCTGTTTCCAAATTTCAAAAATCGGCTGCGTGGTAAGAGACTTGAGTCAAAACAAAAGGTTATTATTGTAACAAACTCTTATTTTGTGTAATCTTATTATTAAGAGGGAATAAAAAAGTAAAAAAAGTATGGACAATATGTATCCAACTTAAAGGTAACTATATTGAGAAAAAATTTCTTGTTTATTTTTAAACTAGCTGTGCCCGCCACTTTGTCAGCCTCCTTGCAATATTTTGTTCGATTTTGCTTTGAAAGCAATCCACACCAAAGACCCTTCCTTTAATTTATATAAAGGTTCTCATACTTACTAAAATAACTGCCGCCTTAAACTATCCATATCGGTTAGTGCTTTAGTTGTGGTTTATGTATTTACTTTATTTTTATACTAGCTATCCCCGGTGCGCTTCGCTACACCCATTTAACGCGAAAACGCACGCTATTCCCACGTGAAAAATGTTCCCATCAAACCTGTTTTTTGACAGACTATACGTATTAACACGAGAACAATTTTTAACTTTGCATAGGAGGTATCACGCCCTCCATTCAAATTCAGTCTGTGTTTTTTTCTATACAATGTATCTTATTAAGGGGGTTACTGATGCAACATTCCAAGGCGTTACCTATTGCAGTTCTCTAGAACAGGATAATAATTTTTTACTTTGTATTGGGGGTACCATGCCCACTGTACCAATTCAGCCTATATATACGCGTGGGTATAGGGTTTGCTTGTACCCACTTTAAAGACCATACCTATTATAGTTCTCTATGTACACAATAATAATTTTTCACTTTGTAAGGGAGGTACCACGCCCACTCTCCCAATTCATTCTGTATTTTGGCAGTCTATGCGCTTTCGCACAAAGGTTTCTCTTGCAAAGTTTCAAGGCACTATCTATTGTAGTTCGCCAGGAACACGATAATAATTGTTCACTTTGTATGCGAGGTACCACCCCCACTATTTCAATTCAGTCTGTGTTTAACTAAACTATGTACGTTAATATGGCGGTTATTGGTGCAAAATTCCAAGCTAGTGCAGTTCTCTAGATACAGGATAATAATTTTTCACTTTGTATGGGAGGTACCACTCCCTCCAAACTATGTACGTTAATATAGAGGTTACTGGTGCAAAATTTCAAGGTGCTACCTATTACTGTTACCAAGAAACACGATGATAAATATTTACTTTGTATGGGAGATGCCACGCCCACGTCGAATATGAAAAAAATAAGTACCTTATTTTACCATCCGTGTATCTAATAACAAACTGTGAAAATTTCAGAAAGATCGGTTCATTGGTATAGGCAGCTATAGCTTTCCGGCAAACAAACAAACGAACAAACATACAAACAAACACATTTTGTGCTTTATATATATAGATAAAGGGTCTCAGTCATCCTTACTAAAATAACTGCGTACTTTCACTGCTTTTTCTCCACTTTTTTAGGATACTAAGGTACCTCCTCACAAAAGTTTATTAAAATCCATCCAGTAGTTTTTACGTGATGCGAATACAGACAGACAGACAGACAGACAGACAAGAAAAGAGTTACTGTTTTATTATATGTATAGATGAACGTAAATAAAGTAAAAAAAATTATTTTCTAATTAAACAACTTTTTATAGCGAGGGTCGATCCGTGGTGACAGTGTTATCGGCCAACAACGATGTGGTTTCGAAAACTTTTATTTTTTTCACCTAAAAAATCTAGTATATATGTATGTATATTGTAAAAAAAAATTAAATTTTAGGAATTACATATGTATATGTTATTGTTCCATAAAGCCGACTTTAGATAGTATAATCAAGTCTGTTAACGAAGCCTTCACATGTTATGCAAATATTCCATTGATGGTATTTCGTCTCATACTCTGCTATAAACAATCTTTAAGGCGTTGACCACCTCATGCTTTTTGTTGATACTTTGGTCTTCATAATGGACCACAAAAAATGTGCATTGGTTCTGAATCTGAGAAAAATGGAGGCGTCTGGGTAATATGGTGGCATCTCAGCTATTATGCGACTGCTATATAAAGTTTGACAAGGAGCAGCTGTTGATGATAATGCTTGTTAAACATTGGATAATGATCTTGTGTTTATAAATAAGTATAAATTAAAGTGTTTCATTAAAAACAATTATTATTATTCAAAATAATAGTTTTTTATAAACTAATGCTAATGAAAGAGCAATTAATTAGTCAATATAATGCATTACTCTTATATAAGGTTTTTGAACTTTTCAATTTGATTTATTTCTTTTAATTCTTTTTTTTTATTCCTATATTTATTATTTTCAATACAGAATTTTTTTTTATTAAAAACCAAATGAATAAATTTTCCTTTGAAACATCCTTTATTGAATTTTTTGTGGAAAAAAAGAAGTTTTAATGCATAATTTACCCATTCTTCGGTACAACACAAATGCGCATGGAAGTGAACGAAGAGCTTTCAAAAATAAATTTTTATTTCTTTTTAGGTCAAAAATAAATTTTCTTAAACAATAGTAGACACTTTATTAGATTTGTGTAAATAAAATGTATACACTGAAAAACACATACATACCATCTCATACAACTACATACTTCTATGTATTGCCAGGGATGGTAAAAGAAATTTATAATCGGATGGCGGTACATTTGACAATCAGATTCTGCTGGGTGCATCATCACGGGACCCATACCGGTAACTGTTCAACTGATAGAAATAAAAGTATGGTTACTGGTTTTTATAGTGATGAGTGATATTGCTTCACTGGTAGCCTCTTTAAACTGTCTATATATTTTTTAGGTGGATACTGAAGCAGTTCCTTAAAGTTTTTTTAATTCTTACTAGCCTTTTAGTATCGTCTTTATTGATTTCAGCCTGGCGACTGATACATGTCGACATTCTTCCTCATCACAGAGTCAATGGTAATTACTAACATTTGCTTAAGGCTAAGGTCTCCACAGCATTTAATATGTGTCTCCCCGTGGTCCAAAGCCTATGTTAGCCTATTTCCAGTCACAGTATCACTAGTATCGTCTTAGCTCCACTTTTAACTTGGCCAGATAGTACTTAAGTTTCCATCACCTGTCTCTAACTTAGTTAGCCATTTGTAGGCACCTGGATTATATCCAAGCATCTTGGTTTTCCTACCAACTTGTAGTGAAAAATACCAACCTTTGATGGGAATCGAACTCACAACCTCGGACTATTAGACTAGCACGCTACCTACTAGCCTACCGAGGCACTCTCTAAACAGTCTAAGGAAGGATTAGATAATTAAAAATACCTTCTAACTTTGATCACAATAAATTAAATTGTAACTGATTTAAATGGGTGGTTTTAAGGGCCGATGTTGATCTTGAATAAAACACAAATTATTTCAGAAATTATTGTCATTTCTTTTTATTTTGATAATATTGGTATGGTTCAATGACGTATGGAACATAATATGGGCCAAATGGCCGCGCGACCTCGGCGGTATACCTCGGATGCTCCAAAGTTTCTATGACGCTGAGGCATAATTGAGGTTCTATGTCGTTAATGTACCGAATTATCTCATCCTTTAGCTCTTGAATTATTGCTGACTTTTCGACGCACACCTATTCTTTTAAATAACCCCAAAGAACTCCAACGGTGTCAAATCACATGATCTTGGCGGCCAATTGACAAGCCACCACGTGTGAGATAACACGGCCTCAATAAACAACTTTTTAGAACATTTGAACTTCCTAGGAATGATTTTTAACACCGTTTAGGTAGCGCTTAGGTAGCCGAAATGAATTTAAAAATTTTCGGGAAATTTTTCACTTTTGCGGCTACCTAAGCGCTACCTAAACGGTGTTAAGAATCATTCCTAGGAAGTTCATATGTTCCAGAAAGTTGTTTATTGAGATCTTAGGTTCATTTTTGTAGTTGATTGTTTCCTTGAATTTGGAACGGTTTGCTACCTATGGACCTGAACAAGGGAAAAAAGGTAAAAAAAATTGAATTTTTTAAAGTTTTTTGCGATTTTGACCTTGAAGATGAAGTTTTTTTGATTTTATATGTTGACAATTTTTGTTCTTTATGACAAGAGCTACAACTTTGCCTCAGAGAGTATATCAAAATTTCAAACGGTTTGCAAAATATGAGCTTGAGTAAATAATCATTTTTTGCAAAAATGACATCGAGGCCCCACATCTTTGAGGGCCCATAAAAAAAACCTGGAGCACTTTGGGCAAAACTGGGAGACAGGGGTCTGTTTTTTTGGTCTTTTACGACGTAGTGGTGTCCGTATATGGTTATTTTGCCATGACTTAAAAAATTAAACAGTGTGTAATTGTACCAACTTTACCAACCCTGAATATTGTATTTTAAATTCAAAGCATAAAAGGACACAATCAGAGAAAGCAAAGAGAGAATAAAAGGAAAATACTATTAAGTTCAATCTAAAGTGCAGTGTACACGTTCAGTCTAATAACAAATACTTTTTTTTTTCATTTAGTGCGAGGCAGAAAGGGGCTTAAATTTGGGTTAAAGATTTTGTATAGATAATTTTCAATTTGCCTTTAATTAAAAACAATAGCAATAACAGCACATAAATATATGATGTTTGTGTTGTAATCAAGGACATAGTAGAAAAATAGAGAATAGAAAAGGCAAAAACATAAAAATACCTCTTAAAAAGGGTGAGATCCCTTACTAACGCTTGAATTATATTTCGAGACATTTATGCGGTAAAGTGTTGTAAAATTCGGAATATGTGTGTCCTTGCGTCCTTGATTTTAAAAGTGGTATAAGTCAAAAATTCTAATAAAAGTCATGAAAAGTAATAATATATAATATATTTTAATAGTGATATAGGTCAGTCTGTTTTCAAAGTTTGGCATATATGATGGATTTACTGCCCTTCAAAATGCAAACCTTTTAATATCTCGAAATAAAAAATAGATGACTTATACCACTTTCATAATCAAGGGCTCAATCGTCGAAACAGTGATTTAAAATCATTAAATGTTCTGCAATGTAAAGATAGAAAACATGAGAATAATGGAGGGTGATTTAAGTGACGCTTTCACTTACCCCTATGCACAAGAATTAATAATAGAATATGATGATGAACAAATGTCTACCTCTAGCCAACGGCAGACGACCGTTCTTTGTACAAAATTTTTAACTTGCTTTTAAATAAAAAGGCTTCGCTTATCTCGTTTCGTTTCTCTGACCAATGTCGTTTTGGGTTTTGATCAAATAAACACTTTCTTTCAAATCGCTCCAGGGATAATAGTCCAGCGGCGTTTAATTTTGTGAGGAGGTACCTTATATCCTTATTCCAATATAGGATGCTTTTTGCCGCAAAAATATCTTATTTCCAAGAGAAAGTGGAGAAAAAGCAGTGAAAGTACGCAATTATTTTAGTAGGAAATAAATGACCCATAACTGAAGCACTAACCACAAACAGATGGCGCTGTTTTATAAAGTAAATACATAACCATAACTGAAGCATAGTTTAAGGCGGAACTAAAAAAGTAAGGGTTTTTGGTGTGGATCGCTTTCAAAGCATAATCGAACAAAATATTGCTCAGACACAGCTAGTTTATAACACAACAACTGAATTGCTTACCTTGTGGCTTCGGCTTGCTGAAACCAAAAATCATGTGTTGAACTGAGGAGTGGATGTAAGAGGTGTTTAAAAGACAATGGTTTCGCTGAATGGACTAAATGGGAGAAACCGAAAAGTTTATACATAACACAGTGCAACACGGAAAAAAATAACCATATACGGACACCACTACGTGATAAAAGACCAAAAAAAAAGACCCTTGTCTCCCAGTTTTGCCCAAAATCCTCCAGGACGTTTAGGGAAATTGTTCACTTTTGCGGCTACCTAAACTCTACCTAAACGGTGTTAAGGATCATTCCTAGGAAGTTCATATGTTCTATAAAGTTGTTTATTGAGATCTTAGGTTCATTTTTGTAGTTGATTGTTTACTTGAATTTTGAACGGTTTGCTACCTATGGACCTGAACAGGGGAAAAAAGGTAAAAAAAATTGAATTTTTTAAAGTTTTTTGCGATTTTGACCTTGAAGATGAAGTTTGTTTGATTTTATATGTTAACAATTTTTGTTCTTTATGACAAGAGCTAAAACTTTGTCTCAGAGAGTATATCAAAATTTCAAACGGTTTGCAAAATATGAGCTTGAGTAAATGATCATTTTTTTTGCAAAAATGACATCGAGGCCCCACATCTTTGAGGGCCCATAAAAAAAAACCTGGAGGACTTTGGGCAAAACTGGGAGACAGGGGTCTTTTTTTTGGTCTTTTATGACGTAGTGGTGTCCGTATATGGTTATTTTGCCATGACTTAAAAAATTACACAGTGTGTAATAATCTCGCAACTGCCGAACTGAAATTTTTTTGGTGAAATATCGATTTACATTTTAAAATACTATTTACTGAAATTCCAATTTTTTGTTGTCTGTAGGATTGCTTTTCTGAATCTTCGGTTTTCAATACAACAAAGCAAAACCAATATATAACATACTGAAACAAAAACAAGGGTAAAACGTGAGTAACATAGAAACTTAGAAGGGGATCGAAAAGAGGACCATTATGAAAGTGGTATGCTTCGATATTCGCCCCGATTTCCCCATAAAAAACATAGAAGCAATCACCTTTTTTAACTACATCTTTACCATTTATGGACCATTGCTGCAGAATTCCGTAGAGAATCTTTCGAAACTATTTCTGATAGATCGGAGTACGTAATTTTTCTTTAATTTTTTTGGGGGCCTTGGCTTAATTGATTTCAACCTTATTACGGTAAAACAGTATAAAGACCTATAGTATATATATTTTATAGGGTCGGTAATATTGCCACATGTGGTAAAGGGTAAACAAAAATTTTAACAAAATAATTTTATTAAAAAGTTCTATATAAAAACAACAAAACCTACGTCTTACTTTTATACTCGAACAGTTATTTGCTCAAATCAAGTACAAAGAAAAAAGGCATTAATTAATTTACAAATAATAAAACTGCAAACTGTTAAATGTTTTAGCGAATTTATTTTTTTTTCCTTTGTTTTTCTATTCTCACTACTAAGCGAGAATGACAACGACAATGCTGATAATGATGATGATGATGGCTGTGACTGGTGTAACTTTGATAAAAAATAAATGTGAGTTGCATAAATAAACAAATTATTTGACAAAATGCAGCTAGAACTACTGAGCGGCAATAAATATTTAAAATACTAAATAAAGAAAATTCCAACTGTAAAACTACTGCAAATAAAAATGTTCAGGCCAAATTTGTTAAGTAGAGAAGTAGAATAATTTTGCATGACTTGGTAGTTTTTTTTTTATTTTAGCAAAAAAGAAAAACTTATTTGTCATTTGTAATAAAATATACTTGAATGACAGACAAAAAGAATAGTCCTCAAACACATACCGACCCATACTCTTACACATTATTCGGAACTTAGCTGCTGATATTGCTGAGTGTTTGCCTGCCTGCTGCCGGCCCCTATTTTTTGTGAATAAATGATGAATAAGATGACAAGAATTTGTAATTGCTGACAAAATATTGCGCAGCTAAAATGCTGTTTGCTTCTGCTTTTTTTTTTGTTTTAAATATTTTTAACTGTTAAAATACAACTATTTGTGATTCTACGAGTATTTTTGTATTCTATTGTTGTTATTGACAGAAGATGAAAACAGATAGTTGTTGCATTAAAATGAGGATTAATCGAGGGATTAAGTATAAATGCAAATTCATTTGGGTCATTTTATACTTAAATGAAAATTAACTTAATGACATTTCATATTTAAAGATAATTTATTAATGAATAAAAAGAGTTTTCCAACCATTTGGAAAATTATAAGTTACGTAACGCAAAACCACCCCCCGTTAGGACCAAGTGTTTTTATATGTAAATTAATTAGTATATAATTTTAATTAGTATATAATTCATTAAATTGAATTATTATATAATTTTTAGTATATAATTTTATTCATTCAAATTTGAATTCCTAAAGTTATTAATAAAAATCCCCCATCGGGGATTGTGCTAAAATTAATAGGAATTATTAAAAAAAAGTGTAAAATTTTGTCCGTTTAGTAAAAACTAATCGTTTTCATTTATTCTTATGAAAAAATTTTAAATTCCCAAATCAATTTTAAAAAACCACCTGTGTGGGAAAAATATTTTAAATGTTCTAAATTTAAAAATAATGTGCAAAAATCATTGAAAGGATCAATTAGCAAGTCTAAATATTTAAAAAAAAATTCCCAAATATATAGATGAAAATCTCCTATCCGGGGAAAAGACTTTGAATTAATAAATTCGAAAGAATAGTTCCAATTTTATCAACAAAATACGATTAATCCGTTCCAAAAAGAGAAACTAATACATTTTCAAATAAAGCTAAAAAAATTGTATGCCTAGGAAAGTACAAGAGTAAACTGCCTTAATTAATGCATACTCGTATACCCCATATTTAAATCACCAGCCCGGGAAATATGTTTTTTTAACAATAAATAAATTCAGAACGAATAGAAATAATAACTTTAAATATTAAATATAATAAACTAAAAAGAAAATTAACTAAATTAAAAATATTATTGAACTTTTTTTTGGAAAATTACTTTTGCCCTTTACCAATATTTCACCTATTCCGGTCATAATTGAATCACGTTTTGTAATTATTAAAATTAAATATTATATAAATTATTAAAATTAATAATTATATAATTTTTAGTATATAATTTTTTGCACTTAAAAAAACTGAATTCCTAAAATTATTAACAAAAATCCCCAATCTGGGATTGTGCTAAAATTAATAGGAAACATTAAAAAAGTGTAAAATTTTATCCGTTCAGTAGAAACCAACTGTTTTTATTTATTCTTATGAAAAATTTTTAAACTCCCAAATCAATTTTAAAAAACCACCTGTATGGAAAAAATGATTTAAATGTTTTAAATTTATAAATAATGTACAAAAATCATTCAAAAGACCAATAGCAATTCTAAATACTTTTTTGAAAAAAAAAAAAATTTAAAATTCCCAAATATATAGATGAAAATCTCCTATCCGGCGAAATGACCTTAATTTATTAATTAATTTAAAAGAATAGTTCCAGTTTTATCAACAAAGTAAGATCAATCCGCTCCAAACGAAAAAAAAAATTAATACATTATAAAAAAAAAGCTAAAAATTGTCTGTATAAGAAAGTACAAGAGTAAACTACCTTGATTAAATCACCAGCCCGGGAAATGTGTTTGTAACAATAAATGAATTCAACACGAATATAAATAATAACTTTAAATATTAAATATAATAAACTAAAGTAAAAATTAATTAAATTAATAATATTTTTTATTATTGAAATTTTTTTTGGAAAATTACTTTTCCCTTTACCAATGTTTCACCTATTCAGGTCATAATTGTATCACGTTGTTTGCAATAAATATTATTACTTACAAAAATGTTTAAGTTTTATGTAACACAAACACTAAACTGCAGCTGGGTGTAAGACTTAGATATAAAAAGATATAAAAATCTACGAAAATCAATATAAAAGAAAACCATACTACGTAACGAGTTTTAAGACATGACAAAGAAGAAAAGTCAAATAAAAAAACTTCATGAAAAGAAAATCAACTTTTTTTATTTTCAGTACAAAGGAATTTATGTCCTTTGGCTATGTCATAATTTAAACACTCTCCTGTACACTTGACAATGGTGGGTGTTTACCTCTCTTCTACCTCTTCTCTTCTGTGTTCACAGAATTCGTTCTATTTATTTATTTTTTTTAATTCATTCTTTATAATGTAGAACAAATATGTTGAATTTGTAGGTTTTTTTTTTCGTGGGAGTAACTTTCGCTGCCGTATTTTCCAAATTCGCTAAAGATACAAATAACAGCAATAAAACAACAAAATGAAAAAGAATTATTTAGCGTTGCATGCTTTAAGATTTCATGAAATAATAACAACAACTTAACACATTTGGATTTTAGCCAAAAAACAAACATCTATTGTATGAAAAGCGAAAACTGTCGTCGTCATGGATACGAGAAATGTAGCATGGAAAAGGGGACACATGTCAAATGTAATTTTTATTACAAATAAAAAAAAATAATAAAAAATACATGAAAGAGCAGAATTTTAAAAAGTTAAAAGCCAACGTCTACTGAAACCAGAAGTACTTTTAAAAGTAACACTTATCCATAAACAAATTTTTAAGTTTTAAATTTACCTAAGAAAAAGGAAATATTAAAGAAGAGAAATAATCGAGGAAGACATTAATTCTTTATATTTTTAACACTCGTTATATACAGCTGTTCCAAACTAATTCGATAATGACCGTCGTCACCTGCTATTAGTTGAGTACGGTTGACGAGGAATTTCGATGTGAAAATATAATGAACAAGTCTTAGATCGAAGGCAAAAATACCTTGCTCCTCCTCTAGAATCGAGTTTAAAAAAAAAGTCTCGTTTTCTCCTTGTAGTCGAACCCACAACCCCCAGACTGATAGACTAGCGCACCACTTATCAGTCTATCGAGGCACTCATTAGAATTAAATATAAAATTGGCTCAGCCGTTAAATCGTGATTGACTCACAAACAAATAAGCAATTAAACTTCATCTGGTATGTTCAACGATGTTTCTAAACTTTCCAGATGAAGCTGAAATTATTTAAAGTCTATAAAATAACATTTTATTTGTGAAACTAGCTGTGCCCGCCACGTCATGGGTGTCCAGACAATATTTTTCTCAATTTTGTTTTGAAAGTATTCCACATCAATTATAAGACTTACTTTTATAGTGCTTCAGTTATGGTTTATGTATTTACTTTATATAAAGGTACCCATCTCTGGATAAAATTCTAAAATTTATAAAAAATTCTAAAAATTATTGTAAACCTCCGTAAGAGGTGTTTAAAATATATTAATAACAATAATAATTCCACAAAGTAAAAACACAAATCAAATACAAATTTTATTCAACTGGCGCCATCTGTTGCGTGTTTAAAATATTCAAGTTTTTAAAATATCTCACTTTCAAAAATAAAAGGTGCGCAACCGTGTTTAAAATATCCCAGTTTTAAACCGAAAATTTCAGTACTTTTAAAACGGAAATTGCGTACTTTCACTGCTTTTTCCCCCACTTTCTCTTGGAAATGTGATATTTTTGCGAAAAAAAATTATACTGTATTGGAATCAGGATGCTAAGGTATCTTTTCACAAAATTTTGTTAAAATCCATCCAATCGTTTTTACGTGATGTGAACGCAAAAGAAAAGCATACAGACGTACAGACAGACAGAAATGCATTAATATTTTATGATATGTCTATGTAACTACTATCCCGGTGGGATACTAGATAGTGTGGTAGGCTATCAGTCTGGGGTTGTGGATTCGTTCGATTCCTACCAAAGACTAGGTGTTTTACGACAATGAGGGAAGGTCTTCGTTACTATGCTCGTTAATTAATTTAGAATATTATTTGTAGCTGTAACATTAAATAAAATAAAAAAATATTCTTTTCAAATATTTACCACCCTCCCTCATTAACGATCTTAAACCTATTTTTTTAAATCGAAATGTCATAAATAATTATACATGTTTTGTGATAAATTAACACTCAACAAAAAAATAAATAACTGGGTGAATAAATACACATTATTTAGGTTGATAAAGTGTAATTATATGCTTGTTTATATGTAAGTACATATAAAATATATTACAAATGTACACTAATACACATGTACATATGAGCTTTGCATTAGTATAACCGTACACATATTAATTATGTAGATATACATACATATTCACACACAAAATTAACTTCTCGTTGTTAAAACTAAGTTAATGAAATAAGCAATTTTAGTACACAGTTGTACGAGGTTAAACATTGAATGTTTTAAAAAATATATTAAAAAAAATTTAATTTAAAGAAAATAACATATTCGTAGCTATAAAATCTGTTAAACTTGATTGTTATATTGTTAACAGCTGACTTGACAGCTGTCAGGTAAGTAGAAATGATTACATACCGTCAGAAGTGCCTTCTGATACCCCACAGCGTTAGCGACCGCAAACAGACCATACGTAGGGGTACTGATCCCGTATACTGTGACCAGTATACGCTGCTTAAACATGCTCCAGTCAACAGCATCGTAGTCTCTAATGTTCAGATTCTGGACACCAGTCGACTTTAAGTTTTAATACAGACCTACCAGCTTAATATTAAACTCTGCGCAGGTGGACTAACACTGACATAGAAAAATTTAAGAAGGCCGCAAATTTATGAGAGATGTTGGATTGACTGCACTGAATAATATGAATTCAACCCAAGAAGATTTAGGACAGCCATACTACCGCCAGAAAAGCAAGAATGGTGAAAGCGGTTTAGCATTAACGAATCAGGTAATTTAAATCCAGTCAAACCACGGAAGGGGGAAAATTGCTCGCATACAGAGGCACAGCAGTAGATGGGTAATGGGATGAAATAAGCTAAAGTCATGCAATACTTTGAATCTGTAAACCTATAAAGGTGAAAAGGAACAGGAATTCCACTAATACAGTTTCATTAAGCACCCCTTGGAGCAACTTTTTGGAGCAACTTTATAGTGGGTATATGGTACCCATCCCTATTTTTCCATAATGACCAAAAAATCCTCCAAATCTAAACTCTTTTTGTAGCTTTTCTTAAGTTATTTTGGAAATTCTAATATTTTAGTTAAAAAAAAGTATCCCTTGGAGCAACATCCCCATGTGTTTTTTTATGTGGAACATTTTCCGATTCCAAGTTGGAGCCTCTAGAATAATTGAATTATTAATTACAGTGAATGCTATACGTATAACAGTGCTCTGTTGACTGCAAAATGAGCTCTGTTAAGAAATGTGGTTTTTGTCTCTGCTAGTTAAATTTGAATTTATCAAATAACACATAACACATCAGATGGGGTCGAAAATTGACTCATAAACGTGGTGGTCTGCTTAGGTATCTCCCTAAAAAATATGAGATGCCCTGATGTGCTAAACTAAGGCTGAATTCGTAGCCGACATTTTTCGGCTTTCACTAGGCGAAGGATAGCATATAGAGGTCGACAATTACCAGTCGACAGTCAAAAATCAGCTGAAAAAAATAAAAAATCACTGAAAAAAATGTTAAAAAGAAAATCAAAACAGTAGGGGTCCTCTTTAGTACAAGCATGCATCATCCATCCACCTCCTGACAAGCCTGACTGACATCATCAACCACCTGACGAGCCGACTTGAATTTTATAAATAAATTTTATAATAATTTTTAAAACAAAAAAAATTTTTTAATTACTTTCATTGCTGACTTCGAAACTATTTTTTGCACGCGTATGTTAGTATTTTTAGAAGAAGACTTTATTATAATTAATAATTATTATACATAATTATAAAATTTCTGTGAGGAAAAGCTTAAAGAAAAAGAACCTTCAGTACCCATAAAGAAATGAGGTTGAAAGAAAACTTTAAATTATTAAAATTGCTTTTTAAAAATTTAATATTTTTTTGAAACAGTTTTTAGGAATACGTAGAAGTTTAATTAGTTAATTAATTATAAATTTTTATCCATTAAAAACTTTGATTTATATCTTTTTTATTTCATTTTTAATGGCTTTTAAATTAAGTAAATTTCAAGTTTATAACTATTAATCATTTACTCAATGCAAGCCTTACATTTTAATTGACATTCAGTAAAATGAGCAAAAAAAAAAAATAAAAGAAAGTTTTTTATCGTCAGTATTTTAATACAGGTTTTACCTTTTAGTTTACAAGAAAATTTTTCTATATAATTAATTACAACCAACAGAGTTAAAAAAACGGAAAGTGTTAATAAAAATGTTTCAATATTTAAACAGATGCTTTAGTAAAGTAATTAAAAAATAATAATTTCAACATAAAATTGTATTATAATTAGAACATAAAAAGTATGTTATTTAATAACATACTACACGTTACACACTTTACAGCTTTTCTTGTTATTTTACTTACAGCATTTACTGAAACGCGCTATTTATTACGTTTATACCAGCAGTCACAGCCGAAAACGACCATCAATCATATTATTTTTCTACTGCTTTTTGCGTTTTCTTTCCTTATATTTTCTTCTCCTTATAAATGATGGCCATAATCAGCAGCTGTCTACTGGTCTTAAGACAAATGTTGCTCTATTTTCGTAGTATTTAAAGCTCACTCGTAAATGTAGACAACAGTTTGTTTGAAGATGTTTCCTACAAACATCTTTTTAATTTGAAAGCCTTAATTGAACATTTAATTGACTTGAATTAATAATCAAATAATTGACTGAATTAATACTGCAAAGTAATTACAGTTTTAGTTGTATTGCATTTAAAATAAAAAAAAATCCATTCTACATACAGTAAAATCGAAACAGGATTGAGTATTATTTAAAAAATGTAATAAAAAACAAAATTGGCGGGGTATTTTAATATTTTCTTAATATTTGTGTATACAAAAAATAAAAGTATGACGGGAAAGTTGTAAGATATTTGTTATCTCATGCTGCAAAATTTGTCTCTACATACTTTTTTTTTTTAGTTTTTTTGGGTAAACTACTCAAACTGAATTATAGTAAAAAGTGAAATTAACGGGAAAATAATATTTTTGTCCTTTGTTTATCGTCTTCTTTTTTCGGATTAATCTATCTATCTATTATCTTGTTTCAGATAATAAAAAAATCCATTATACAGTAAAATCGAAACAGGATTGAGTTTTATTTAAAAAATAAATAAAAAACAAAATTGGCGGGGTAGTGGTGTTCATTTTTATAATTTTTTAATATTTGTGTATACAAAAAAACAAAAATGGCGGGCAAGTTGTATGATTTTTGTTATCTCATGCTAGAAAATTTTTCTCTACATACTTTTTTTGTTAGTTTTTTTTTAACTACCCAAACTGATTTAAAATAAAAAGTGAAATTAACGGGAAAGTAATATTTTTGTCTTTTAAGTTTATTGTCTTCTTTTTTCGAATTAATCTATGGATAATCCGAAAAAAGAAGACTATGTGTCTTTAGTTTCATTATACAGTAAAATCGAAACAGGATTCTTTTATTAAAAAAAAAAAAAAATTGCCGTGTTAGTGGTGTTAAAATGTTCAAAATTTTTTAACATTTGTGTATACAAAAAAACCAAATTGGCGGGCAAGTTGTATGATTTTTGTTATCTCATGCTACAAAATTTTTACTACACACTTTTTTTCTGTTTTTTTTTTTTAACTACCCAAACTGATTTAAAGTAAAAAGTTAATTTAACTGGAAAGTAATATTTTTGTCTTTTAAGTTTATTGTCTTCTTTTTTCGGATTAATCTAAAAGTAATCCTAAAAAAGATGAATATGTGTCTCCTGTTTCAGATAATAACAAAAATATATTATACATTAAATTCGAAAAAGGATTGAGTTTGATTTAAAAAAAAAAATAAAAAAAAACAAAATTGGCGGGGTAGTGGTGTTAACATTTTTATAATTTTGCAATATTTGTGTATACAAAAAACAAAATTGGCGGGAAAGGTTTATGATTTTTGTTATCCCATACTACTAAATTTATACTTTTTTGTTAATTTTTATTTTTCCGAAAACTACTTCAACTTTTTTAAAATCAAATAGTGAAATTAACGGGAAAGTAATATGTTTAGTCTTTTAAGTTTAATACGCTCTTATATTAAGCCGAAAAAAGAAGACTATGTGTCTTCTGTTTTAGATTATAAAAAAATAACAGGATTTTTAAAAGTACAAATTAAAGGGTTTTACAGTCATATTTTCTATTGAAAGAACTTACCGAACAATATTTTACACAATCTTTTTTAAATTTTAAAGTATTTACCTAGAAAGAAAAAACGAAAAATGATTAAAAATTGACTTTTAGAAAATATTAAAAATAAATTATACATTTCTTATAAAACGAAAAATTCTCTTAATTTCAGATTTATCTTTGTGTTGCAGGTGTTTTAACCTGAATAAATGCTGGGATTTTTTAATCTTTTCTTTTGAAATTTGTTTGCAAAAAGAAAACTATGTATTTCGAACTAAAACTGAAAAATAATAAACATAAAAATATTTGTTTAAGGTTTTTTTTTTAAAGATTTTTTGACTTTCCCTCGTATGTTACTGCTCTATTTATTTAATCGTTTATAATACAAATGAGGTTATTTTATTAAACAAAAACAATCGATTGATTAGTTAAGTGTCACCAATAAATGTCACTAATAATGAACATACATAATTCAGACTTATCCTTAGGATTAATAATATAAAATTTATTTTTATTGATTTTTTTATTTAGTTTTAACTTTCATAATGGTATAAATGGTTGTCAAACAAAAAAAAAAAAATCTATTTGAAAAATAGAGCCATGTCCAAAATTAACAATTAAAATAAAAAAAAATGAAAGCGACTCAAATTTGTATTACACAAGAAGACATCAAATTCAATAAAAAACACTAAAAGTGAATGTTAAAATTAAAAGGAATAGCAGTTCCCTATATAAAAAGAGTTATTATTAGTAGTAGTAATAATAATATTATATGAATTTTTAAAAGTCTCCCAAAATCAAAAAAATTAATGGAGTGTTAAAAAAAATTAAATTAATTTTGGAATTTAAATTTTTGTATTTGTTGTATTGGGAAAAAAAAATGTTACTAATGAAAGAATTGTTCATATCAAGTTAAAATTAAGAGAAAATCGACTTTTGTAATTTGTGTTCATACTAGAACTAGAAACTTCTGAATTAAACCCATTTGTTGTGAAAAAAGAATTTGAAATCACGATGTTACCTCAACACGATTAAAACAAATATGATTGCGGTGAGCAAATTATAGTTGTTTTAAACATATCTTAAGTCGTGGGAAACAAGTTTTTGTTAACATTCAATCGTTATTATGTTCAAGAAGTGCAACATGGTTGGATGGAACGATATAGTGTTTACTAGATTTCTAACAGTAACCAAACTATTCCTAAAAAACATAATATTTATAACCGTTTAATATTTATAATAAACTTTTATTTTAATATAGTTTATTTGACCTTTCTAATAATTTGTATTTAATTATTTTTATTTTCAAGCTTTAGCTCGTTAATTATTTTTATTTTTATTCTCGATATTTCGCTACTAATAATTAAATACAAATTTATACTAAACACAATATGTTAAGTTTAATATATGTAATAATAGTATGACCAAAAAAAACCAATAATGTTCCGAATATTATTGTGGTTAGGTCCTGGGTTGAATGCTTTTCAATTATGTAATAAATACCCAACAAAACTGAAAATTCCATTTATGGGAATTTTAAAAAAAAATTTTGGGTATACAAAAAACATAACTATAAAAATTTCCTATTTTTTATCCGATTTCAAATGAACCACACCTAAACTCCAAGCTTTTTTCTGCATTTAATTTGGCATTTCTTAATTTCAGACTAACTCAATTTGAATTATGGAAAGATACACAATCGAGCAACAGTGGATGATCAATTTTTGAAGAAAATCATCTTCAGTAATGAGGCACATTTTCACCTCAGTGGATTCGTCAATAAGCAGAATTGCCGCATTTGGGTGAATGATAATCCAAGAGTGATTGTCGAAAAAGAGTGACTGTTTAGTGCGGTTTGTGGGCTCGCGGCATCATCGAGCCGTATTTTTTCCAAAATGAGGCTGGTCAAGCAGTTACTGTGAATGGTGTTCGAATTGGAAGATATGGATGTGGACGATATGTGGTTTCAACAGGACGGCTAACGAAACAATGGCTCTTTTGCGCGACAAATACAATGGTTTGTATTTGTTATTCGTGTTATCTCACGTGGTGGCGATATCAATTGGCCGCCAAGTTCATGTGATTTGACACAGTTGGACTTCTTTCTTTGGGGCTAGTTGAAAGAAAAGGTGTACGTCGATAAGCCAGCAACAATTCAGGAGCTAAAGGATTGTGGAACAAGATTAACATGAGTACCTGCCATACTCGGCCTAACCTCACGGTGGTCTTACCACCGAGTGAAACTTAGGCGTAGACTAGCGCCCCCATTGTGTAGTATAACAACACTTTACGATTGCCACCAATCGCTTTTTGTGTGTGATACAGTCACAATGAGTAGCAATTTTTATAATATGGCAAGCCTTTCCAAGGCAAGCCTAGATCCATATTATAACCTCTAAACTATCCAAACTCCGTCTGTTGAGAGTGCAACAGCACACTTGATCGACCGTGCACCATACCTACTTAATCGATCTTAAACTACAGCCACCACGTGTACCCCCGAAGGGGACCTCACCAATAACAGTCACAGAGAGGATAGGCTCTCTGTGGGGCCACCGATTCCCGTGGTACCAGTCCTTTGGGCACTGGTCAGGCCTCGAAGAGGACCGTGTTAAAACAACAGACCTTTTCCTCCAGATTTAGGCTCTAGGAACCCTAGTGTCTGGTGCCCCTATTTTCCCCGAGTGGACCGCGTCAAAGCATTTGCCATATTCCTGCAGCATTTGCTCTATTTTCGTAGTATTTAAAGCTCACTCGTAAATGTAGACAACAGTTTGTTTGAAGATGTTTCCTACAAACATCTTTTTAATTTGAAAGCCTTAATTGAACATTTAATTGACTTGAATTAATAATCAAATAATTGACTGAATTAATACTGCAAAGTAATTACAGTTTTAGTTGTATTGCATTTAAAATAAAAAAAAATCCATTCTACATACAGTAAAATCGAAACAGGATTGAGTATTATTTAAAAAATGTAATAAAAAACAAAATTGGCGGGGTATTTTAATATTTTCTTAATATTTGTGTATACAAAAAATAAAAGTATGACGGGAAAGTTGTAAGATATTTGTTATCTCATGCTGCAAAATTTGTCTCTACATACTTTTTTTTTTAGTTTTTTTGGGTAAACTACTCAAACTGAATTATAGTAAAAAGTGAAATTAACGGGAAAATAATATTTTTGTCCTTTGTTTATCGTCTTCTTTTTTCGGATTAATCTATCTATCTATTATCTTGTTTCAGATAATAAAAAAATCCATTATACAGTAAAATCGAAACAGGATTGAGTTTTATTTAAAAAATAAATAAAAAACAAAATTGGCGGGGTAGTGGTGTTCATTTTTATAATTTTTTAATATTTGTGTATACAAAAAAACAAAAATGGCGGGCAAGTTGTATGATTTTTGTTATCTCATGCTAGAAAATTTTTCTCTACATACTTTTTTTGTTAGTTTTTTTTTAACTACCCAAACTGATTTAAAATAAAAAGTGAAATTAACGGGAAAGTAATATTTTTGTCTTTTAAGTTTATTGTCTTCTTTTTTCGAATTAATCTATGGATAATCCGAAAAAAGAAGACTATGTGTCTTTAGTTTCATTATACAGTAAAATCGAAACAGGATTCTTTTATTAAAAAAAAAAAAAAATTGCCGTGTTAGTGGTGTTAAAATGTTCAAAATTTTTTAACATTTGTGTATACAAAAAAACCAAATTGGCGGGCAAGTTGTATGATTTTTGTTATCTCATGCTACAAAATTTTTACTACACACTTTTTTTCTGTTTTTTTTTTTTAACTACCCAAACTGATTTAAAGTAAAAAGTTAATTTAACTGGAAAGTAATATTTTTGTCTTTTAAGTTTATTGTCTTCTTTTTTCGGATTAATCTAAAAGTAATCCTAAAAAAGATGAATATGTGTCTCCTGTTTCAGATAATAACAAAAATATATTATACATTAAATTCGAAAAAGGATTGAGTTTGATTTAAAAAAAAAAATAAAAAAAAACAAAATTGGCGGGGTAGTGGTGTTAACATTTTTATAATTTTGCAATATTTGTGTATACAAAAAACAAAATTGGCGGGAAAGGTTTATGATTTTTGTTATCCCATACTACTAAATTTATACTTTTTTGTTAATTTTTATTTTTCCGAAAACTACTTCAACTTTTTTAAAATCAAATAGTGAAATTAACGGGAAAGTAATATGTTTAGTCTTTTAAGTTTAATACGCTCTTATATTAAGCCGAAAAAAGAAGACTATGTGTCTTCTGTTTTAGATTATAAAAAAATAACAGGATTTTTAAAAGTACAAATTAAAGGGTTTTACAGTCATATTTTCTATTGAAAGAACTTACCGAACAATATTTTACACAATCTTTTTTAAATTTTAAAGTATTTACCTAGAAAGAAAAAACGAAAAATGATTAAAAATTGACTTTTAGAAAATATTAAAAATAAATTATACATTTCTTATAAAACGAAAAATTCTCTTAATTTCAGATTTATCTTTGTGTTGCAGGTGTTTTAACCTGAATAAATGCTGGGATTTTTTAATCTTTTCTTTTGAAATTTGTTTGCAAAAAGAAAACTATGTATTTCGAACTAAAACTGAAAAATAATAAACATAAAAATATTTGTTTAAGGTTTTTTTTTTAAAGATTTTTTGACTTTCCCTCGTATGTTACTGCTCTATTTATTTAATCGTTTATAATACAAATGAGGTTATTTTATTAAACAAAAACAATCGATTGATTAGTTAAGTGTCACCAATAAATGTCACTAATAATGAACATACATAATTCAGACTTATCCTTAGGATTAATAATATAAAATTTATTTTTATTGATTTTTTTATTTAGTTTTAACTTTCATAATGGTATAAATGGTTGTCAAACAAAAAAAAAAAAATCTATTTGAAAAATAGAGCCATGTCCAAAATTAACAATTAAAATAAAAAAAAATGAAAGCGACTCAAATTTGTATTACACAAGAAGACATCAAATTCAATAAAAAACACTAAAAGTGAATGTTAAAATTAAAAGGAATAGCAGTTCCCTATATAAAAAGAGTTATTATTAGTAGTAGTAATAATAATATTATATGAATTTTTAAAAGTCTCCCAAAATCAAAAAAATTAATGGAGTGTTAAAAAAAATTAAATTAATTTTGGAATTTAAATTTTTGTATTTGTTGTATTGGGAAAAAAAAATGTTACTAATGAAAGAATTGTTCATATCAAGTTAAAATTAAGAGAAAATCGACTTTTGTAATTTGTGTTCATACTAGAACTAGAAACTTCTGAATTAAACCCATTTGTTGTGAAAAAAGAATTTGAAATCACGATGTTACCTCAACACGATTAAAACAAATATGATTGCGGTGAGCAAATTATAGTTGTTTTAAACATATCTTAAGTCGTGGGAAACAAGTTTTTGTTAACATTCAATCGTTATTATGTTCAAGAAGTGCAACATGGTTGGATGGAACGATATAGTGTTTACTAGATTTCTAACAGTAACCAAACTATTCCTAAAAAACATAATATTTATAACCGTTTAATATTTATAATAAACTTTTATTTTAATATAGTTTATTTGACCTTTCTAATAATTTGTATTTAATTATTTTTATTTTCAAGCTTTAGCTCGTTAATTATTTTTATTTTTATTCTCGATATTTCGCTACTAATAATTAAATACAAATTTATACTAAACACAATATGTTAAGTTTAATATATGTAATAATAGTATGACCAAAAAAAACCAATAATGTTCCGAATATTATTGTGGTTAGGTCCTGGGTTGAATGCTTTTCAATTATGTAATAAATACCCAACAAAACTGAAAATTCCATTTATGGGAATTTTAAAAAAAAATTTTGGGTATACAAAAAACATAACTATAAAAATTTCCTATTTTTTATCCGATTTCAAATGAACCACACCTAAACTCCAAGCTTTTTTCTGCATTTAATTTGGCATTTCTTAATTTCAGACTAACTCAATTTGAATTATGGAAAGATACACAATCGAGCAACAGTGGATGATCAATTTTTGAAGAAAATCATCTTCAGTAATGAGGCACATTTTCACCTCAGTGGATTCGTCAATAAGCAGAATTGCCGCATTTGGGTGAATGATAATCCAAGAGTGATTGTCGAAAAAGAGTGACTGTTTAGTGCGGTTTGTGGGCTCGCGGCATCATCGAGCCGTATTTTTTCCAAAATGAGGCTGGTCAAGCAGTTACTGTGAATGGTGTTCGAATTGGAAGATATGGATGTGGACGATATGTGGTTTCAACAGGACGGCTAACGAAACAATGGCTCTTTTGCGCGACAAATACAATGGTTTGTATTTGTTATTCGTGTTATCTCACGTGGTGGCGATATCAATTGGCCGCCAAGTTCATGTGATTTGACACAGTTGGACTTCTTTCTTTGGGGCTAGTTGAAAGAAAAGGTGTACGTCGATAAGCCAGCAACAATTCAGGAGCTAAAGGATTGTGGAACAAGATTAACATGAGTACCTGCCATACTCGGCCTAACCTCACGGTGGTCTTACCACCGAGTGAAACTTAGGCGTAGACTAGCGCCCCCATTGTGTAGTATAACAACACTTTACGATTGCCACCAATCGCTTTTTGTGTGTGATACAGTCACAATGAGTAGCAATTTTTATAATATGGCAAGCCTTTCCAAGGCAAGCCTAGATCCATATTATAACCTCTAAACTATCCAAACTCCGTCTGTTGAGAGTGCAACAGCACACTTGATCGACCGTGCACCATACCTACTTAATCGATCTTAAACTACAGCCACCACGTGTACCCCCGAAGGGGACCTCACCAATAACAGTCACAGAGAGGATAGGCTCTCTGTGGGGCCACCGATTCCCGTGGTACCAGTCCTTTGGGCACTGGTCAGGCCTCGAAGAGGACCGTGTTAAAACAACAGACCTTTTCCTCCAGATTTAGGCTCTAGGAACCCTAGTGTCTGGTGCCCCTATTTTCCCCGAGTGGACCGCGTCAAAGCATTTGCCATATTCCTGCAGTGATAATTGGAACCCCCGGGGGTAAGGAGCTAAACGATGAGATAATTCGGTACATTAACGGCATAGAACCTTAATTATGCCTCAGATTCATCGAAAATTTGGAGGAACGGCCATTTAGCCGATATTTTGTTCCATACATAATTGAACCATATCAATATTATCAAAATGAAAAGAAATTACAATAATTTTCTAAATAATTTGTGTTTTATTCAAAATCAACATCGGCCCTTTAAAATTTAACCACGCTTTATATTGTCCCTTTAGAGACTAAAGATTTATTTCCATTTTTTGTTTTTTAAATCTATCAATTTATCTATACAAAATACTGATAATTGTCAAATCGTTAGTAACAAAAAGTGTTGTCAATTTAAACTTCTGAGTCTGGTTATTGCTTTCGGCCTTAGACAAAAGTTTTTTTATTTAACTTATTGTGTAATTAAGCGAGCTTGTCGCATTCGTCCCTTATAAAACCTGATTTTCAAGCTTTTGTTAGTCTAAATTGCCAGGTATAAATGCCAAGTTTAGTTTCTTAAGTTTTATGCCTCTAGGGAAACTTCTGTCGTAAAGTGTAACTTCTCTCATAACTGTAAAAAATTGCTGGTTCCTCTATAATATTTTTAAAAGTATTATTTGATAAGAGTAATGATTTCCAAGACTTGTTATATTAATTTCAATTAATTTAAATTTCCTTTTCAATTTATTTTATTTTTATTTTTTTATATATATAAAACTTTTACAAAGTTTTTGGGTCAATTTATGAAACATAATACCCAACTAAGTATCTTTTTTTTTTCCTACACTATTGTTTTTACCAAATCTTTAGTTTTTCTCTTAACTTGGCTAAAATAACGAAATGTATACTTTTAAGTGTCTATGACTTGTTCATTAAATGCCTTTCTATTTTTAAATGCATCTTAAAAGTATGAAGAGAAAAAGATTTTCTAACATCAGCAAATAAAAAAAAAAGTTACTCGTACTTTCTTTTTAAATACTTAATATGAAAGTAAAGAAGAAAAAAATTGTAAAATTATTATATCCTAACAATGAAGTGTAAAAATATTGATACAAGCAGAAAGTATATATTTTTTTTTTATAAAAGAGGAAATATTATCAAGAGAAGGTACTAATACCTTCTTGTTGTCAAGCAGGAGCTTAGTACTAAATTGTTGTTAGTTTTATAAAATGGATTTGATATGAAGTTTCTCATATAAGCGGGAAGTAATTGGCTCAATATTTATTTGGTTGAACCAAAAAAGGCACAAATATGAACCAAAGTTATGCTTTCAAGATTTGTTTACTAAAAAATAATATAGAAATGAGGCTAACTTATTTAATGAAACGCTTAGTTCTTCTTACTTTCGTTTGCTGAATTAAAAGACCAGAGGAGAATTAACGTAAGGTTTTTTATTATTTTATAAGAACAGTAGATAACAATATTTTTCAAGTTAATTTTTTCCTGTAATAAGTGCATTAAAGAAAAATATTTGGGAAATTAAAAAAAAAATAATTAAAAAAAATTTTCAATTAATATTAATTAATCGATTAATGCTAATAATGAATACGATTACTGAAACTATGAAAAATTCAAAAAAAATTATTATTAACACAAAAATAATAGATTAATATTATTTTAATAAATATTTTCATGCTAAAGAAAGCATAAAATAATTGAATTAAAACAAATTTAAAAAAAAAATTATTCTTAATAAAAAAAATATTCGAATAACATTAGTCGAGTAATTATACATTCCAATAATTTGTTTATGCTAAATTAAGCTTAAAGTTTTTGAATTTAAATAGAAATATTCATAAAATTATTGTTAATAAAAAAATATTGGATTAATATTACTCGAATGATTAAATAATCGAATAACTTCTATCACGCTAAATTAAGCTTGAAATTATTGAAAAATAAAAATATTAAAAAATAAATTTTTAATAAAAATATTAATCGATTATTATTAGTCCAATGATTTAACACTCGGATAATTTGTTTCGTGCTAAATTAAGCTTAAGATTAATAAATAAAAGAAAAATATTCAAAAAATAATTGCTAATAAAAAAAAAATTATGTGACAATTATTCGATTAATATTAGTCGAATGATTAAATATTCGAATAATTTTTATCACGCTAGATTAACCTTAAAATTATTGAACTAAAAGAAAAATATTCGAAAAATATTTGTTAATAAAAATATTATTCGATTAATATTAGTCGAATGATTAAATATTTTGATAACTTTGTTCGTGCGAAATTAAGCTTAAAATTTTTGAATTTAAATTAAAATACAAAAAAAAAGTTGTTGATAAAAAATTACTCCATTAATAAATAATAGTCGAATAATTGAAGATTGAAATAATTTTTTTCATGCGTAATTAAGCTTAAAATTATTTAATTTAACTGCCTTTTTCACGGCGTCGCACGAAGTCGTTCTTTCGCATAATTATGTTTAAAACGAAAACAAATCCACAAATGTTGTTATTGTTTTAAATGTGATTGTTGTTAATAAAAAATTATTTGATTGATATTAGTGTAATGATTGAAATATTCGAATATTTTTTTTACGCTAAATTAGCGTAAAATTATTGAACTTAAAAAAAAAAATATTCAAAAAATAATTGCTAATAAATATATTTTTCGATTAATATTAATCGAATGATTAAATATTAGAATATTATTTTCATTAAGCTTAAAATTTGTTTTAAAAAGAAAAAAATTTATGCTAGTTACTTTAGAAAAAATTAAGTTAATAAATGTTCGAAACTATCAGCCCTCTCTGGACAATAAATATTCCAAAAATTATTGATAATAAAAAAATTATTTAATTAATACTAGCCTAACAATTAAACATTCGTATAATCTCTTTATACCAAATTAAGCTTAAAATTTTAAATTTAAAGCAAAATATTCAAAAAATATTTTCCATAAAAAGTTACTCGATTAATAATAGACGAATAATTTAATTCAAATAATTTTTTCATGCCAAATTAACCTTAAATTTGTTGTTTTTAAAGAAAAATATAAAAAAATAAATTGTTAATAAAAATTATTCGTTTAATATTAGTCAAATGATTAAATATTTGGATAAATTGCTCGTACGAAATTTATCTTAAGTTTAATAAATTAAATAAAAATATTCAAAAAATAATTCTTAAAAAAAAAAATTATTCGATTAATACTAGTCTTAAAATTAAATAAAAGTTTGGAATTTAAAGAAACATCTTTAAAAAAAAAACTTGTCCATAATTAATAGTCGAATAATTTAATACTCAAATAATTTTTTTACGCAAAATTAAGCTTAAAATTGTTGATTTTAAAGAAAATATTCAAAAAAATATTGGTAATAAAAAATTACTCGATTAATATTAGTCGAATGATTATATATTCGAATATTTTTTCACGCTAAATTAAGCTTAAATATAATGAAAAATAAAAATATAAAAAAAAAAAATTTTTAATAAAAATATTAATCGATTAATATTAGTCGAATGATTTAACACTCGGATAATTTGTTTTGTGCTTAAGATTAATTAATAAATAAAAGAAAAATATTCAAAAAATAATTGCTAATAAAAAAAAATATGTGACAATTATTCGATTAATATTAGTCGAATGATTAAATATAGGAATATTTTTTTTTCAGTAAGCTTAAAATTTAAGAAAATTTTTAAGAAAATTATTCAATAAGATTTTTAAAAATCAATATGAAATTTGAAAAATGTGCCAGCATCTTTAGCCGAATAATCGAATACTTTTTTTAAGTTGAAAAAAAGAAGTTACTTAAAAAAATTAAGTAAATAAATTGTCGATTAACATTAAAACTATGAGACCTCTCTAGACAATAAACTGCAGGGAATAAACTGTAGGGAAATCCGAAGCCATAATGGTAATATGTGGAATCAGAAAGTAGAGTTATCTAACTCAAGAAAGTAAATAATTCTGTTTTGACTTCTTGAATTCAATTAAGACTATTGTAGTTTCAAGAGCAGATTTACAATTTTGCTCTCAATTGTATAATTTTCTTGAAAACATTTGCTGATATATTTCTATTCAGCTATTTCAGCTTTTTCTACTTCTTTTCAATTTCGTCTTCGTTGTTTTCTTATACAGGGTACAAGCAAGTAGGTATGTATGCATGTGTAAAAGTACGTAGCAGTAGTAATAATAATTTGTTTACACTCTATTAACACTCTTGATGATTACATTTCCATCCAAGTAATAATATTCGTAAATGGTTTCAAATTCCGGAAACATTTTTAATGTTCAATAGATTGTAGAAAAATGTTTGTTATTTTCTGTCATGAAAAGTAACATTTTCCTTGTTCACAGTCTTTTGTTGTTTTTCAAATGACCTGTTAAACAAAATTCTATAACTACAAAAAAAAAAGAAACACAAACAACTAAAAAAATATGCTCTAAATAGCATTTCTTTTGCCAGTTTTTTAAAATATAATTTTGAGTTTTTTTCTTTTTCTTACTTTATGGTCGATTTTTGGTTTAGACTTTAGTTTTGTTACTTTAATTTTTAAAAGTTAATTTTTGTTTGGGTTTTTCGTTTGTGTCTTGCGTTTAGAAAAGTTTATTGTTCATATATTTTTTAGTTATTACCCAACTGTCTTTGAATCGGGTCAATGAGCATTTTAATGTGTGGTTTGCATTTTTTTTATTAAAGTAGTTAATAATAGAGTGAATAGATTTGTTTTGATATAAAGGGGTTTCCAATAGGGAAGGGTTAATGTTTATAATGTCCACTGTGGCATCATCTGCGCTGTCATGTTTTATCTCAAACGATAAAATTTAGTAGTCCGAAAATTTCCGATTTTTTTTCTGCAAGGTTCAAAATTAATGTTTTGAATTCTGCTGTACATATGCAGCCAATAATGCGTTTCAATGACGTACGTTTCTTTGCAAAATTTTTTACTGGACCAGTTGGTTGAATCAAATTTTAGTACCAAACGTTTTTTAATGTAGGGGGAATAACGAAGCAGACCACTTTCTTTACGAGTCCCTTTTCGACGTACCAAACGTTTAATAGTCGTCTGTCAAGACCATGTTAACGGGAAGAAAATTTTGTAATTTGTATGTATCGATGTTCCAATAAACAGATCATTTAAAACAGTAAAGCCTTCACGCCTTCCATTACTAAATTATTGTTATTCGTTCTATGTACTTTAACTCGCCATCGATTTCGAGGCGATTTAAAGTACCACCAGTTTCCTACGTTTTTAAGAAAAACTGCAAATTACTTAAAATTCTAATAATAAAAGCTAAAAGCCGTAAAACCAGCATTTTTTTTAATTGAAAGTGAAATTTTATTGGGGATTTTTTTTTTTTTCAATTTTATTGCAACATTACAAACGTGCTTAAGCTGCATAATGAGTTTTGCAAATGTTGTAAAACAAAATTCATATAAAACACAACTTAAACTCTATTGAGATTTGAAAACATTTTTAGCAAAAAAAAAAACAAAATCGATAAAAATGTTAACTTTGTGGAGCAAAAAGATTAAAATGATATTGGTTGCCTGCTGTTAGTGGTTTAGAAAACTTTTTTAACTAAAATGTGACTGGCATAATACTCGTAAAGAAGTTAACAAAATAAATATATATATTTTTTTAATGTGAAACGGTAGAGTGCAGTTTGGTTATTGACTACGGGTGGGTACATCTCTATTAAAAATATTTAATTATTTAAAGAAAACAAATAAATTTTTTTAAATTAGAAGAAAAAATAAATCGAATAATATTAGTCGAATAATCAAATATTCGATTAAAATTATTTCTAAATTTTATAATAATAAAATAATACTCGTAAAAAATTTACACAATAAATATACATATATATTTTTTTTTTTTTTATTTGAAAGGAATTGTTAATGTAGAGTGCAGATTGTTTAGTGACTAGGGGTGGGTACCTCTATTTAAAATATTTCAATTATTTGAAGAAAATTTTATTTCTTACCAAAACAGATAAAATTTTTCAAATTAAAAAAAAATTAATCGATTAATCGAATAAAAAATATTCGATTAAAATTATTTCTAAATTTTGGTATTTAGGTTTGGTTTATTTTTTGTTTGTGATAACAGATGTAATACTCAGGCAATTATTGCCTTCTTTGTAAAGAGATAAAAGAGAAGATAAATTTTAATAAGATTAAGCAAGATTTAATTTTTATAATAGTTCTGTAATTACAACTTTTATTTATTTTTAGAACAGTGTTGCAGCACCTCTGCTGTTACATAAGTAGAAAAATTAATTTGAAATAGCCATTTTATTATTTTACTTCGCCAACGATTGATTGCTATTTATAGACACCAAGGAAGCAGGGCGCTTTAATTTAGGCTTCTATATATGTATCACAAAAAAATTATAGGGTAAACGAACCCAAGCCGTAAAATGAACAACAAAAAGATTCGAATAAAAAAATATTCGAATTTAAAACTTATTCGGATAAATATTATTCGAATAAAATTAATCAAACTCCTCCTATTGTTGCAATTTATGAATAAACAAACAAATTAACATACATTTCAAAATAATAAAATGAAATACTTACATGCTTAGAGCCAACGTGCTAACCAACTTAAGCTATTGCACACTCACTTTTTTGACCCTTTACTCTCATTTTTTATGTTGTCACCACTTAAGATGACTAAATGTCATAATTAAGGATAGGGGGTGTCATGAATAAAAAAAGATTCGAATAAAAAGATTCGAATAAAAAAATATTCGAATAAAAATCTTATTCGGATAAATATTAGTCGAATAAAAATATTCGAATACATGTAGTTGCAATTAATGGCTTAACAAACAACTTAACATACGTTTCAGAATAATAAAATAGAATACATACATACGTACATGCTTAGAGCCAACGTGCTAACCAACTAAGCTATTGCACACTCTCTTTTTTTCTGTTGCCACCACTTGTGATGACTAAGTGTCAAAATTAAGAGGACGAGGTGTCATGTGTTCGCTGGCTGATTGTCAAATTTAGATTTTTGTTGGTTATGCAATTTTTTATGAAATTTTAATTGATTTAATTCCTTTTTTATTTTTTTGAAGAACTTAGTTTATTATATAGGGTCAAACGTTTTTTAGGACTAAAAATAAAAAATAAAAAAATATTCGAATGAAAAAATATTCGAATAAATTTTATTCGAATAAAAATATTCGAACACATGTAGTTGCAATTTATGGCTTAATATACATTTCAGAATAATAAAAACGTTAAAAAATATTTTTTTGAACGAACAAAAAACAGTTTGTTGCTAGTTTCAAACATTTTATACGGTGGTATATCATGTATACCCATGTTGTCCGAAAGGGAAAATAAAAAACTTTGTTTCAGAAATTTTTTTTAATTAAACTGTTGTAATTGCCCAGCAAAATAAATACTAACAAACAGTTCTAGCACGCGTAAAACCCCTAAAATTTTATAGTAAATATTATTCGTTTTTGTTTTTATTTTGCTGTCGAGATAAATAAACCATTTTTTAAAGCAAACATCCAAATACTACATTTATACTATATAGTAAGTATGGAAGTTTGAATCAGGAATGAGAAAGTTGGTACACTTGTACTTTTTGGTAGAATTTGAAACTAAAAATCACAATTGTTTACAATTGACTCGTCCAATTTATAAAGGTCTATGCACAGTTTTACATTGTATATGGTTTTATGTTTATGCTTAGATATTAGTGTAATTCACGGTTTGCTATTGCTTTGGTAAATTTAAAATAACCTATGTATTTTGTTGCTGTTTATCAATATTTACTAAACCTACAAGATGTAAAAGGTCTACAAAGCAAACAGTGAATTCCGCTAATGTCATTCTGACTTTACAATCTTTACCTATTTTTACCCTTAGTACTTATTACATAAAGTACTAATTGCCAAAAATATAATCATACTTATGCAGTACACACATAGACGACAGCAAGCGTCTAACTACAGTCTATTGCAAATAAAAAAATAAAATAAATAAAAAAAATGACAGCTGCACTGTTTACACGATCATCGTATTCGCAGTTGCCAACTTTGGTAAATTGAATTTTTTTTGTAAGACCTGTTCTCCTGTTTTCTTGCGCAATTCGTAATTTTCGTGGAAAAGAGAGGAATGCAGACTCATTTTAATCTATTCTTTCTTTCCCACAAAAATTCGAACTTGCTCTAGAAAACTTGTTATATGGTAAACAGGTCTTAGCGACAAGCGATATAGTGTTGTCAATATAATAAAAAAAAAGTTTTTTTTTTTCTTAACTTTATAAAAGAGAGAAAACTGAAAATGGCTCCACTAAATTATGTATTTTTGCAACAATATGAACCACCTGCTTACAATGTAGCTGCAAGTAAGTAGTTGCTTACATAGCGACGATTGTAGCCAGCGGTATTTGAAGTCGTGTAGTAGTGTAGCCTGCTGCTGTCTATATATTTAATATATTTATTTTAGGTTGGTTTCAAAGATATCCCAAAACTATGAAGGCTACACAGACTGCGGCAATAGTAAGTAAACGCCACTGAAGAATTTTGTTGTATTTTTTTTTTAATTATAAGAAAATAAAATTGTTTTACTTTTATCTATATTTTGCTGATAGTTAATCTATACATATAATAAAATAGTAACTTATATCCTTCTGTCTGTCTGTCTGCTTCTCGTTTGTGTTCGCATCACGTAAAAACTAATGGATGGATTTTAACAAAATTTTGTGAGGAGGTACCTTAGTATCCTGATCCCAATATAGTATACTTTTTTTCCGCAAAAATATCTGATTTCCAAGAGAAAAAGCAGTGAAAAACGCAATTTCCGGTTTAAATGTAATTTTCAACACACTTTTTATTTATTTTTATTTTACTATTACGCAACAGATGGCGCCAGTTGAATACAATTGGTATTTTTACTTTGTGGAATTACATTGTTATTAAAATATTTTAAACACCTCTTACAGAGCCTTACAATAGTTTTAAGAATTTTAGAATTTTTTATAAATTTTAGAATTTTTTATAAATTTTAGAATTTTTTATAAATTTTAAAATTTTATACAAGGATGGGTACCTTTATATAAAGAAATACATAAACCATAACTGAAGCACTATAAAAGTAAGATTATTACAATTTGTGTGGAATACTTTCAAATCAAACTCGAGTAAAATGTTGTCAGGACGCCCACGACGTGGCGGGCACAGCTAGTTGGTAATATAATGACATTCGCATTTAAGCGATAGTGTGAAGGTAAATAAGTAAATACGTCGTTCGCTTTGTGTTACCAGTCAGGAATTTCTGAATGAGATGTTGAGCATAGAAGAAAGCTATAAATTATTTCTTACTAGATCCAGTAATATTTCCCTTTGAAAAGGTTTCTGCTATCAACTATCTGAATTGGCTGTTAGGATAGTATATCCCAATCAACGTTAGCATGTAAGAAGGCAAAGCAGCTGTAAAATCTTTGTCTCATATTTGCTGTATTGATAACTTCTGCAATAGTCGTGTGATAGCAATCCTGAATTCGTGAGGTATCCTTGAAATAGCCAGATATTACTATGACAAAATGCATCAATTGCTTTAGTTGAAATTATGGAATACTCTGATGGGAGTCTTATCTAGTCAGCGTCGAATTTTTTTATGTAGGTTCGGTCAAGAAACACACAAAAAAGGTTGACTTATGTAGCGGTATAGAAAATGCATTTTATTTTGCTTGAGTCTAATAATTTATTAAGAATTTATAAAAAACTCGCTATGTCCGCCACGTCGTCGTGGGCGTCCGATTTTTTGCTCGATTTTTTGCTCGATTTTGCTTTGAAAGTATTCCACACCAATTGTAAGACTCTTACTTTTATAGTGCTTCAGTTGTGGTTTATGTATTTACTTTATATAAAGGTATCATCCCTGGATAAAATTTATAAAAAATTCTAAAGTTCTAAAAATTATTGTTAAGCTCTTTAAAAGGAGTTTAAAATATTTTAATAACAATGTAATTCCACAAAGTAAAAATACAAATTTTATTTAACTGACGCCATCTGTTTTGCAATAGTGTTTAAATTATTCCACTTTAAAAAATAAAAGGTTTGCAACCGTGTTTAAAATATCCCAGTTTTAAACCGAAAATTTCAGTACCTTTAAACCGGAAAATGAGTACTTTCGCTGCTTTTTCTCTTTATTATTTCTTGGAAATGTCTAAGTACTTTGACTTGTCTTAAGCTGGATAAACAGCTAAGATGAAAATCGAAGAAGATAATACTTGTAGACTATGCCTGGAAGATGCTGAGACGGTAGCGCACATTGTGTGCGAATGTCCACTAATAGAAGCTTGTTAAATGTGGATGCCATGGGGGACCTGAGCTTTGAACAAATGCTAGCAATCACTAGAGACTCTGTGATGAGAAAAAAGGCTTACAATTACCAGTCGACAGTCTGAAATTAGTTAAGTCTAGATTAAGGGCTGGTGGTAGGACGTGCCACAATGATTGTAAGGTTGTCGTAAATTACAACTAGGTTGGCTATAATCGTTGAGGACGGAAGGGGGTCGAAAAGGGACCCATTTAGGAAGTGGTCTGCTTACAACCTTAATCAACCTTAATCACCACACTAATGCACATACACATCACCAACTAGCCTAGGGCGGCACTCACTACTACTAAAATAGGATATATCGATTAAATCTGTATATCTGTACAATATGTTAAAATCAACATGTACAAAAATATTATTCGACTCCTTGCTTATATATTTTGTGTATATTTTTTTTTCTTTTGTACATATTTTGGTAGTGATAAATGTAAAATAAACTATACGAACGAATAAACTTTGCGAAAGAATAAAAACTCTTATTTATTTATATTTTTCTTACTGGCAGCTATTTTAATTACAAATTTCTAGTTGAAAAGAAAAAAAAAAAAACAAAGAAAAAAAAGGTTTTATATAAGAATTTTAACCGCAGGACAATAAGAAGAATAAATTAAACAAGGGAAATGAAACATTGTATATAATGTTGTATGTAATATTGTATATTTTTACATACAAATTCAATAAGAACTTTGAAGTTGCGCACATAAAATCTTAAACAAATATTAAAGAACTTTAAAGAAAAATGGAAAACAATTTTGTTTTCTATAGAGCAATAACTTTTTAAGTCGAGGGAAAGAAATTGAATAATAAGTCTTAACAAAAAAACAGAAAATAAATTTTTGCTACACTTTTACTCGTATTTACTGAATTTTCAAAGTTTGAATAAAATATTTTATTTTTTGTTAAAATGTTTTTGTTATTTATATCACAATGTATTTGAAGTTCACTGTCGCTTACTGTCTGAATTTCGACTTACACCTCCTCGTGGTGGCGGCTGGTAACAGGCTTCAGGTTATATCTTGTCTCTGTCAGAAGGCTAACGATCTCTGGATAACCGTAGACCTCCAGTTTTTTATTATAGACTAGCTCTCCACGGTGCGCTTTGCTACACCCACCCACAAAAAACAAAAATATTAATATAAAAAAGCACGTTATTTACTAAACGTGAACATAAAACGTCTTGTTAGACTAACTTCATAATGTTCAATAATGAATTGGTCTCTTTTTTCTTGCACTTGATTTCATGTGTATATAAATATTGTTGTGCTCTTAAATAAAAACATACAATAGCATTTGCTCTTCTTCCAACCAATGCAATATTTGTTGTTTTTAAATTAAATTTCAGTAGTGAATATTTTGTTTCAATAGTGTCTCTTGATATGAAATACTATTATAGCAGACAACATGTATGTAAATGTATGATGTTAAAAGCAAGGGTTTGTACTTTTTATTTTAGTTATTTTATATTAATTTGCGCGTTGAATGGTTGAAAATAGAAAACTGTAGTAGATTGAATTTTTTTAACTTTTATTGATGAATAAAAAATCTAATTTAATTTTTTCTCTCAAAAATCAGAGATTTTACTCTCAAGAAAATTTAAGTAAAATGAACCAGTGAACAATATGAAATGCTCAGCATATTTATTGCACTTGATAAAACTGTCCGGTGAAATCAGGTGCACTGATTTTTGCACTGTTCGCTTTCTTGTTCTCTGTATTTACTGTTTAGTAACATTCGACTACACATACAATCAATATTTGCGTTTCAAAAACATGCAATACTGTAAACTTTTTAACATCTTGCGCTCACGTTTATTATTTACACGACAAAAATGTTTCAGTTTATCTCCAAGGTACTATGATTACTGTTCCCATCCAATGTGTTTTTTGCTAGACCATGCGTATTAACACGATAATATTTGGGAGGTACTACGCGCACTATCTTAATCCAGTGTGTATTTTACTAGGTTATGCACATTAGTATGAGGGTTACTTGTGGAAATTTTCAAGACTCTACCTATTGTAGTTCTCTAGGTGGACTATAATAATTTTTCATTTTGTACCTTAGTAGGGGTAACTACGAAGATTAAAAAAGAAAAAGATTGGCCAAATCGGTGCAGCCATTGTTAAGTGATGCGATTAGCAACGATTACCAACGAACCAACGACATTTGATTTTATTTATATGATTTTATTTATATAGATTTCTACCCAAACAAGGCTTCATATGCGGAGGTAAATATGAAGCCTTGTTTGGGTAGAAATCTTTTCTTCAATACCGAAAATTTAAAAATTCAAATTTTTAATAGAACAAAACTGTAAGTATCCGAGAGCAATGAACCATGGAACCTCGCAAGAGGTCAAGAGGAGCTGCGATTTTTATTAGCCGCAAGATATAGACCCGAAAACCTCTCAAGAGGTAGATAGGTTAATCTCTTGATCCTATAGCCTCTCGGCACGAAGTCCAGAAAATTGGTTAAAAAATACCTTAAGCTGGATAACTGCATCAGTTTCATGTTATAGATACCAATAAAATTTAAAGATAAAAATGAGAGATATTACTTGCAGACGTGCGTGGAAGAGGCTGAAACGGCAGCGTATATTCAGTCTCATGCTAAAACTAGCCTTTACTCACAACTGAAATAATTGCAGACTTTCGACTGGTAACTGTGGACTTGTCTGTTATTGCTAGCAGTTATGTAAGGCTTAGATCCCCTATGGAATCGACATTTAACATGTTTTAACACGTTTTACGATGTTTTAACATGCTTTAACATGTTCAAACATGTTTTAACATGTATACATATTAAATGTAGGAGATGATAGGAGATGTAAGCCTTAGAAATATGCTAGCAATTACAGAAACTCCGTGATGAGGAAGAAAGTCTAAAATCACTACAATCGTGAGTAAAGACTATTGTTAGCACAAAATACAACGGAAGTAATCTAGTCGTAAATTACCAAAGGGCTGCCTGAAATCATTAAGGTCCAAAAATAAAGTAATCAAAATTTATCCCAAATTAGCGTCATAAGCATCAACTAACTGTCAAAAGTTCTGATGTACATACAAAATGTATAAAGCCAACCTTAATATGCTTTGCAAATGGAAACTCCGATTTTGACAGGAGCGAAAAGCAAGGTATGCTTTTGACGAAAAAGTAATGACATTTTAGTTATTTTCATATTTTATCTATATTTTTATTTATTGGTTTTTTATTTATTGGTTTTTGTCATTGCAATTGTAAAGCTAGGCGCTAGGCAACGTTGGGCTTATCGCTTTAATTTAGATTTAACTGTTACTGCTGTCGACTAGTGCTAGCAATTTCTACTACTTTCAATTACTCAATACTACTTGCAATACTTTTCAATCGGGTACTCAGTAACTCAATAGTACTCAATACTTCCCTTTACATATAACAGCGGAAATTTATCGTCGTAGTCGTCAAATATTCCATTTAACTTATTTCTAAAACTACTAACCTAAAAGTATCGATCAACTACTTTTGCGTATTGAGAACTCAAAAAATAATAAATTACTTGGTACTCGATACCCACTACTCCATACTTTGCCAGCACTACTGTCGATTTAATTAGGACTTTTTTGATAGTTTTTTCGACTAAACTTACGGACATATCATATTTAATCATTAAAAATCTTTAAAAAAAGATGTCTTATTTAAATGATTATTAAAAAAAAAACCGTCAACTTAAGCACAAGTGACATGACTTATGTTTAATTTTCCACTACCACTGCCAACGTCAATAGATAAATCTTTAATATGGTCAACCAAAGTAATGTCTTTAACCATCTTTATTTAAGGCCAAGGCTTTGAGAAGTTGTAGCAACTAGCTAAATAAGCAATCGTTAATAAAATTTAAACAAAAAAAATAAACAAAATTGCCACTGCTTGTCATTATAATAACGTGAAAAACCTTATAGAGAAAAAGAAACAAGTTGTAATAAGAAAAGCATTACCAGAATTTAATTACTTATCAATGTTTAATAATTATAATTTATAGAATAGAGTTAAGAGTATTAACATAAAACTCAAAAAGTGATTAATTTTTTTATTAGGAAAAAATTTTTTTGTTTCAAATAAGAAAAAACAAGACAGTGGTTACAGCTTCAGGGTTTTCAAAGTTTTGGGATTGGTCACGATTTTAGTTTTTAAATGAAACTTTAACAGTTGTTCGAAAATAAAAATTTCGATTTAAATAAAAAAAAAATAATAATTGTTAGGTATCCGGAACTGACAACAATTCAAGCCATCAAATGACTTTCAAAAAAAATTATAGAAGTAGCCTGACATTCTAGCTCACTGCTGGCATCAAAGAAAAGATCTGCATCACATGGACGTTCAGAAAGCAAAGCCAGCACAGGGAAAATAAAGTGCAAAATGACAAATACTCAGCAAGACTCCACATTATATAGCAAGGATCTACACCACTTTACAATCATATGAAGGATTTGTTTCTAGGGAACTACAGATGGCAGCCCCATCATTCTGAGACAGGTTAGCACTAGAAACAGCAGTCGGACAGATTATAATTGGCATCCAACCACAGCTGCCAGGTGTATTTACAAGAAATAATTTTGAAAATCCTGAAATTTCTTAAATACAATTACGGCAATTATTCAATTGTTGGGAAGACAAGCTGGCCAACAAAGGACGTTTCATTTAGCATTCCTTTCTACTCTTGCAAACAGCGTGTCAATGATGCTCAATCTAAATGGACTACCGTGCCGCCTGCATAAAGAGTTTGTGTTTGGCTTGAACAGAATAGATTAGCACGAATATTTAAGGATACCATACAATAAGTGTTTATGCGTGACTTGATGGCTACGGTCACCAAGGTCCACAAAATCCAAATAACAGATACCATTACCATAATGTATATTTTTTTAAAATGCCTTCTACTGGAGTACTAGTCTTCTAAATTCGGGTTCCATTACCACAGGAGGCTAACGTAATCCGTTTTTTTTTATTAGAAGTAGATGATTGTTTTCTCCTTACACTCCTAAGAGTGTCTTAAGAATGACATCTTCTCATTGTACCTTCACTTAAAATACCAACTTTCCATCTGAATTTGTTCACTATCTTTCTCTCCCGTCCATCATCTTTTTCGCCCCCACCCTTCTCTCTCTATATCTCCTTCTCCCTCTCCCATTTTCTCTATTTTCTATCTCTCACTCTTCCTCTCTCTCTCCCACTCAAACTCTGTCGCTCTATCTATCTCTCTCCCTCTCTATACCACCCACCCTCTTTCACCCTCCCATTTATTCCCTCCCACCCTCCTCACTGTCTCTATCGTCTTCCTGTCCCCATATCACCTCTCTCTCTCTCCCTATCACCGTCTCTATTCCCCTATCTTCTCTCTCTTCTTTCTCTCCCCTATCACCTCTCTCATTCCCTCTATATCCACTCTCCCCCATTACCTCTCTCTCTCTCTTCCTAACTTTTCTCTTTCGCTTCCCTCCATCTTTTTTGGCGAATATGTTTCACTATTGTATAAAAAATAAATAAATAAAATAAATAAATAAATCTTAATCTAAGATTGAAAGAGTGAAATAGCTAATGTTAGAAGAAGAGAAATATATAAAATGAAAACAAAAATGTTTGTATTTTTGTTTACTTTTCTTTGTTTTCTTTCAATAGTGTATCATTTCATTCTGCAAAAAAAACGCCAAGATCAAAAAAATACAATTTAAAATCGCTATATTCAACAATAAAACTAATGAGTTAGCATTACTGTAATATTTTAAGCTTTAAATGTCATTTTTAAGCAAAATTTTTTCAGATATTTTTTGATTTTTTGCATTTTCTATCGATAACATGTATACACATTTTGAAGATTGGAGATTTATTTTAAATATAGCTGAACTCTTCACTCTTGGAGTAATTTTCTTTTACAATATATTTGTACTGTTCTTCAAAATCTTCAAAAGACGAAAAAAAGTGAGTGTCATTACGGCTTAAAGAAAAGAGACCTTTTGCAATCGTATGCAAACCCTGCAATTGAAACGAGGTGCATTTAAGTAAAAAACTAAAAAAACTCTCACGTATATAATTTACCAAGCCAACTTCCAAGTAACGAAACGTACGTTAAAGTAAAAGTCACTGAACTTAATTTACTAAAATATAGTCATGAAAAAAATATAAAACAAATTATTACTCTAAAGTAGTGTCTACTTTGGAAAAATAAAAAAATAAATTGTAAAGAAAGACATGTACAGCGAGAACCCACTCACACAAACACAAGAGAAATATTGAAGGGGTCTTAAATTTGTGTTGTGGTACCCAGTACAGGGTGTTGTCCAGCCGGTTAACAGTACACACTAACATACAAAATAAATAACACATTTACTTGGTTAACCGGCTTTATAATTTTTATTTTTTTTCAGCATATTGGCAGCTTGTTTGCATGAAGCTTAAGTTTAGAAAAAGACGAAAAAATAAATAAATGAAGAAAATTTGTGCTTTTACTGTAAATGGTTAATAAATTATTCACTTTTTTCCATCACACTTATTTGCCCATTCGCACACTTACTCTCACTTCTGCTTTTTGAATTAAAAGTAGTGAAAGTGATTGACTGACTGACTGACTGGTTGTTTTTCACTTTTCACTGTGTTTGATTAGGCAGCTGATGACAAAAATTATAAATAAAATTTTTTAATATTTCTCATGTGGCTAGCAAGCAAACAAGTCATATAATTTTGTACTTTTTTGGTGAATATGAAAAAATTCGAATAAAACTGGAAGAAAAAGAAATTAAATTTTCATGAAGTTAAATTTTTTGTACAAATATTAACACAAAAATATTAAATATTTATTTGAACCATTTTTATAAAATAATTAATAATTTTTTAGGCTTAAGTCCAAAAATGGGTCAATATTAATAATGAACTTCTGAAAAATTATTAATTTATATATTAATATATTTTGGAAAATAAACTACAGAGCCAGCATAATATTCAGACATTTCTGTCAGACGTGTCTGGATAATTTTATTTTCAACATTTCTGATCGCTTTCTGATCTGAGTGATTTCTCATCTGTTCTTGACTTTTTTAATGAAAAAATCTTGATACAATTTATTGATTACAAGAGCAGGAATTTTGCAACTCTGTTCGTATGGAGAACAATATTTTTTGAATTTTTTTTAAAGATTAACAAATCGTACAGACCTGCCAAAAACGTCTGTCACAAATATACATATACATACGTCTAATTCGCACTAACACACTTTTTGAGCACACATGCCATTTTTGACATATCGAACGACTTAGTTCTGATGTACATACAAAATATGTGAAGTAAGCCATAATAGCGCGATGTCAACGCTTTGCAATGGAAAATGCGATTTTGACAGAGCAGAGAAAAATTTTTTTTTTTTTTTTTTTGAAGATTATCAAATCGTACAAACCTGCCAAAAAGTCAGTCACACACATACTTCTAATCCAAACTATCATACTCAATTAGCCCCACTACGGAGGGGAAATATGAAGACCTAAATTTTTTACTTTTTTATATGGATTTTGACAGTTAAACTTACAATTTGCCCTTTTAATGGTAGTTAACTGTCAAACTCTATATTAAAAAAAAAATTTTAATATTTAATATTTCCCTACCGTAGTGAGGCTACCGGATAAAGGTGCCTTTATAATACTTTTTGAGCAGACATGTCTTTTTTGACAATTCGAACGACTGAATAGTATAGTGAATCATAGCCTTAAGGAATATTCGCTGTGCACAAAAACCATTGTTTTCCTTCAAACCTTTAAAAACTGACACGAATTTCGGTTTAGACTGGGTGGCGCAAAAGTAATTCTCCTATCAGAAAATGCTATAAATTTTGCGATTGGCCCCTAATGTCAATTCTGTTTTGACATTTGTGCAGTAAACACTTGCGAAATACACGTTAATAAACAATGTTACGCTACACTGCTCCAGAACGCGGAATATTGGTGACTATTTATTTGACCAATAATCCAACGCCTACTGGTGAAAATCATGTGGTTCCAACTGGACGGTGCAACGGCACACTCTGTACGTGCCACAACCGATATGCTGAAGGCCGGAAGTTTTGGCCAAAGTGATGGAAAATGCCATAAAAAGGGCTCAAATGACAATCAAAAGACCAAAAAAAGTTTTTCATTTTTTTTTAAATTACAGCCAAAAAACATCGGAAGGTTATTTTTGCGCCACCCTGTATAACGGAATTTTACAAGTCTAACAGGATTCAAAGACGATTCTGAGTTTTTTCTTAATCGTTTTCATCAATTTGATGATGGCTGGATAGCCTCTATGTTTTTCGCTACAATATCTATTACAGACTTGATTACAGTTTGTAATTAATTATACATGCAATTACACAATTATAGGTAAATGTAATTGAAATTTTTTAATTACAAATACTTTTAGTTTGTAATTAAAAATTTTCACTTAAACATTACGTGTAATGTAATTTGTAATTGAAAAATTACAAATACTATTACTTGTAATGTTTAAATTAAAATTTTTAATTACAAATTAGAAGTATTTGTGATTGACTCTAGTCCCTGATATAAATTACAATTACTTGTAATGTGTAATTGGGTATATGCAATTACAAATTACCTGCAATTGAATATCCCCATATCTGATCTTTTATAACTTAATGATTAACGCCAAGTTACAATTACAACTACAATTACTTGTAATTTGTAATTGAATATTTTTACATTACATATAATTTAAATTGAAATTATTCAATTACCAATTACAAGTAATTGTAATTGAAACTATTCACTTACCAATTACAAGTAATTGTAATTAAGATTTTTCAAATACACATGACTAAGGTCTCTGATTTCAATTACAATTGCTTTTAATTTGTAATTGCGAATATCTAAATACACATTATGTGTATTGGTAATTGAAAACCCAGGTATTAAATCAATAAAAAAATCTAACAAAAGCGTTTCAATATTTTTGTGTAAATTTTTCTAAAGAGGTACTCACTCATGAAGGAACTTTTTTAAATAATCTTTATAACTTTGCTTTAAAAAAATTAAAAAAAAATCAGAAATTATAATAAAATTTGGATGTATATCCTGTTCAGACATGTTTTTTTATTTGAGATAATTTAATCTTTAGTGAGTAATTTAATTTAGTGTTCACGCATGCTCAATTAAGATTACTCAATTAGTATTTGACAGCGCTGCAAAAAAAATCATCGGTTTTATTATTGTAATCGTAAAAATTTTTTGTTTTGATTAAAATGGATAAAAATTGCGCCTTAAAAAAGTTTTTATATTTTATTGGATACAATTAAAATCACTAAAAGGAAAAAAGGATACAATTTGCTATGTAATTTTTTACTTCTTTTTGACATCTGAAAATAAATTGTTAACAATATATATGTATGTAGTTTTTGCTGTAGTAATACTGCGACTATCTAATATTATTGTGGCGTGCTGTAAACTAATTTTTTCTCACTGAACATACTTCTCAATAGACATGCAATGCAGGGTTGCATTTCATATTTTGCGTCAATTAGTGACGCCATTATGTACTTATTGCTCAGTTTAGTAATTGAATTCTCGTATGGTAAATTGAGCTCAACTAAGCACTTAATTGTGTAAATTCTCTTATTACGCAATTAAGGCTTATGTCTGAACAGGGTTTTTTATTATATTTCTCACTGTATACCTATGACAAATTTGGCCTTGAAGACTTATTGTCATTTGTTAATAAATTTAAAATAAATTTAAACAAATTAAAGATAAACTTTAATTAAGATTAAAACTATAAAATGACATTTTATAATACCAGTTATCTCTTTTGCAAATAATAAAAATATATACTAACAGTTCTATTATTTTACAATCTATTTAAATTTAAAAAAAAAACACAAAGAAGTAGAAATATAAGACAAGCAATAAAAAATAAAATGCTTATTTTCGTGATATTTTTACAACTTTAAATAAAACCTACAAAAAGTAAAAAAAAAAATGAACAAAAAGGAATGATAAATGATGGCATTTAACATTTTAAAATTTTGTTTGAGTTGAGATCAACAGCGACAATAGACGTCATAAGCCACAAACAAACAAAAAAAAAAACAGACACCATTAAGGTGTCCTGGGCTAGAAGTGTTTTAAAGAATAGAGTGGCATGTTAATGAACACAAAACAATACGTTTTTCTTTTGCATTTTTCCTATCAACTTTTTGGTTGTAAGCAATTTTTCACCATAAAATAATTTTATGTGGCAACTTATACATTTATATATTCAGTGTATTTGTTGAAAAGGGCATTCAAACAGCTGTTTGTGTTAAAAGCTTAGCATTAGTTAGAAAATAATTATGCATGCAAATCGCCTTTTTTTAAAGTTTGAAGTAAACAAAAAAAACAGCCTTTTGTTAGTAAAACACCTTAAGTTGCAATTTCCAGCACTAATCACGTTGACAAAAAGTACTGAAAACACTCCACAGTTTTTTAACATAAAAGAAGTGATGCACAGTGGTCCAGAATCAAAATATTTTCGAAGTAAATAACGGCTTTCAAAATGACAATTCCGATTGACATAAAATAGCAAAGCAGTGTTAAAGTTTTAAACAGGAAATCCCAGTCTGCTTCGGAGTCTGCTATTATCTTGGCCATATAAATCTTTAAGACGCTTGATATATGAATCGAGTTATAAAAAATAGAGAAATATAAAAAAATATACAAATGAATTTTTGAAGTAAGGATTACCATCGTTTTATTCTCTCTAAGTTATGCGAATATTTTTTACAATTTAGGTGAAGTTTATCATTTTCAAAAAGAAAATCTCGCAATTTCCAAAACATCGATACAAAAATTCCAATTTTGTAATTTTTTTTAAATGTATGCCCCCATCTAAAATTACTGGGGCTGCAATATATTTACAGAAATAATGCAGAGCACACACAGATCGTTTCTGAAACCGCTTTCAGTCTTTTAATCTCAGCATATAGGAAATAGGCTGAAGTTCGGATTTCGAAATAAAATAAATTACTTTGAAAGAGCTTGGCTCAAAAAGAAGGATATGCGTTATACTCTAAAATCATGTCTAAATGATCGTAATTTTTCCTTTTTAATACGAAACTAATTTGTGGTACTTATACGGACAAGAAAAACAAATATTTTGGATTGTCAAATTCGAAACCGTTTATTTCTAAAGTCAAAAAAGAAAATGTCTTTTTAGAGGTTTTAAAATATTGCAGTCTTGAAAAAAAAAAATCAGGGAAAATCGGGTACGATATTTTGTGAAAAACGGACCAAACTATTAAAAAAAAATTGAATTTTATGTGTGTGAAGTTAAATACGTCGAGTTAAATACGTTTTTTAAAAAATATAGCATGCGATAAAAAAGTTTTACCATACATTATTTTTTAAGAAATATGGTTACTGTTTCCAAACCCTTCCATCTCAGGGAATTAACCCTCGTGGAATATTAAGACAACAGATCATACTAACAAAGTGTGTTCACACATTTATCAAAAGTATTTGTGAACATTTTTATAACATTTTTGTGACTTAGTAAAAACTTCTAACATATGAGTTCTCTGAGGAAAATAGCCACTGTGTCCAAACCCTTCCATCTCAGGGAATCAAATCTGGTGGAATGGGAAGACAATATATCATACTAAAAAACTGTGTTCACACTTATTTGTGAACATTTTTAAAACATATTTCTTAAATAAGTGCGAAAATCTAAGCAGAATAGGTACTAAATGTATGGGAAAACTTTTTTATCGCATGCGATATTTTTTCAAAAACCTATTTAACTCGACGTATTTGTCTTCAAACACATACTATTTTGAATTCTAGACCGAGCTTTAGGAGAGTTTTTAATTTTTTAAACCGGGTGAAAAACCCGGTCACGCATTAAAATGTAAAGCATTTTAAAGACTTACAAGTCCAATTTGCCTTACATCAAGGGTCCGTAGCATGTCATTTAAGAGTTCTTATGACGTCCTTTCAAATAACTAGCTTTGCCTACTCACGTATTGTGCGTCCTGACAATATTTTGTTCGATTTTTTCTTTGAAAGTAATTCACACCAAATTTTAAGACTCTTACGTATTTACTTTATATAAAGGTAACCATCCCTGGATAAAACTCTAAATTTTTTTTAATATTCTAAAAACCTAAAAATTATTTTAAAGCTCTGTAAAAGCTGTTTAAAATATTGTAATAACATTGTAATTCCACAAAGTAAAAATACAAATTTTATTCAATTGGCTATTTGGCAGCAAGTAATTCATATTTTGTCATTATTTTAAAACAGCGCCATCTGTTGCGCAACCGTGTTTAAAATATCTCCCTTTCAAGACATATTTTGTCATTATTTTAAAACAGCGCCATCTGTTGTGCAAACGTGTTTTAAATATACCGCTTTCGAAAATAAAAGATGCCTTAAAGTATGCAGTACCTTTAAATCGATAAAAAAAAAATGTCCCTGCTTTCACTGATTTTGCTCCACTATTCTATATTGGAATCAGGACACTAAGGTACCTCCTCACAAAATTTTGTTAAAATCCATCCAGTAGTTTTTACGTGATGCGAACACAGACAAAAAGACAGACAGGCAGATATAATCAAGATTAACGTTGGCACCTAACCGCGTTGGCTCTTATCCGACGGTGGTTTTACCACGGAGTGCAATAAAAGCGTAGACTAGCGCCTCCATTGTCTAGTAACAGCACACTTTACGACAAGGTACCGTGTGTAATGGCACCCATGTCGCACTAGATATACTGCACAGTCACAATGAGTAGCAATTTATAGAAGCCTGAACCCATGTTCTAACCTCTTGTTTGGGGAGGGAGTTTGAAGACTATCCAAACTCCTTTCTGTTGAGAGTGCAACAGCACACTTTGATCAACAATGCACCATCTTTGCATATATCGAACTTAAGCCCAACCACCCCCGAAGGGGACCTCACCAACAACCGGACACAGAGATGAAAGGTTATCTGTGGGGCCACCGGTTCCCGTGGTATCAGTCCTTTGCGCACTAGTTAGGCCTCGAAGAGGACCTATAATAAAACAGACCTTCCAGATTTAAGTTCCAGGAACCCTGGCTTCTGGTGCCCTCATTTTCGCCAAGAGCACTTTGTCAAAGCTTTTGCAAATCCTGCAGTGACAGTTAGTACAGACAGATAGGAAATGAGTTACTGTTTTATTATATCTGTAGATTAAAGTTAAATGTTTCTCTACTGAGTTCAAAATTTTGTTTCGTAATGGTTGATATATTAAATCTGCCACATTTTTTTTGTTCTTTTTCTTTTTGGCGGTAAAACTCGATCGTTTAAAAAGTTAATCAGTATATGTGACCCGGCCTATGAAAAGGTGGCTTATGACTCAAAAAAAATTTTTCCACTTTTTGTTGTTGCTGTTGCATTGTTTATCTTTAACAGCTAATTTTTTGAAATTTTGTTTTTGAGTCATAAACCACCTTTTTCCTTTTCATAGACCGTGTCACATATATTATGTGCGTGCCGCTAAAGCGAGTTATATTTTGAGGAATACCGCTGCTCCCCATTTATGAAAAAGATTACCTGAAGTTGCTGCCTTTGAAAATGTAATGTATGTTTTCAGAACATTCACAGGTATTCGAGATCATTCTCGAACATTTGGAATATTGTGGAATCATCCCGTTATAAATCTTTTTTGTTTTAATTTGTTTGTGCGTTGATAGATACTTACTATAAAAGGTGCAATGGGCTATGTATTTCTTCTTTTCTTTGGAAGAAAAAAAGAAAAAAGACTGGCATTTATATATATACGTCTGAACCGATTTTAATAAAATTTAAAACATAGATAGACCATAACCTAGAAGGTTGAATACGTTTTGTGTTTTTTTTTTTAAACTAGGACCCAAAGAACTAATTATTATTCTCATATTTATGTTTATGTTGTTTTTAATGTTAATTTCTTAATAAATATTTGTGCATCCTAAAAGTATGCAATTAATATTATATAATATAATTTCAAATGTACAGTTGCCAATTCAACGAGTTTGAACTCGTCACCAATTTTTTAAATCGTCTAAAATTCATAGACTTTTTTTATGGTGTTTTTACAGTGGTACGTAACAAATGGTTTTAAGGACCATCTAAACTGTTTAAAACTAAAATATATTTAACTGAAATATAGATTATGGAGAAGCGTACATTAAAATTTGCAGATATAATCTATTGACTAAAGCCTTAAAATAAAATTTTTTACTGTTTAAGATTTTTTATATTCTTTTCTAATTCTGTGATCTGAATACTACATTTCCATGAATAGTTCTTACATCCAAGGCACCACACACATATATACATCAGTGTTATCTTTTTGAATATTTTTTTTTTTTATTTTAGCACTTTACAATGAACTTAAACTTGCTTAAGAGATTTGAAGAAGAAAAAAAAGTTAAAAGGAAAAAATTATATACTAAAACCAATTTCAAGAAAATAATTATGGAAATATTTATGACTATTTTTTTAAACGGTGTAAGTTTTAAGAAACATTAAAATGTATTTAAATACTCGTACTCGTAGAAAAACGCAGCTTGTTAAATGTTTATCACCACTTATGTATGTTTAATTTCTAGTCAATTTCCTTATTTTTTACTTTTTTGTTGTTGTTGTTTTGTTCTGCAACTGCTTACGTTTTTAAATCGTGTTTTATTCTTTAATGTTTTTTTTTTTTGGATAATAATATTTTGCAACATTTCGTTGTTGCAGTTGCTGGCTAAAACACAATATGATTTTCTTTGAAAATGTAACAGACAGAAAGCAACTATGTAGAGGCTTAAGAAACAAGTTTTTGTAAAGCATTAAACACATAGAAGACAGCAGGATACCGACTACAACCTGTCAAAATTAAAATACACACTTTTATATGAAAACGATTATTTTGACGACATCATAGCTATATGGCTACACACGACCACCGTTGTGGCTGTAGCCACCTTAGGCTAATTTATATTTTTGTTTGCAACAATTTCATTATTCAACAAAAAAAAAATGTTTGAAAATTAAAAATACAAATTTATTTACAATCAAAAGGTTTTGAGCAAATAAATGTATTTGTTTTGATATGATAGAAGTATTTTTTGAAAAATAAATTTTTTTTAAAGTTAAATATGTATTTCGACAATATTTTCATAGTTTTGAAGTATGTCGCTGTCGTCTTCAACATAATTCAGTAGCTGACTACATGGCGACGATTGTAGCCAACGGCATTTGTAGTCGTGTAGCTGTTGTCTATGTGTTTAAAGCTTAAGTGTATTTTTTCTTTTAATTTATTTTAGTACAAAATAATAAAAATGAAACTGAATTTCAATTTGATCGTTCAAACAGGGGCTCCGATGGTTGAAAACCTAAAAATGTTTAATAAAATTTTGTAAATAAAAAATAAATCGTCCAAGTCTAAATGGGACTCACATACATAAAAATAAGTTTCGACTAAATATGCTATCCAATTGGGGCTCTATTCAATTGGTAATCATAGCTGCCAACGTTCTCGCGAAACCTCATTTTGTTTTTAGTAGTGGGTATCATTTATTCCACCAGGCCATAAAGCACAACAAATTGTTTTCTTTTTTTTTGTGGATATAGCGACGTCTACACGTAAAGAAAAAAACATGGCTGAGGTAACCGTAATCTAAGAACAACATATAATGATTAAATTATATGCTTGTATTCAAGCCATATTATTATTAACATAATCATAATATTGTTATGGTAGAACCATATTATTGTCTACCTTAGAAATAAAATTGTAAACTATAAAATTCTATTAAGAAAAAATTAATTAAATATAGTAAGATATACATCTATACATATAATAAAATAGTATGTCATATCCGTCTGTCTGTCTGCTTTTCGTTTGTGTTCACATCACTTAAAAACTACTGGATGGAATTTAAAAAAATTTTGTGAGGAGGTACCTTAGTATCCTGATCCCAATATAGGATATTTTTTTCCGAAAATTATCTTATTTCCTCGAGAAAAAGCAGTGAAAACACAATTTGCGGTTTAAAGGTACTGAATATTTTGGTTTAAAACTGGGATATTTTCAACACGGTTACATTTTCAACACACTTTTTTATTTATTTTTATTTTACTATTACGCAACAGATGGCGCCAGCTGAATACAATTTGTATTTAATTTGTATTTTTACTTTGTAGACTTACATGGTTATTAACATATTACATACACCTCTTACAGAGTTTACAAGTTTAAGAATTTTAGAATTTTTTATAAATTTTAAGATTTTATCCAAGGATGGGTACCTTTATATAAAGATATACATAAACCACAACTGAAGCACTATAAAATTAAGAATTTTACAATTGGTGTGGAATACTTTCAAAGCTAAATCGAGTAAAATATTGTGAGGACGCCCACGACGTGGCGGGCACAGATAGTATAAATATAAAAACATACCTTGTTTGCTTTTGTAAATATATCTTATAATAAAACTCACAATAATTTATTAGTTTTTTTTTAAGCATTCAATATGGGAAACGAATCAATTCTTAATTATTATATTTCGAAAAAAAATCGAGATAATATAAACACAAAACTTCAAAAAAACCAAACATTATTTTATTGTTTTTAATAATGATGTGGTTACATACTAGCCAACTTGTTTGTCGTGACCATAGTAATGATTAAAACAACTACAAGTTGTTCATCGCAACCATATATTGAAACAGAGGACATAGGACAGTACTTGTAACAATACCACAACAATGTTTTTTCTCTGTGTGTAGAGAAACTCGCATTATCTATCCAATATCGGCAAATTTGCGTAAAGACATGCTAATGGAGCATAATTTGAAAGACATTCCTGCATAGTTTATTGCGAAACTAATCTATGATTTTTGAAATATATTTGCAAAATTTGCAAAGGTTCCTCTAGCGTTATTTCATTACAATAATGATGAAATCGCAAACCGAAAAAAACAAGCGATAGTAGAGTTACCAGACTAACAAACGTATGACAGTTGCAACATTATCGGGAAATGGAACCCTAAAAAATACATGACACACAGACAAAGTCGCAAATGAAGGATCTCTACAATTTCCATAACAAACGGCATGACAAACTTTATAAAGTTTTTCCGGCGGCGGCTAAAAGTCAACCAAAAAGCCGAATGCATTACAAAAAGCAGCGACTTAGCAAATATAACCGTCTAAGGCAAAAACTAACTTACAAATTTGGGATTTTTTTTTTGTACAACCATATCGCGCCTTTAATCTTCCCCCGGGGGCACTAATTGTCATTACAATCTACCGTTATACTCTTTTGACGTAGTGCTTTCGGGGAATATGTGGGAAACGGACGCCGGAATTCCTAGAACCTGTATCTAGAAGAACAAGTCCACGTATATAGGTCTTTAGAAGCCTAAATAATAATATTACACTCTGCAAGTGTTCCCTCGGGGTAAAAGTGGTGGATGTGGTTTGGACCAATGTTTTCAGGGATGGTGTACGGTTGATCAAGAGTGCTGTTGCACTCGAAGGCACTAATAGTGTCAGGAGTTTGATGGTCTCCAAAATACCCTAATCGAGGGGTTATAATATGGGTCCAGGCTTTTCATGTTTTATAAATTGCTACTTATTTTACAATTCTTGTGTTGTACACTGAGGGTGCTAGGCTATGCCAAAATTTTAGTCAGTGGTAAGACCACTTTAAAGTTAGATACTGACGCTAAATTTCAGATCAGACACCGCACCTTTAATGCGACATAGTCATATATAACAAACAAACAATTCTCAAAATCACATTTTAAATCGTTTAAATCGTTTTTAAATCCCTCATGTGATTTAACCCTGTTGTGTAAATCAATTAATACAGTGGAGGTGGTTTTAAGTTAATAAAATCACTTTCTAGTTGTGATGGTGTTTTGATGATGCAATTTATTTTAAAATTATTCAGTTTTAAAATAAATAATATCAAAGTAAATAAAAAAACCAGCTTAGCTGATGAAGCCGGCTAAAATTTTTAGCAGATATTAGCCGAACACTTCGGCGGCTAACTGCTTCCAATTAATGTCGGCGGCGGCTAATAGCCGGCTTTTAGTCGATCGGCTTTGCGCTCTGTTTTCCACCTGTTGTTAAGGGCTTAAAAAATATAAATCATAAATAATTTTACTCAAAACAAATCCTAAGCAAGTGCTTAGTACTTGCCTGTTTAGTAAAATAAATTTTAAAAATTTCAGAAAAATATTTTTGTCTCCAAATGTTTGTTTTAACAAAACATTTTTATATTTTCCATTTTTTATATTTGCAAGATAATTAAATTTTTAGCACTTTTTCAAGACGAAGCGCTCAAAAAATTTTAGAGGCTATTAAATTTTATGCTTTAAGATAAATAATTGAAGACAAACTAATATAGTTATGCAAACAAAATCTATATAATAAAACTGAAATTATGCTTTTTAATAGCGGCATTACTTGAGAATGGGTGGAATTTATTAGCTATTTTTTTATTATTAATATTCGCTATAGTCTAAATGAGGTTTATAGGTAAGAAAAAACTAATTGTAAAAGTTGTACGAAATAATAAAATTTTTTTATTTTTTTAAGGATTTTTTTATTTTGAACAAATGAGCATAAAATAGCTAGAATTTTTATACTTAATATAGATAATTTGTTTATCAATGATATCTAGTAGTCGGGCGTTCAATAAACGAAACATAAATCAGGAGGCGTGGCATCCTCTATACAAAAAAAAAATAATTACTATCATTTATTTAGCAAACTGTTCTCGGGATAAACCATTATGTCAAAATGGAGTGTGTTACACCACATCTCTACTTTGATTTACTAAATAAGGCAATTTGAATGCAGTTTGAATTGCCTTAAAGTCTAACTAAAAGCATTTTTCAATTGAGCCCTTGATTTTGAAAGTGGTATAAGTCAAAAATTTTTAAAAATCTACCTTTTCAGCTATTTGATATAAAATTCTAATACAAATGAAGCTGATGAATTGACTTAATTTTTTTTTTTAATAGTGGCAAAATAATTACACTGGTCGGCAAAAAAATAGTAGGGAGCTTGAACGTTGTTATGTGATTTTAATGGAAACCTGTTCTCAGATTTGGATTCGTTATATAAATATTGTTATATAAATAAAATAAAAATATTAAAATATTAGATATGTAGTTATTGTGATAACAATGGTCTGCAAAAAAAAGTCGAGAAACCTTGTTATGTGCCTAGTTTTTGAGATATTCTTATTTAAATAAAATACTAATATTGAAATATTTAATAAACTTAATGTGTTAGATAATGTTTGTCAAAGTAGGTACCTGCACTTATGAATAAAATTAACAATTAAGCATCGATTTTCATCATTAATGGCTTAGTTTATTCCTAGTATACCTAGCTTTCCGAATAAGGACAAAAATGTAAAATTTTTGCCGATTTAAGTTTTTTACGAGTTTTTGAAAACAAAAAAAAAATATTTTTTCATTAAATTTTTTTTTTTTTTTTTTCATTAAAAATAGTTTTTTCCGCCACCAATTTCTGAATAACTCCGAAACAGTTGAAAACGAAAAAAATGATGTAAAGTTGACTTAAAGGTAATTTTAATCTTTATATCTTTTGGTGTTGGTACGATAGTGATATGGTATATTCCCCTATATGGCTTTAGTTTTCAACCATGGCCGCTGTGATTTGATTATCTCACAAATGGCCTTATTTACTAAGCAGCAGGCAGACACTTCAAATTACCAATTCTCGAAAAATTGTTTGGAAAATGCCTACGGATTTTTTTTTTAAGTATGGCAAACAACCTCAATGCCTTTGCAGAGTTTTATCATTATTCTGCGAGATTTAATTTCTTACAAACAAAAGTACGGGTTAAAATTAATAAGTGTTTAAAAACTACTAACATATGAAAACAATATTCATACGTACATATATGTAAATGCAAATGCAAATAAGTTAAATACATTTTTACTACAACTTTGTCCTTGACTGCAATCGCATGCAAAATCGTCTCTTGTTAAAATTGCAATTAAAACTAAGAAGATTTATCTTATCTACTTTGGCTACTAAAGGTCATTTACTTCTCAAGAAATTAACTTTTCAAGAAATATGCGATAAAAATTAAAAATTATTAAATAACCTTACAACTAATTAATTAAATATAAGAACATTGTTAATTACTTTAGAACTTGGTATGTTCGAGTACATACATATGTAGAGCATAATTTAATTTGAAACCATTTCCCAGTCAGCAAAATATTTCGACATTATCTGAATCAGACAATTCTGGCAGTTTTTCTATCTTTATTTTCAGATATTTCTTAAGGATTTCGGTAAAACAAATGTCCGGGATATACAATCCACGTCATATCTGATCGCTTTCGTATAGATTGATGTTCTACAGATATCTGGTCTTGGTTTTTAATCAAAAGTTATTGACATATTTTACAAAAGAATTAAGATGAGTGTAGACAATATTTGGTGCGCTGTTGAAGGCCCCAAAAGGTTTTTTTTAAACTTACCTCTCCTTTAAAGCTTTCCATTTTTAAAAAGGTAAATTTCAGTTTCTAAGAATAGATATATTTTAGTTTAACTTATAAGTTAATCGCATTTTGGGATTGATTTAATATCGATATTTCATAAATCTATATCATTTTTGTATCATATCAAGGACTATTATGATCTCAAATCAAGACAATAATTCTTGAAAGAAGCGCTGATCTTGTTTTATTTGCTTGATTGATTAATTGATTGTTTGACTCATTTATTAATTAGTTGATTGATTAATTGATTAATTACATGACTAATTGATTGATTGCATTTTTAGTTGCTGGATTGATTGATTTATTGATTGATTGCTTGATTTATTAATTGCAAGATTGATTGGTTGACTGATTAATTGCTTTATTGATTAATTGATTGATTTGATAATAAATTTAATAATTGATTGATTGATTTATTTATTGATTGTTTTATTAATTGATTTATTGATTAATTGCATGATTGATTGATTGATTTATTGTTTGACTGATAGCTTGATTTATTAATTGCAAGATTGATTGATTAACTGATTAATTGATTTATTGATAAACGGATGATATATTTAATAATTTATTGATTGATTGATTGATTGATTGATTGATTGATTGATTAATTGATTTATTGATTAATTGCATGATTGATTGATTGCATTTCTGATTGATTGATTGATATATTAATTGCTTGATTTATTAATTTCAAGATTGATAGATTAACTGATTGATTGACTGATGTATTGATTAATTGATTTATCGCATGATTGATTGATTGGTTGCATTTTTGATTGATTGATTGATTGATTATTTGATTGATTAATTCATTGATTGATTGACTGATTAATTGCAAGATTGATTGATTTAAGTACGGAACAATGACATCAGAATTTCCCCGCGGGAATATTGTCCCCTTACCCGGGGCCTGAAACTGAAAGATATGAATCTTCGAGGTCTGACCAGTGTCATAGTGAGAACCGGTAGCCCCACAACGATTCCCCCAAATCTCTATGACCGGTTATTGGTGGGGCCCTTCAGTAAGTAATATGGCAGTGGTTTACGGTGTGCAGTTGCACTACTCGACAGAGGCACCAGTTGCGCGTTAGATTATCTCTAACTCCTAAAAAAAAACATCCAGCCAGTCATATTCTAAAATTGCTACTTATTGTGTGTCTATGCGTAACAAGGGAGTTGGTAGATGCAATGTTTTACCCCATAATAAGACCACCATCAGGTTAAAGCAACACACCATCCACTTACGTAAATCTCTATCATACTTCGATTTTTGAGTCGAAACTCTGACAGAATTCGTTTCTAACTTTTTTGTAGAATTTCTGTCAGGCATTTTACGTACAAATACGTACATACATATGTACAATGTTGACTGGGTTTATGCGGGAAACAATGTGTGTTATTTATATTATATGCATAATTTTAGCTCAATTATTTGTGTAACAAATACACGGACACATAAAGCGCGATAAAACATTTATTTATAATTTATTTTATTTAATATATTTTAAAACACAACCGCTGTTTTTTATATTATTTTGATTTCATTTTGAGTAGAAAAATTTTATTTTCAAATAGGGTCACAATGTTGTAATATGTATAATGAGTATAACAGATGAATTAAGTTTTTTAACTTATTTCAATGCTGGAAAGCTTAGCTGCATTTAGTTATGAGGTGCAAAAGTTTGATTGCAAAAGGAATTGAAAACAGATTTCAAAAAGCTTTTTTATCAAACTAAAATTGAAATAGAAATATAAATTAAAATTATTTGCTTGTATACGCTTTTAATTCATGGGGGAAACGGTTCCTCAGAAACATAACTTATAATAATAAGTTACGTTTCTGAAATAATTGTTTTAACAGAAATAGTGGATTACTCATCAACCAAGCCCCTGCACCCCATTTAAACAAACTTTAGCTCTTTTTAACTCTTTTTTATTATTTTTTTAATTATTTCCCCTTTTATCTTGTTTTCGATTTAATTTTTCTTTACATGAACATAAGATGCAAGGTGTCTGGGCCGTTTTACTGTATCTTAACCTTATCTACAATATATTTCGATTTGAAAGAATGTATTTTTACATTTGAGTACAAAAGGTATTTAAGTTATGCATAGGAAATGTTGAGTACATAGACAGTGAACAACTCTTCATTAGGAATACCAACTTTCAAACACAAGCTGTTTAATTCTTCTAAAATAACCAATTGTTATTTTTAAACAAATGTTTGCTTTGATATTTACAAGTAAGCATTTAAAGTGGCAGAATTGAATAGTGTATAAATAAATAATTAAAATGAGGCTAGTTAAAAACAGATTCTACAAATATTTATTAATAATAAATTTCAACAAAATAACTACTTATTGACAAATAAAAAACAATTGTGAAAACAATTCAAGCTAAACAAAAATATTGTGCAACTCTCTATATCTGTTTTTATACTCTATTCTCTATATTCACCACAGGTGGAAATTACACAAGGAATGACAAACTTATATACACCCTATTAGTTTGTCATTCCGTATGTAATTTCTACAATATTCATTACCGACCCCATAAAGTATATATGTATATTCTACATCTTTATACATAGAATAGTTTATTAAGCGATGTCCGTCTGTCCGTGTTCGGGTAGTAATCTCATTTGCCAAGGCACCAGACGAGATACTAAAGATTTAAGCCCTCCAATCTGCCAGGCATAGTTTTGAAAATTTTGGGATTGCAATTCAGCAACATTAGGCAGGCAAAAAACCACGCCCACCTATATTTTTACACGTTTTTTTCATTTTTTACGTTTTAGTGTTTCTCTTTTGCTTTTTCTTTTCGCAAGAAGTGCATACAGATCTCGATTGATCAATAACCCCCTGCTAGGGCCGATTTTGTGTTTATTTTTAGGTTGGTAAGTGTTTTCTGCTTTCAAATAATTTTTTTTTTGTAAAAATTTTGTTCAAACTTTTTTGTAATTTTTATTTTGAAAATATTTTACAAATATATTTTCTAAATATTTTTTTGAAATTATTTTTTGAAAGCTTTTTTTCAAAAGTTTTTGCAAACCTTTTTTTTTAATAATTTTTTGTAAAATTTTACAAAACGACCACACACGACTTTTGTCCACAAAAATATATGTAAAGTATTTAAAAAACTTTATTTTATGTACGTGTGTAAATGTATTGGAGTTGCCAGATTTGTGAACTGAAACAAGAGCAATTCTTAAAAACAAGCCCTTTTGCACATGGCTACCAGCTGTCTGACTGTCGATATTAAAAGGAACCTATTCGGTCCTAGTCACAGGCTCAGAAGCGGCACTTAAACCCGCTAAAATATCAGCCAAAGCCATACGATTCCGAATGTCCGTATCCAGCAGCTTCAGTTGCCATATTTATATCTACATATCTAAATATAAAAAACAAAATATGTTTGTCGGAAAGCTATAGCTGTCTGCAGTTGTGGACTAGATATGCGGTAAGCAAACTAAGGTATATAAATATATATATTTTTTGATAGTTCAAGTGGGCAAGGCACTTCCCATAGAAAGTAGATATTTATCAGTGTATTAGTTGGGAACTGTAATATGTAGAATCTTGAAATTTTATGTAATTCTTTACTACAGAAACTTGTTAAATGCGATTGCCATGGTGGCTCTAAACCTTAGGCAAATGCCAGCAACTACTAGAATCTCCGTGATGTGGGAGAAGTCCGGCAGTTAAATTTGTAAATATTTTTTGCAAAATTTTTTGGTAAAAATTAGGAACTTCCTGCAATCTGTATTGCGTTAGAATGCTCAGACTAAAGCAAAAAAATTCCTCATGACACCCCCTCCCCCTAATGGGCCTATTGACTGCTTCTAGTTACCAGTGGGCACCCTGTAGGTCTATGGGCTACCTCTATATATGTTGCTTTCTATAAAGGCTTTTAATACAAATCAAAGCAGAAAACACTTACCAACCTAAAAATAAACACAAAATCGGCCCTAGCAGGGGGTTATTGATCAATCGAGATCTGTATGCACTTCTTGCGAAAAGAAAAAGCAAAAGAGAAACACTAAAACGTAAAAAATGAAAAAAACGTGTAAAAATATAGGTGGGCGTGGTTTTTTGCCTGCCTAATGTTGCTGAATTGCAATCCCAAAATTTTCAAAACTATGCCTGGCAGATTGGAGGGCTTAAATCTTTAGTATCTCGTCTGGTGCCTTGGCAAATGAGATTACTACCCGAACACGGACAGACGGACATCGCTTAATCAACTATTCTATGTATAAAGATCTAGAATATACATACATATATACTTTATGGGGTCGGTAATGAATATTGTAGAAATTACATACGGAATGACAAACTAATAGGGTGTATATAAGTTTGTCATTCCTTGTGTAATTTCCACCTGTGGTGAATATAGAGAATAGAGTATAAAAACAGATATAGAGAGTTGCACAATATTTTTGTTTAGCTTGAATTGTTTTCACAATTGTTTTTTATTTGTCAATAAGTAGTTATATTAATAAATATTTGTAGAATCTGTTTTTAACTAGCCTCATTTTAATTATTTATTTATACACTATTCAATTCTGCCACTTTAAATGCTTACTTGTAAATATCAAAGCAAACATTTGTTTAAAAATAACAATTGGTTATTTTAGAAGAATTAAACAGCTTGTGTTTGAAAGTTGGTATTCCTAATGAAGAGTTGTTCACTGTCTATGTACTCAACATTTCCTATGCATAACTTAAATACCTTTTGTACTCAAATGTAAAAATACATTCTTTCAAATCGAAATATATTGTAGATAAGGTTAAGATACAGTAAAACGGCCCAGACACCTTGCATCTTATGTTCATGTAAAGAAAAAGTTTGAACAAAATTTTTACAAAAAAAATTTCAAATAATTTTTTTTTTTGTTTGTTTTATTTTATATGGCAAGTGCCGAGTTACATTATGCAACTTTTATCGCTGCAATCTTTCTCGTTCCTTTTTTAATATTGCGTTTGTGTTTATATCCTTTACATTTGTTTAGATTCTAAACTTCAATATTAAAACTACGAATGAGAGGACAAAATGAATTTAAAGATTACATGCATACGTATGCCCGTTTTAATTCCTCTCTCCCCTCTCACCTACTAATGATGAATTGCAGCGACAAAAGTTGCATAATGTAACTCAGAACTAACCAATCAATTATAAATCATAGGCAGTTCTTATATAAATTATGACAATAACAGAGATAAAATATAAAAAAATAATAAACAGCAATAAAAATGATAACGATAAAATTGATAAGAAGAACAAGTGGAATGAACGCACTCTGAAGACATGACCAACCTCAATGCATTTATTGTTAAGTGTTTTCAAATACCTGATTTAATTAATTTATTGTACAAATAAAAATGATTTATCAAGCAGTTATAAAGAACTAAACTTTCAACACAAGTAGTTGTATTTAAAAGCAATTAAATTACTTAGTTGGCAAATGTAAGCAAGTCAATTCATATGAAAGAGACTTTCTTTATGACAACTATGAAATTAAAGGTTTTTTATAAAGAAAACATCGCCAAGTTAATTAAATTTAATGGTTAAAAAGAAATCAGTTGCATACTTGTATCTTGTACGTAAATAAACCACAATTAAAACTGTAACAACAGTTTTTAACGCTTTGACAGTTTGATAAAAATTATTATGATTGTCATTATCATAAGATAACAGCAACTTGAAAACAAATTAAAAATGCAAATAGATAAACAAGATAATATAATTGTTTGTTATTAATTGAAAAGAGAATTTATTTAGTTTGAAAATTGTTTGTCTCCCTACTTCAAAGTTTAATTAAAAGTTATAAACTAATACTTAAAATAATACATGGGAATAATTAATTAATTAAGGTTAGGTTACCTGTATTTCAAATTAATTCACTTGCATTGGTTTTGATTTGAACTGGGTTTTTGAAAGTGGTATAAGTCCATTTTTTCATATATTGAGTCAATTCGAGTGATGTTTTTTAAACTATACACCTTTTAAATTTTATTATGAAATAAAAATAACTAAAATTATTTGGAAAAATACACGTTTTTTGTAGCTCCACATGGACTTATACCACTTTCAAAAATAACATATTGCAAGAAATAAAAACAGGAGCAAATTTAAGTCCATATTTTTTATAGACATAAACTTTACTAAAGTGGATTTTTATGTAAAAAATAATAGTTAAAATGAATACAGGAATAACCAAGTTTAGTTTTAGTTTTAATTTCAGTTATATTAAAAATGTAAAACTGATAATTACTTCGTTAATTTTCTTTTACAGTTAACATATTGAAGTATTTATGGTGAATAGGTGGTAATAAAGTAATAAACTTATCATATCGTTATATTTCTCTTTTGTCAGGCTTCTTGAAGTTTTAAAAAGTGACTACATATTAATTTTGCTGAGGTTTCTTGGTCTTCCCTTATTTTCCAAATAAAATAATAAATAAAAAAAAAATAAATAAAAATTCTTAACCGCCACTGTAGCAATAAAAAATAATAATTAAAATAAGAAAATTGTTTTAATTATAATTATTAGGAATGGACTTATTCCAGTTTCTAAAGAAATATTTGTGCGATAGCATTGTACAGCAAAACTGTTTTTGATTATTTTCTGTCAAAATAGAACTCTATTGAAATTGTTTTTATAACAATGGAAAGAAGGAGTCTATAGCTCATTAAAATTAACGTTAATTCAGTTTTTTTTTTTTTTAAGGTGGACTTATACCACTTTCAAAAAAAAACTGCTCATTTTTTGATGATAAATAGACTGAAACAAACAAAAAACTTGCATTTTAATGAGCTCTTTGTGAAGCTTGAAGGGAGGAAAGCAGAAGTACCCTAGAGTTTTTCCAAATTGAGACAGGAGATATACTGTTAAAGCAACCCGCAGCCCAGATAAATGTTTTTGTTTGTTCTTTAAATATCACAGGTTAATAGAGAGGGCTACCACTGACAAAGCAAGTGTCCCCCCCATTTCCTCCTCATCATATATCGTTATATTTTATAAACCAGAAGGCCAATTAATAAATAAATAAATTTTAATTTTGCACTCCTTTTCTGTTTTCTTGTTCCTCCTCTTGGGAATTTAGGGCTTCCACAAAACATCTTCACTTTACTAGGTTTGCTACGTATTTTTTTTTTCTTCCACCCTGTGTAAATTTTAAATGTGTGCTTATTACAGTTTTCTAAATAATCTATATGCACGTTTTATGGGACACCCTTTAATTTTAATACTTGCTATTATAGCGGATATAGCAATTCACAAGCTGTGTAAATTGAACGTGTTTATCTATAGCTGTTCAAAACATAAGGCCATATACATCAAATTACATAAAATATAGGGACACCCTTTAATTTATCATTTTTAATTTTATACTTTTTGTTATGAATGTCGTAGTTTTACACTTTCTGTGCTATTTGCAAGTTTCTGTTTACAACAGTGCAAAAGATAAGGTAATATAAGTCAAATTACTTCGCCTATATGCACACCCTTTAGATTTTAAGTTTAGTTTTTTTTTATTATTTGAAGCTATAGTGTTACGCACATTGTAAAAATTGAAAAGACCTTAAATGGGACCAATCCGTAAGCAAAACTTTCTATATATATAAAAATTAAATCACTTCATACCACCATAAAACAAAACTGAAGACTTGATAACCTTCCTGCTTCTTTTTTTGAAGTCAATTTTAAAGGTTGAAATTTTACCAAAAAATTTAAATTTTACCTTAGCCAACTAATCATAAAAATGTTAAACTTTCCAAACAATTTAAGTTTTTTCAGAAAATAATAATTTTACACAAAAAAAATTATCAACAAATTAAAGTTTTACCAAAAATCTACTTTTCAGCAAAAAGTCTAATTTTCACTTAAAAATGGATAATTTACCAAGAAAAATCAACAATTCACCAACAAAAAAATAAGTTTATTAAGAAAATGGAATTTCACGAAAAAAATCTAAATTTCATCAAAAAACGATTTTTCAGCAATGAATAAAATTTTACTTAAAAATAGAAATTTCATTCAATAATTCTCTAAAAAAAATTTATAATTCACAAAAAAAAACGATAACACAAGAAAGTGGTAAAAAAGTGCCAAAAAATTCAATTGATTCTTGGTTTTGATTTAAATTTAAAATTTTTCTAATGAAACAACCATAACAAAGAGTTATCGGGAATAATTTTTAATAAAAACTTTTTTAATCAAAGAAACCCAATTTATATAAATAATACTTAAAGAACTGCTTATCAAATACTTGTGTACATGTATACATATTTTATATTAATAAAATAAAAAAAGTTTCTTGTTTTTATTTATAAAAATATTAAAATATATTTCAGTCGCAAATTGCAAGTTGGCTTATCTCCAATTATTTGAAAATAATTTGCATACTACACTAAAACATAAATTAAATATCTACATAAATCATGACCTAGACCAACGTTTAACATCATTACAGATTTTTGTAAAACTATTTTATTTCTTAAATTAAATGTCTTTAAAAGACAAAAGTGTAAATTAATTTTTCATTTTACCTTTTATCTTTTAGCAGCTCCTCGGCCGTACTCAAACGTAATCGCACCGTTTTCATACTCTGCAATGGAAACAGCTTACAAAAAGGTGTCAAGAATTTGGGGCGCCAACAGTAGTGTGGATACTCTTTACACACAGTCCATAAGCGTTCATTGTGCTCAAATAAATACGTATGACTTTTACCGAAATTTAGGTAATCATCCATGTCGTTGTGATAGTCGCAGTAAAGTAAATTTTTTATATTTTTTATCGCCTGTTCTTCATCATCGGGATCACGTATCTGGTTGATGCCAAAGTCTAACAAAGGCTCATAGTGATAAAAATTGCCAGGCATGGCATTTAGAATATCGCCCAGGAATGTAGAGCCCGATCTCCAGGTGGTCACTACAATACTACGTACAGGTATGCCCTCTGTTTCGGGTGTTAAGTCGGAAAGTTTTTCCGCATCGACACCAAAGCGTCCAGCTGGAAATTCAAAATTTTCCATTTCTTTGGACACTTTAATGCGCTGTTGGGCGATAACATCATTAATGGTGGCCGTCATATTGTACATTACTGCTGTCTGCTGAGGCACGGCATGACTAAAACGTTCTCCCGTAAATGCGGAGGCTGAACCAAGACCATTGCCTGCAGAGGAATAGCCACCGGAAGCGGTGTTGGCACCACCAACAGCCTGACTGCCACTACCGCCACCCAAGGCACCACCCACCACACTGCCTGACGAAGAGGCTAACGAGGAGGGTAGTGGTCTACGTTGTGTGGTGGCTATAAGCAACAGAATGCACAAACCACTTACGCCACAAATTCCTATAAGATTTGCTCTGCGCGACATCTTACGGCGTTTCGTTATCAAGCCAGTGCGTTGCTGAGACCTAGTCCTTGCTACTGTAGACGCTACTTTACTACTGACACCACTTATACTGCCGTTACCTTCCACCACCACCTGGACTCCTGTCAAAAGCGAAGCAGTCGCTGAATCAGTTTCCTCATAGGCACTCATAAATTTTTAGCAATTTTCTTTAGTATTAATTGATTAATCTTATTAACAATATGAATTTGTTGTTACTTTTATGGATATTTTTTGGATTGTTTGCGTTTCGCTTCGTTTTGTTTTGCTTTGCTTTTTTCTTTGTGGAATATATTATTTATTCACTTATATTTATTTTTTCTATTTTGCATTTGTTATTTCATTTTAGAACAACAAGTTTTTATTTTAACATTTTGTTATCAAAAAAATTTACTATATTAATTGTATAATCAATTCTTTAAAAGAATTTATCAAATTTATATACAAAAAATCATTCATTAATTAAAATTCTGTTTACCACTGCCAAATTCGCGTGAACCCTATCGTAAACACAACCGACCACTTTGCGTGGAAATGTCAAACTAACAAATTTAATTGTTAAAAGGAAAGAAGAAAATGGAAAATTGAAAAACATAAATAGTGGCCGTTTTTACATAACTTCATTAAAAATTGAACTGCCAGATCTACTAGTACTTAGCTTTTTTGAAAACCAAGGCGCATTTAACAGGTGGCATTACTACGACCGCTGACTTTTTTTGCTCGCCTTATATTTTTGCCAGAGAATGTCAAAAACTTTTTTATACAGTGAAACTTTTCTATAGCGAACTTCTTTCAAATGAACCCCATATTATTCATTAAAAAAATACAGCTTTTACGTTTTAATCGCAGTGTATTTTCATATCTTTATACATAGTGAATTTCTATACAGTGAATTTTTCTTAACAAAGAAAGAAGTTTGCAGATACAAATTTGAATTTTCTATAAGACAATTTTTTGTTTTCCTTTTTTAAAATATTTTTTTGCTTGGAAAACTTTTTGTATGTATTTAAATAATAGTTTAAAAATTAGATTTAAGCTGTGTCCGCTGCAACAACATTGTTTTTAATACATAGGTATTGTGAGTTTGCTTGTGGGGGGTTATTACGTATTTCGATTCGAAAAGGAAATCATTCGAATTTGTATGACTTTAACATTGTGTTTCGAAAAAGATTTCTTTCGAATCGAAATACGTAATAACCCCCGTGGTTTTATGTTAAAAAAGTGTAATTTTAATTGTGCTAAAATTGTAAAACTTTTCATTTTGTTTTCTTTTTCTTTATTTTATATTAGAAGTTTTATGGCATTCTCTAGCAGATTACACAAACAAAGCTGCCTGTTGTTGTATTTGTAGCTCTAGCGATGCCACCGTATACAAGTAAATACCTTGTTTAAAATATTTTTGTATAAATTATATCAAACCATTCATTATATCATTTTAAACTATTATACATTTGTTTTGATTTTCTAAAAGCCAAAGGCGAATTGATATAAAGTGAGAGCGTAAAATAATTGTCTAAAATTTTGTTAAATAATACATTAATAATTTCCACAAAGAAATTTTGCCTTGCCGCAAATCTGATGTTTATGGAAGTAAAAGTAGTACAGAGTTATTTCAATTCTGCTATGTGGAACTCAAGTATGACTTCAAATTTAAAACATCTCCCATAGTCTGTTTGTAATAAAAGTCACGGCTGACATATTGAAAAATCTTCATTTAAGAAATGGTTTGAAAAATTGAAGTGGTGATCTGCTTGTCAAATATCTACCCGTGTTTTCTCTTCTTTATATTCATCGCATTGTGCCTACACGTTGTTATATTTTTCTTATACGACACAAACTTTTGACAGGTTTAACTATACGGGGAGTAATGAAAAACAAACGGACTTTATCAATAAATCAGCTAAATATTTTTATATACGTTTAAATGTCAGAGTGCATATACAAAATGTCAATCAAAACTATTTTGGGTAGCTGAAAGACAATTGTTCCTGAAAACTATAATATCGCACTATTTTTATGGGGCATTCCTTTTATGAGTACCTTCAGTAAAGTCAGTCGAGCAGTGTTTGACTTATTTTTTGGTAAAAATTATAATAAATGCAAATTAATTTTTAAAATCAGGCGTAAGTTCGTTTAATTTCTCTAAGTTTAAAGAATAACTTTAATACTAGAATAAATATTTTAGATATACATAATTTTGAAATAAATAATTGTTTGGCAGTTGAAAGTGAAAAGTTCATACATACATATATAAAACCAATCCAACTTAATAAATTAAAAAGTGGTTTAGTTTAATTTGTTAAACTCTACTTTAAGAAATGTTTAAAATACCAATCGTAACTATTGCATTCATCAAAGCACTTTGTTTTGAGATGATTCAGTTTGAATCTACTTGCGAAGCATGAATAATTTGTTTATTCTCCAATTTTTATTGCAAGTTTATCTGAACTAGCTCTCTTTGTTTCCATTAAAATGTAAGCAAAGAACAAAATAAAATTAAAAGTGTTGTTTATATATAAATAAATAAGCAAATAATTAAATTACAACTTAAAATTGATAAATAAAACACAAACAAAAGTATATAAAGTGGCAAAAAGACCAAATCATACAAAAATCCAAACAAAACGAAGCACGTATGCGTCGTGTAAACGGTATGATTCGCAATCATGATTCAGAGAGCGAAGCAAGTGCTTCGTTTTGGAAAAATAGTATCGATATTTTCGATAGTTAGTTGAAAAACTATCGATATTAAATTAATTTTTTTAATAATAGGAAAATTATATGTATTTTTTGTATATTTTTTTTTATTGTATTTAAAATAACAATATTTACTCATATCTTAAGTCTAAAATAAAAAATAAATATACTTAATAAGGAAAATTATATATGACGAACTTAATTTGGTTTGATATTTTTTATATTAAAAAATAAAAATCTATTAATAAAGACAAAGTTATTGGGTCCCCTGGTGTGGATTTTTCATCTTTCACTGCAAGGAGTGAATTTCTCAATTACTATGCTCGATAAATTAAGTTAGAATATAATTTGAAATTGTGTTAATTAAATAAAAAGATCAACATATTTTGCTTTTAAGCTAGATCTTCTATCTGAAATTAAAATCAAATTAAATATATACTTTTTAACATTTTTTGTCTACTATTTTCAACCTTCAACACTTGTTTTTGACTCCGGCAACGCCATAAAAAACTCATCTTACAACCTGCATTATCACATTCTATTAGCTTGGTAACTCTACTACTTCTGCACAATCTAATAATTAGTAACCGAATAATAATTCAATTGATACATCGCTGTTGTAAACAAAAAAATCCCATTATGTATGTCAAAATGAGTAATTTTTTATTGTCAACTCACATGCTTTTTACTCTCAACTTCTCAAATACAAATAGAATATTTGTTGGAAAAATTAAGAAAAAATATCATAAATATAGCAAACCATCGTAATTATTCGCCTTCGTATGCATATAATCGTCGTCGTCGTAGTAGTTTTTGTGAAAAAGAAGAGGTTGAATGTGTGCAATAAGCACAGGGTATACAGAGATGTAACCACTGACTTATGAAAATGGCTATAATCAGCATTAATGGATTAAGGCAGCTTGTCAAGAAAGAGACAAATACAGTACCCATTAAAATACGAAAATGGGGATGTAAACAAAACAAAAATTAAAAATTGTGAAATGTATTAAACACCAAAGAGCTGCTAGTGGTTTTTCTTTTTATTTGTTAACAATTTATTTATAATAAAAAGTAAAATTGTTAAAAACATAATACACATTAAAAAGCATCAAGGGAATAACACATAATAGAAAAAGATTTGGAGATTTAGAAGAAGGTAAGTGTTTTAGTGCAATATATGTATGTACATAAAAAACATTAAATGATAAACATTCTTTAGATTATATAAAAACTGGACTAGATTCTGATGGAAACGTATCAAGCGATAGCGAATTTAATGCTAATGCCAAAGAGAAACCTTTGTGCTAATGCAGAAAGTTGTAGAAAATTTCCAGCTACGTTTAATTACACTGCCAGAGTGTTTTAATTGCCCCTATGGTACAAAATATTTCCGTAAATATGGTGAAAGGATACCATCAGGTGAAACATCTTCAAAGTTATTGGAATTATTCAAGGAATTATGTGTATACATAGTTGGCGGTACTATACCTAAAGTAGCGGAAAACAAAGCAATCTATAACACAAAGTAATAAAAACAGCAATCAAATATAAAAGCAGAAAAAATGGCCGGAACACAAGAAGAGTTCAAATACACTTTTGTCATTGTGGGAGGGGGAATAGCTGGCGTCACCTGTGCCGAAACTCTAGCTATATGTTGCCCCGAAGTAAAATGTATTTATGTATAACTTTGTCTTAGCTTGCGATATAATTCTGAAAATTATTTTACAAATAAATGTGTAAATTTCTTGATTTTTAAAATATGGTGTGACTATGTTGTATTAAAGCAGTGAAATACACAGCTTTGGTAATTAAAAGTTTGTAGAACGAATAAACATATTTACCAACTATGATTTTAACAATTTCAAACTGAAACAAATCTAGTTTATCGAAGCTAACGCAATAAAAAACTTCTTAAGGTGATCACACCCTTTTGTAATTTAAAAAGCCCTCATGTAACTGCATTGTGACAGTGGTAAGACCGACTAAGGTTGCACAATTTCTTCAGCACTAAATAATTAATGTATATAAATATCTTCCCAACGCTTATTATTGCTTTCAGAAAATGCTTCATCCACAATTGAAAAATCGATTACAGAATCGTTAGGAGAAACACTTTCGCAGTTACCATTAACAACAACGTTAACGTAGTTGAGTCCCCATCGTTTTTGAAAGGATGTTGCAAACATTTGAGCAGTAATAGAAGTACAATTCCCAGACCCTTTGCGAATTTGGCCAAAGAAATGTTCTAGATGATCTTGCGTTAACCTGCGCGTATTAATGCCTTCAAAACCTTCTTTTTTTAAATATTGCCAAAGAGACTTTAAGGCCGAAATATTTAATTGCCACCCGTTTATGAACTTAAATAAATTAGTGATGTCAGAACCCTTTTCATCTACAATTTTAAAGGTTTTTAATTTGTTCGAGGCATCCCTCAAAAGCTGTAACTGTTCATCAGAACATTTAAAACTATTACTACCTGAACGAATGTTAAATACATCAAATAAATCATTAAAAAATTTTAAATACTCAGATGTACTAAGAAAATTTGAAAATTTGTTTAAATCTACTTTCCCTGATTGATGAAGTACTCGCATTCCTGTAGAAACAGTGTTGCTTAAAACTTGAGATGCTAAGTGGACGCGCATGCGCTGAAAATTATTAGGATTGATGTGTTCCTTACTTAGCTTTGGAGCACATCTTAAGTTATTCGAAGAATCGACATTGAAAAAATGGACGACATCGTTCCATGACACAATTTTATTATTAAAATTAATAGTATTTTGAATACTAAGCAAACAATTCCGAGCACTTTTTAAAAGATGGGGGCAATCATGCATGAAAAATATTCTTTTGTCATTAACAACAAAATATGGCGTTTGAACATTTACGCCGGCTACTTTTGCAAAATTTTGAAAATTGGAGCCCTGGTCGCAAACGAATTGGCAAGGAATTAAGCCTATTGCTTGTAATTTTGAAATTGCCTCATAAATATACTTTTGTAATACTAAACCCTGACAGCTACCATGAATAAAGAAATATGACACTGTTTGCGTCCAACTTTCTCCACCTATTCCACTTGCCATTATTGCTAATACAGCAGTAACTAAACTATTTGAGCGATTTCCATCGCCGAAATCCTGCAGGCCAATAATCATGTCTTTGCTTCTATTGTAATCAAGGTAAGTTTTTAAAGACATTTCATCGCAGGAAACACTTACGAACTTCTGGTCTTGAGTGAAGTTTTGAGAGCGCACTTTAAGCGCCGCAAAACTTCCTTCTAAATTTCCAGGAGTCTTTGGCCAGTCTTCTACAAACCTTTGTAGTGTTCTTATTTGCGGCCAATCAAGCATTGGTGCCAAATGGCGATACACAACAGGCGACAAAAACAACACTCCTAAAGAAATTAACTTAGTTGCTTGATCATAACGACGTGTCTTCGCATCTCGGTTATGGTTTTTTAACCCATTATCTAAACATGTTAACATGCTTCTCGAGACTTTTGAAGATAAATCATTTTTTTTATATAGCTCCAATTCTAAGTTCGCGAGTTTTGCATGGCATTTGTTCAATTCGGATGTTAACCTTACATTTGCGGCTTTTAATCTATTCTTCATCTGTCTTTCTGAAAAATATGAAGCGCGATAATGGTCTAAAGCAGCTTGCAGTGCTTTAAGCTTATCCTTTATGTTTGTGCACCCCATAGGTGCCACAACCGGTACGTCTTCGTCCATTTCTAAGCCCTGAGTGTCCCGCGAGTCTTTGTTTGCGAAGCCTTCTGCTAATAAGGCTCCACAGTTTTGGTCCGCTTTACTGTCTAGCGTGTTTGCAGAGTCTTCTGCTAATAAGAATCTGCAGTCTTGGTCTAGTAGAATGTCTCCGGAGTCAATATTAGAGCCTTCTTCTAATAAGGCTCTACGGTCTTGGTCTTCTAAGTCGACATCTTCTACTATGTCCTCTAACAATTCATCTAAATCCTTTTGCAAAGCAACATCCGAACTGCAACCGGCCTCTGCATTTGTATTATATGTCTAGGTTAAGCTTACAGGAGTCATTAACGAACTATTTTCTGAATTTAATTTAAGGCCAAAACATTCATTATTAGGTATGGAAAATCGATGAGTCCGATTAGCAAAAAGGTTTTGCTTGGAGAAGTGGCGGCTGCACACATAAATGCGTTTAACTGCCGACTGGACGCCTAACAATTTTAGCCATTGCTCACGTCTAAAAGAAAAAAATGGGTTTTTGTTGAAATTTGAGTTTGCGCCGACATTAATTTTTTTTCATTAAACAATTAAAGAATTATTTTTACTGACGCAAAAAACCTCAACAAAATATAATACCCTATGGCCTTAAATATCTAAAATTTTGAAAAAAAAATCGTGGGATATAAGAACTATTTTTTTCTGTGTATAAGTGTTAAAGTAGTCCCAACATACCAAATCACTTGTGAAAAATATTTTAAAAAGCTTATAAATATAAGCCTTAATCTTGAAAAAGTTATGTATATGTAATGTTCACCTAATATTTTAGAAACACACTTTATGAATAATTCATATTTTTTATTACGATGTTCATAAACTGAATGAAAAAATTTTGAAAAAAAAAGAAATGGAGTACATAAACCAATTTTCAAATCTCATAATCCCTCCTTACTATATACACTTATGCTCATATAATTAAGTCACTCACATGGATTTACCAAAGATTGTTTATAATAAACATATTTTTCACGATTTCAAAATAAGTAGTTTTTCGTTTTCGTTTAAAGTTTTCTGAAAATAACAAAATGTCTACATCATAAATGTAACAAACAGAAGGTTCGATGTCTATTATTATATTATATTTTATTAAAAAACACCTGACAATATACAACATCAATAACGAACAAAAATTATTTTTCAGAGTACAAATATTTAAAATTATGTAAATATCTACAAAATAAACTGGAGTGGCCTAAACTCAACTTTACCGTACAGCTCTTCATCTTCATAAATCAATTGCACATACTGAACTTCATTTTCAGATGTCATACGGCATGACCTGTAGAGCGTTTACAAAATTTGGGAGTAAGTAAACTACCCCTTGCTTGTTCCCGATTGTGCCTAAAATATACAGTTTGACTCACTTGAAAACAAGTTCCCGTATGGCGAACAAAGTGGCTTATTAGGTCATCGTTATAATGTGTGGAATGCCACAAAATAATTATTTATATAAATAACGATGAATATTTGCAATTTTTTTATATATATAAAAGACACAAAATTAAAAAAAGTATCGTATGCAATCGGGTTACGTTTTTACTCTTTATATGATTTCGTAAGGACATTTTGAAATACCCTCGTATTTTAAAATTTTAAATTTTTATCGTCTAAATGTTTTAGTTTTTGCAAATAATGTTCAAGTAAATTTTTATATGTATATAAAAAGTAATTTTGATGGCTTAATTGCCAAACCGCTTAACTTTATATTAGAACAACTATATGTCCAAAACCTATACCAAAGGCACATACTTAATTTCAATTTGATATGTCAAACGGTAAGACCTGTACAAACTCTACAAAAATAGTGGCATACACACCCACCCACACACAGAAATCATCGCGAAAATATCTAAATTGGATTCAGGAGACCTCAAAACGCATAAATACATCGGAATTCCGATCTCTATTTTTTTCACGATTACTATACTTACTACGTATGGTAAATTAAAAACGCAATCTCTCCTAAGATATGTATGGAAAATTACCCAAAAAATTATAAAAAATATTTACTGCATGCACTCTGTTCAAAATGTATTTGTGTATCTTATAAATAAATAAAATAAAAGCACTGGATGCAATATCATACCAAAAAAAAGAAAAAAAGTAATAATTTTATTAACATCCAGCGAGTGTCAACATATTTATCAACAAAGCTTAAGACACAAGATGAAATTATCCACCATAGAGAAAAGACTTAGTTTATCAACACGCGCGCTACTTCAGCATAATTATCAGCAATAAAAACAAATTGTTAAATTAAAATAAAACAACAATTGAGGAATAGGCAGTGTTAATAGTCTTTTTCGAGGTTACCTGTTTTTTTTCTGTAAAAGTTAACAATTAGTGAACACGAAGAAAAAAATAAGCTGCTTAATTTAATTATTTCACCGGCAACTGTGTAACTGTAACTCTACAAAAATAGTGGCTTATACACCATCCCACCCACTCCTAGTTCTTCAGTTGTTATTGATATTAAGTTCTTTATATACCAGTCTGTCATTCACTTACCTCTTTGGATCCTTTGGGAAAATGTGTAATTTTTCCCCTGGAGGACAGTTCTTGATGCATTTGTTATTCCTGAAAAGTATAACAATTAAAATAACTAAATTTTTTTCAAGTTGTTAAAACTTACATTTGTATTGTTTTCCACAGCTTCTCAGTCTATTGGGTCTGCAAAATACAATAACAATTATAATCATATTTTAAAATAGAATTTCAATTGCAACTTACCTTGAATATGTTTTCTTCTTGTTTTTTCCTGAAAAAAGTAAATATTTCATTAAAATTATTAAATTAATGCAAAATTCTTTGGTTTTCATTCCTTATTCTTACCTTTCAAAATACGTTTTAATTTTTATGCGCTAGAAAATAGAACAAAAGAGAATTCACAAAAGGGCACTTGTTTGAGAAAGAGACGGATAGAGAAAGAGACGAATATATCTCCGTGACATCTCTTGGGTTCTCTTTGGCAATAAGTGCCGCCCGTCAAAAGAAAAATTTTTAAAGAAAATTTGAGAAAATAAAAAATACTTGAATATTGTTTAATTAAATAATATTAAGAAAAGAAAACAATTCAACCTAAAATTACCACAGAATGAGTTCAATTATTGTGTTGGATTCGTCCGATGAGGATGAGGTAAAAAATGTTAAAAATGAAAAAATTTTAAGAAATTGAAGAATAAAAATGAAAAAAGTTTAATATAAGTGTGTGTGTGTCGTTTAATTTGAGGTAGTATAAGTGCAAAAACTAAAAAAATGATTACTTTTTTTGATGTCTGCTAAAGTCAAAGCAAACAGAAGAGAGTAATGCCTTGCACTAGTGATGTTAAGAAAAAGAGCGTGTGTGTGTACCGACTGTAAACAAGTGTTGATATGTTGTGAAATGTTTATCAAAACAAAGCGGTAACAAAGGAACTAATGAATGAAATATATACTCAGTGAAATAACATTTTAAAAATAGTTAAATTTTTAATTTTTTGACATTGGACATTAATAAGAAAAATAAATAATTTTCCTGACTACTTCATCTAGTCTGCAAAATAATTCTACATCACTAATTTGCTCTCTGCATGTGCACTCTTGCGAGTGGCTGGTTTTGTTGTTGTGTAGAAGTCTCCAAGAAATAAAAATTAAATAAAAACAAAACATGTAAAATCTTGTTTTTAGCGTTTGTGCTTGTGTATGCTTAACAGGCTGCAGATGTGTGCCGTGCATTTCTATACATATTTCTAACATACACAACCAAGAGAACTTTTTTCAAGTGTGGCTGGCTTTTTTGCAGTATTTGCCTTTCATATTATTGTTAATTACTCTTTTGAGGTTGTTGTACAGTTTACACCAAAAAATGTGATTGAATAACACGCAATTAGTTTTAATAGACCAAGTAGCAAACTATACGTATGAATAATGTTGGGAGACTGGCAAAACTCTCCACTATTTTAGCAGACCTCTGTTATTAGTATAATTCCCGCGTTTTATTTTATTTTCATTTCGTTGATATTTAACATTAACATATTTTGATAGCGGAAATGTTGAATTTTGTTAACAGGTTGTCTATATGAATGTTTTGTTAATGTGTGCCAAAAAATGTTACATTTAAATAAATCAAATGTTTTACATATAAATAAATAAGATAATCTATTTGTTTGCGTTGGTGAAAATAATGTTAATTTAAAATAAAAACTGGCTGAATTGTAATAAATGAAATGTTGCACTTCTTGATGAATTCGATATTTGTATATCATATTTACATTGTTTTTATGTACATTGTAAATAGGTACATAAGTGCAATGTACATACATACATGTTTTTTTTATATACATGTTTTTTAAATAAATGATTATTAAAAAATAAGAGGTAATAATTGTGCCTTAGATTCATTTTAGTTAAAAATTATTAAAAATAATAATAGTTCAAATTTAAACTTTCTTATAATTTATCTGCAACGATCTCGTATAATTTAAACATACAGTATGCAGAACACATATTCGTACACTATCAGTTTTCTCTAAACGCACTACTATGCAGGGTTGTCAAGTATGGCGATTTTCAATTATATATGGATATCAAATTTTTGATTTTGCTATTTTTTTTTCTTTCTTTGTTTTGAAAGAATTTTATAGATCCTTCGAAAGACTTATAATTAGATCCTTTAAATGCTTGTAAGCCACAATAGAAAATATTAACTTTTGTTTTAGGAAGAATATAAAAATGATTGCAATTCTATCTAATTATGTGCAGTTACATTAGTTTCAGTATAGCTTTATATCTCATACTGATTAAAGTGACAGTCTGAAAATTTTATTCTATAATTATTTTTTTCTTACAACAATAAATGACGAGTTCTGAGGGCTTTAAAAAATGCAATACAAATGTATAAAAAACCCTAGATATTTTTTTAACCTATCAATTTTCTCATAATAAATGTTAACCTCCAAATTCTCCCCTAAATGGAAAATAATTCCCTAAATCTAGCGGAAAATCCCCTAATCTGGCAACACATGTAGATCAATTGTTACCCCACGTCTCCATAAGACATTACCCCCCGACTCCATTAGTCATTAATATGTCTTAACAAAAGTGAAACTTCATATGAAAAAAAAAACATTATTAATACTGTTTTTTTTATATGAAGTTTGACTTTTGTTAAGACATGTTGATAGCAAATGAAGACGGGGCTTAAAATGCGTTAACAAAAGTCAAACTTCATATTAAAAAAAAAACATTATTTTTAATACTGTTTTTTTTTTCATATAAAGTTTGACTTTTGTTAAGACATGTTGATAGCAAATGAAGAAGGGGGTTAATGCATGTTAATGTCTAATGGAGACGAGGATAAAGCCCCCTTTTGTAAGACATGTTAATGTCTACTTCACGTAAAAAACCAGTATTAAAAATAATGTTTTTTTTTTATATGAAGTATTACCAACATCTAGACATTGAGCCAATATAATAAATTGAAATTACATTCCACTGTTTGTGCAACTGGAATAAAAGTTCATTACCCCTACCGAAGGCTTTATTACGATTTTATCATCCACATGTTCTCAATCTGGTTGAGATCGGGAGATTGAGGTGTCAAAGACATAACATTTATTTCATTTCCTTATAATCAACCTCATATAGTCCTCGCTGTATGCTTGGTATCGTTATCCTGCTGAAATATCTAAGAAAGAGTCATTTTCCATTGATCATATGTATACAATCACAACTGAAATTAAAATATCTCTGTAGACCGTTGTCCTCAATGTATTAGTAATTCGATGAATTGGACCAATCCCTTGGCACGAAAAACAACCCCACACCATTATATTTCCACCGTATTTTAATGTGGAGGTCGTGTACTTGGGATTAAATTTTTCGACTCGTGGTCTTCGAACACCGTCTCTTCCATCTGATCCTTTGAGATTGCATTTCGACTCGTCAGACCGAAGTACGTTTTTCCATTGTTGTAGAATGTTAAATGTGCTCGGGAAAAGCAAAAAGGAGCCTTTCGGTTTTTTTTTTTTTTTTTTTTTTTTTTTGATACAAATGGTCATATTCCCGGGCTCTACGGTTGATTGTTGAAAGACTAGCGTTAATTAAAATTTCAGTTTTTGCTTCATTAGGAACTTCTTTTGGATATTTTATGAAAAAATTTTGGATTTTTCGATCTTCTCGTACAGTTGTTACACGAGCTATTCCTCCCTTATGCAACGGATAGATATTTCCACTATTGTCTATTCGACAAATTGTTGAGGAGAGAATACTTTAATTACTTTTTCTGCGACATTTATAAGTTATTATGTTTATAAATTATTTGATTTAATTTTAAAATTTTAAATGTATGGACATTATATCATTTTCAATTTAGTTTATATTAAAATTTATGTATATTAAATTATGTATAATAAAAAAAAGAAATTAATACATATTTCAAAATGCATGCAATATTTAACATACATTTGTATGTTAATAAAGATAATTTTAAAAATACCTAAAAATCTTAAAACATTATATTTTCCCACATAATTTCATTTCAGAGTCCCCCCAAAAAAGCAAATTTGAAATCCAAACCAGATACTGGTAATATTTCTTCAGCTACAAATACATCAGCTTCTAAACATCAAAATCCTAAGCAAAGAGCAATTCCAAGTGGAATCACGATTACTCCTCGCCTAAGTCCGACACTAATCGGTGTTAAAAGTACTAATATGCAATCTTTAAATTCATCCTCATTGGCAGCATCGTTTCAACCCTTTAATAGTATTATAAATAATGAACGTCAAACTCCCACACCTCCCAAAGGACAAGCTGCGTGTAGTTTAAGTCAAAGAAAAAGAAAAACCCCCACACCACCGCAGGCCCTGCCACGATTGACCCCTAAAACATATGGTGCTATGTCAAATTCATCACCGGCTAAAGCAGCAACTACATTAGCACCACTACCGCCCATAATGCCCATGATAACAGGAGTACATTCAATGGCTGCTGCAGGATCTACTCCGCCGCTGCAACTAATGGCCACTCCACCTCATAATTTCGGGCCTTTTATGGGTTTAAGTGAACAGTTAATGATTAATCCTAACTTATTACCAACTGTTCTACCACCAAATACCACCATTACAGCTCACCCAAATCCTAATCAGAATAACATAAATAATAATTTCAAAATACATCTACCCCTTAACAAACCGAACGCTTCGACGCCGTCACCTGCCGCTTCACCAGCCTTATCTGCACCCCAAACGCCATCACCCCAGTTGACGACTTCTCCGCAGCCCAATCGTGTAGATAAAAATGCCAAAAGAATAATGCCAACTACACTCTTAAAATCATCGGATGAAAGTTGGCAAAGACACAAACAAATTACACAAAACGATAAACAATCACAAAGGACACCCGTATCACTTAATAATGATGTCATCATTGAAATGTTGCCACCTTCCACAGAATCGCCGAAGTCCATATCCGTTTCATCGTCCAGACATCACACTCCCATGACGTCGCCCACAACACCAAAATCACAAAAATCTCCGGATGTTATAATGCTTTCAACACCCACCGGCTACACACCAATATTACGAAAAGAATGCGGAACTGTGTTAGATCTTACCTACTCGCCTGATAAAGAAATTGCGGCAAATACCACAGAAATTGTAGATCTGGTTAATACACCCGATAAACAACCAAAGCAAATAAATGGAGATGCTAAGAATATAAATCCAGATAAAAAACCTGAAAAGCCACCACCTAAGCCTCCTCTCGAACCTGAATACGAAGAACTAATTAAAGCATGTCGCGAAGCTGATCCCTCCAAAGATATGGAGAAGCTTATCAAATCGAAATTAATTAAATACTATTACGAGGTGCACAGTGATTATGTTAAATCTAAAAGTTTTCGCAAAAATATACGCAAAGTTGTGGAATCGATAAAGGCTAAACCAGATTTGGTTTACTTTAATCTAAAGACTATTGTGGAGGAACTTAAAGTAAGGCGTAAAGCGAGATTGGTGGAAGAAACAGCTGCTGCAGTAACAACTGCGGAAGTAACTGTGAATAATAGCACTAAAAGTCCAATATCTGAAAAAAGTACTACCGATAATGCGGTAAAATCTACAACGAATACGGAATCTAATGTACCTGCCACATCAACGACATCGGCAGAAGTCTCAGCCATAGCGACTGCATCGACGGGAAACAAGAAATTGGATGAACAAATAAAGAAATTAAATAAGGCGCTATATGTTTTAACCAAACGCATAGAAGTGTTGGAACAGACTGAAGTTGATTGGGACGATGATGATTCAAGTTTTCTGCAAGTTGAGCGTTTTAAAAAAAGAGCTTGTCAGGTGAGTAATTAAATCATCGACATAGTTTTTAAGTGTGATATCACAAAAAGAAAAATTTCACTCACATTGTTTTAACTGAGGAGGGATACTACAGTTCATACAACTTTATTCCATTTATGGGTTTTTAATGGTTTTTTGAAAAGTTTTTTAGACTAATAAAGCTTTGAAATTTTTACAAAAACTGAAAACTCGTTTATCTACATATAAAATTAAGCTAATAAATTGAAAATTGAATAAAAGCTTTGGGTGTTATCGTTATAGCGAAGTATATTTATTCTTGGGCTGGCAACTAGGTGATTGCGGATTTTATCTAAGAAAAAATTTTATATTTTACCTTAAAAAATGTAACTTTATTTAGCTCGGTACTTTCCATTTTTTGCTGATGAACTTTTTTATCGTTCAGGCAAGTTCATAAAACTCCTGATCTTTGCTATAAAATAAATAAATTCAATTTGAATCAGCTTCATTAAAAAAATTGCATTTAAGAAGTTCGTTAACGAAACGAAAAAAAAAGGTAAAGGCCAGGCCATCTACCGACAAAATTCGCAATACCTTCGTTGCCAACCCAATAAACAAAATGGCTAAAAGGCTAGGCCATTAAAAATAAATCAAAATAAATAAGTAAAAACTTTTTCATCAAAGTTTTTTTTTTATTTAAGAATTTGAAAAAAAGTTAAAAATTAGCTTTTCAATTTTTTTTTTATATTTTTGTTTAATTTCCATTTTATTCTATGATTTTTATCTTGTATACTTTTCACATCCAAATGTTAAGAGATGGGTTCAAAAATAATTCTTAAAATCGATCGAAATTTATCACACCCTTTAAAAACGAACGTTTTAAAATCTATCGTTTTCCATCACATACCTGAATATAAATTTTTGAAAACGAGTTTTTTTTTTTTAGCAAAAGGAGCAAAATTTCAAACTTTAGAAATTTCGAATATTCGAAATTTTGGTAAAAAAAACAAGATTGAGACATAATTTCGGCATTTAACATAATGTAGTAAAAAAATTACAATTGGTCATTTATTGTCCTAAAATAGATATAATATTTGTGTTTTTTTTAATATTCGTTTTTATTTAAAATTTACAGATCTATGAAAAAATTTGTGATCTCACGGGCGAAAGTAAAAATGCCCATCGTTTAGTTAAGAAACCGATTAAATTTAATGAGACACGTATACCACAGTTTAATAAGACTCTGCAAGCGTTTATCAATCGCACAAAGGAATTTCCCGATTATTATGATGTTTTGCGTATGCTGGAACACTGTAATCGTACCTATAGTTTGGGTTTAGTTAATTTTGAAATTAAAAACATAGGTGAGGTGATATTAAATATACAATTCCCCATTATTACAATATTCAGCAGTTAAATTATTGAACTTATATATTTATTTTTTGATATAAATTTATTATTTACTTTAGCTGAAGATGCTTTTATTAAAGTGGGTAAACTATTGCAGTCACGACGTAAAGCTGACCTATATGAAACTGTTACCCACTTTGCGGGCGATGGTAAAGATCCGGCCAAAACGGATCCGACTTTAGCGGCAAAATTAAACGATAATCTAAAAAATCACAAAAAAATAAGCGAAATTTTAGAGAAATTTGCTCGCAAACAAGACATGCCCGACGAGGAGGAAGAAGAAAAGGCTGAAAAAACAGAAGATACCAGCACAGAAGATCCTGTTGAAAAGGAAGTTGTAGTTAAAATGGAAATGGAAACAGCGGAAACAACATTGACAAATGTTCTTGACATAGAGGATAAAAATCAAGATGTTAAAAATTTAGTTTTATTAAAAACTGAACCAATTAAAAATGAAACACAACCTGCTGGTCAAGTTAAAAAGGCTGTTGATGAGGTAGAAGAAGAAGACGACGAGGATGACGACGAAGAAGAGGAAGATGATGAAGAAAATCTAGATGAACAAGTAGAAACTTTAGCCAATGGTGATATATCCGATAATGAATCAGATAATGAAACAATGCCCTCTAAAGACAATAACACAAGCTGCAAGAATTTACTTTCAAATGAAACAGAAATAAAAAAATGTCATAACACTGAAAGTTTGGAACTTAAAGAAAAGAGAGTAGACCAAACTGATACCACTTTCTATACAGAGGACTGTATAGAAATAGCTGATAATTCGCAAGAAATTGTAATGCCAGAAAATGCAATAAAAAATCTTATAGATAAGGAATCGTCTACAATAAAAATTAACTCCGAAAATGATAGTTTATTAATAAATAACAATAATAATTTAGATATATCAACTAATACAATAAAGACTGGCAAAATTGCAAATGCAACAGATTTTTCATCTCCTTCTTCACCACCTATCTCTCTTGCTTCTATAATACATACGAGTAATGGTAAACTTAAAGATACACCACCTCATCCGTTGCTCAACCACGACATTGATACCGCCAGCGTGGCTACAACTACTACAACGGCAGATCTAAAAATTGTACATGTTTCTAGTCTAGAACCCGAAAGTGATAATGCTGCTGCCAATAATCGGAATGAGATTGGTAGTAAAATCTCCTCTACAAATAAATCATTAGAGGAAATTGTTATATCCGATGAGGAATCATAGTGCTTATTGGATTTAACCATGCACAAATGAGAACAATTAAATTAACGTTGATGATGTTGTTGAAGTTTTTCCCTTTTAATTTATTTTTTTGTTTAAAATTTTTCATTTTTGCTTTATTTTACGAAATTTCAACAAATTTATTGTTTTCGGTTAAGGTTTTTTTTTTTTAATTAACTTTGTGAGGTATATTATTATTGGAGGTTAAATTAAAAAAGGTTGTTTCTTGAGATTTAAAACGTTTTCGTAAGGGCGAATGTGTGTATAAGCTATAGTCCTTAAAATAAAAATTATTAAGGCGATATCATTACATTGTAATGTTTCAAAGCAATATTGTTTTAAAATACATAAAAAATAATGGGTGCAAGTGGCAAAATCATATTCGCCAGTTAAAAAAATGGCATTTAATAGTCTTCATGTTTTATGCAATCTTTTGTTGCAAACTCTTTTTTATTTATAAAAATAAAAAAAAATAAAATAAATTAATTTTTAGCAATTTTCTGCAAATATTTCTAAATTTATTGGTTACATACATATTTGCTTTTCTAAGGTATTTGTGCAATTTGTTATCGTTGTTTTTTATTATTATTGCAAAAACTATGAAAATATTTATTTATTTCTACTTCAAACATTTATTCGAAATTTAATATAATCGCTATTCTCCGTTTACATTAAGCAAGTTATTTCCTGACAATTTTTATATCTCTCATTTGAACTTGCTTGCTATTTTTTTTTTTAATTTTGTTGCTAGTGCAGATAGTAGTCGATATGCAATACACTATACCAATTTTTGGTATTTTTGTCTGTCTGTCTATCTGTCGGTATATCTGTCCAAGTCTGCATCACACAAAAACTACTGGATCAATTTTAATAAATATTCGCGAGGTTCAAATTTAGTATATTTTTTCCTGTAAAAATATATCATTTTCAAGAAATAGAGATAATAGAGATAAAATCCAAATGTACCTAAATTTACCGCTTTAAATGACTTGACAGCACCTTTTCTTTTTGTAAACGGGGGGACATTTTAAACACTATTTACAGAACTCTACGATAAAAGAATTTTAATATTTAATATGCATCACTATAAAAATAAGAGTCTTAAGTTTTGATGTGGATAATTGCCAGGATGCTGACAACGTCGACGACACTCATAGTATACAAATTATTGTTTCCGTTTAAATAAACAAGTGTAATAAAAACATTTTGAATATTGGCAAGTCTGAAATAATCATTTGTGTTCTCTTTTTCTGCTACTAAATCAGGCCTGTGACGACAAGTCAATTTGCCTGTAAACTGGGTATTATATTTTCAAAAATGTTTTTTTTTGTTTTTTTTTTTCGTTTTATTAATTCAATAAATTATTAAATTTAAATAAGATAAATATTTCGGCTCATTTGAAGTTTTTTTGATCAAAGTAATGTAAAAAAATTAAATATGCCTTTAAAATTATTATTTTAATGATAGTGTTCATCAAGGCGAATCCATAACAACTGATTATTAATTAAATAGCCTGGTTCACTATAAGCAACAAATTATACTTTTCTAATTTAGTAGGCACTAAGAACGATTTAACTCATACAATTTTATTAAAAAATACCTTTAATAAAAAATGTTTATTAAATTTTGTTTATATACGGAGTTCACATTTGTAGCAACGAAACTAATTTATGAATTCGACATTGCCCTCTGCCACATTTCCCTCTTTAGACTCCATTTACGTGGTTGTGCTAATGGCAAGTTTATTCATTTGAGTATAAAAGAAGTTTGACAAACTTATGAAATCGACATTGCCGCCTATTTATTAATTCTCCTTGTTTATTGCTACAACAATAATGGTCGCCCAAATTTTATTTTTTTTTTTCGCTATTCCAATAGTTAAAGAAAATATAAATGATTATTTTTCTTCATATGGTGGTTCACAGGATGCTTTCCAAATAAGTATACTTTTAGGAATTTTTGGTAAAATCTAAAGTAAACTATTTTTTTTCAAAATGTTTTTTAGATTTGCAAGAAATGTCTCAAATTATAAATATAAAATAAAAATATTTATTTGTAAATTAAAATTGACCCAGAAAAATTAAAAAGTCGATTTTTTTTGGAAATTTCACATTGATCATGCGCTTTAAATTATAATTTTCTTTATATGATTTAAAAATGTTATAATTGTGGTAAATAAATTTGTTTTTTAATTTTCTCGAGATCCCTTCAAAAATATACCTTCACACGGATGTATACCAGATTTAATATTTATATTTTGTTAATTTATTTATTATGTTCCAAGAAATTCAATATTTTAGTTATTTATATTTGTTTTTTGAACTCTTACTTTAATTAATACTTAAGTAATATTACTAAATTTAAGGTCAAGCTTTGTAAGCTGTATATAATATAATTCCTAATTAATCAATAATTACTATTAAGAGAATTTTAAATAGAAACAAACACTATATCCTTTGCCCTCCCCCAATTCTTATATAAGCAATTCGTATTTTTTTAACTGTGTAAATAACTAAAATATAAATTATAAAAAAAAATAATAATTACAACAAAAATTAACCATCTACTCTTTTTTGAAGTCGTTTAAAAACATATTTTAAGTCATTGTGTATTAACTATTAATATTTTATATAATTTTGTGTATAAAATAAAATGTTTAAAACGTGTTTCCTGTGTTTTCGTACTAATAGATTTGTAAGTTTTAATGGGAATTGGTAGGAAAGTTATGTACATATGTATATCTTTTGAATCCTTCCTAATAAAACTCGTCAATCTGACAAGTTCCAAAAACAGAGTGAAAACATCCATTTGTATAACGACAAACAAAAAAATTAAGTCAAAACATGAATTAATATAAATAAAATTTATATTTTTTAAACATTCATTAATGTCAAACCATAATTATGAATTTCTTTTAATTTATGTTTAAATACAAGGAATATAAAACATACATGAGAGTTATTAATTACATATATTGATTAATTAATTATCTATTTTATAAGCATTAGTTCATAAATTATGCTAATGATTTTTTCTCTTGCCAGTTTTTTCAATGAGAATGGTTTTTATTTCATTAGTAATTATTTATAAAAATTATCATTAACCAATGATATGACTTCAAAGCATTAGCATTAATAGCTAAATTTTTCGCAAAAAATAAAACGAATTTACAACGGTTAATGTCAAATGTTGTATAGCAGTCGTAAAATAACACCTGTTATATGAAAAAAAAAAAAAATACTATAGCGGCCTAGAGTTGTATCGGTCATGAAACAAATGATTTATTTTATAGATATTTTAGAGAAGTGGTATAAATTTTACAATGATTACAAAAACAACTAGCTTTTAATTTTCTCTTCTAAAGCAAACATTTGCTCAAAAATGATAAGAATATTAAAACAATAATACTGATAAAAGTACCACAGTTGTGAAGGATTTTGTTAGGTTTTGGGATAAATCTACCTCTATGGCAGCAAACTACATAGATATCATTGGTGCGCTTCGCTGCCCCCATTCTCAAAAAGCAAAAGTATGGCCATGCTTAAACACGAAAACTCGCATGTTTCTCTTGAAATTTACTTGTGTTTTCGACATGCAGCTAAGGGAAAATCATGTATTTGTTTATTGGTTTTAGTAAGAAATTGATAGCCGTATTACTCCTAAATTACTGAACCAATTTAAATAAAATTCAGATTGTGCACATATGTGTAGTATTACGGACGTAAAAGAGATTACAAAAAATGTGGTTACCTAATGCTGAAATGGCTGCTGAATTACTGGCTTTGTGTCGAATTACATATATAAAGATTCATGCATTAATTGCTGAAATGATATGAATTGCTGATAATGATTTAATATGTTTAAAAATCAAACTAGATGCATTTTCTATCGAATTAAAGTATAACTTACATATACGAGTATGGTCATTATGATATACCTATACAGGTATCTTATCTATATAAAAGTTGGGAAATGAACAAATAAATAAACCACCCCCATAATTATAAAATATATTTGAAATCTATTTTAGAACAAATTTTTCATACAAAAGTAAAATACCCAATATTTATAAAAATTAAAAAACTTATGTGAACTGTATTTTAGAACAACTTTTGTATGAAAAATTTGTTCTAAAATAGATTTAAAATATACATATTTTATTTTTTATAAATATGGAGGTAGTAACTCGCACCACACATTATCCACTGTGTCTTTTTACCAACGCATCTGTGGTTTTCTCTTCGACAATGACCCAAGGTGAATTCATACCAGCTGTGAGCGATTAATCAGCTGATTATTTTTTTGCTGTCTATTTTTGCTAATGTCTTGTCAAATTTTTTCAATTCTCTACAAAAACGAAAAGGCGGCGGTCATTTTAAATACATACAGGTGATATTGGAAGTCAAGCTTAAGTTCGTTTTATTCTCTCCATAGAGCTAAGCCATAGGTTTTTCATACTACTCACTAAACTTATAGCTATACAAATTTCGTTTACAATAACTTTTCTTTAGCGTTTAGAACACCGAAAGTAACTCCAATTTATGCAAAATTACAAAAAGCTAGCATCATTGAACTATTTTTGCATTCCTGCTCCTATATTTAGATTATTGCTGCAGTACATTTACGTGTAAATCTAATTATCTAATTTTTACAAAATAAATAAGTGTATTGAAATGCAGCTTACATGTCACAAGTTTTTTCAAAAAACTAACAACTAACTATTTTTGTAAGAATATGTATGTAAAAATTATTTCTAAATTCTTGCTGTTGCAATTTTTTAATAAATATATATAAAGAAAACTTTATACAAAGCTAAAATTTTAAGCTAAATAGAGTCGGCGGCGGCCCAAAATATTTAAAATTTAAGCGGCGATGGTAGCAGACGATCGGCTTGGTTCACTGCTTTGGCATTTCTTAATACACTGAACAAGCCCCAACAAATAAATTAAATTGACATTTTAACACGTCATATATTATCAACAAAAAACAAATATTTGCTAATATAAAAAAGTTTTATTTCTACCTTTCAATAATTATTTTCAATATAAATTTGTTATCAGAAAGATGAGCAAAATGCAACAAGAAGAAGATACCAACTCAACATTATTCTATGCCCGGAATGAATATTACATAGGTAATTTCATGGGTTCTGTTAACTTTGTGCTGCCCGAACAAGGCACAGCTGGTGCAGAACTATTATCGTACATGTATTTATCCTACTTGGCTATAGATTCGGGCCGATTAATAGCCAGTGACATTAAGGAGAATAATAACACCCCATTATTGGCGTTACGTTACATAAATGAAGCCTTTGAACACCCCGATAAAATTGAGGATATTTTGGAAAAACTTACAGACAAAGTAGCTGCAGAGGAAGATGAAACCAATATTTGGCATATAGCTACTGCCATAGTTTATTGTTATGATCAACAATTTGAAAAGGCTTTGATAATTTTGAATGGTTCTACTAATTTGGAGTCTATGGCTTTATCTGTACAATGTTTATTACGTCTAAATCGTGTCGACTTGGCTAAGCAATTGGTAGGCAAAATGCAAGAAATCTCCGATGATCATACCCTAACACAATTGGCACAAGCTTGGGTTGCCTTGTCTTTAGGAACGGAACATATGCAAGATGCTTTTCATATTTATCAAGAATTTTGTGAAAAGTACAAGCCGACTCCTCTTTTGTTAAATGGCCAAGCTGTAGTACATTTGGGTTTGGAAAGATACGAAGAGGCTGAAGCTGTTCTCAGAGAGGCTTTAACAAAAAAGCATAACGATTATGATGCTTTAATCAATATCATGGTGTTGTCACACTTGACGGGAAAATCTCAAGAAACAATACAACGTTATAACGAACAGCTAAGACAGTTCCATCCAAAAAGTGAGTTTATCAAGGATTTTGATAAGAAGTCTTTGGAATTTGATAAGCTATGCCTGCAGTATTCAATAGAGGGCAGCGCCTAAAATTTAATTTCAAATGTACCATTTATAATTATTATATTAAATATAAAATAAAGAAAAAAGTACGAATCAATATTGGTGTTATAGGTATCCCGGAAAAGAGTTTCCATAAAGTGAAATAGACTTTGTTTACAATAGGTGCGATAGGTGTAGCTTAATTTATTATAATCTTTATGAAAGATTAGGTATAAATATTCTCATAAAATATTATTTGTCTTAAACCCGAAAATGTTTTACATGTGCCATAAATTTTGTCTCTACATAAAGTTAACTTCTCTATGATGGACTGATTCACAACATAACATGTGTGTATACATAACGAAAAAAACGTTAAAGCCATTTAGTAAATAGAAAGCATAAAATAGCATTAACGCTGATTATAAAATAATTATCTGCCTTTTGAACAAAGCTTAGATGTGGTAAGCATCAAATTAAAAAAGTAGGTCATCAATTTTGTATGCTTTGATTGTTTTTATTTTTGTTCTTGTAGTTTAGTTGTTAAACGCGGTGTAAGATCTTTGCGGCGTAAGATCATTGTTCTAAAAATATTGATATTTTTCATTCACTTAAAAAAATATGGATTTAGAAAAGCAATATTCTCCCTCTTTGTATACAAAAAGATTTCAAAATTGCAATAAACCGAATGAGGAGGTTTTACAACATTTTATAAATGTGTCGGAAAATGGTAAATCTGCTTGAAAATAAAAGCTTTTACAAGTCCCAGAATAAAAATAGCCTTTTGTATTTATTTATTGTATTAGTTTATATTTTTGCCGTGTATTAGTGTCATATACCTAGTAGAGATTAATTTGGCTTAAAAGTGAAAAAGAATAGAGTTGGAATAAATAAATAGACTAAGCTCGTTTAAATAGTATACATATAGTTATTTGTTCTTCATTTAAATAGCAACAACACTAGCACGTCAAGAGTACAAGACTCGTTTAGATATACGTTATGGAGGAAATAATGACAATCAATTGTTGGATATTTACTTTAAAGAGCAAGAAAATGGTAAATTATTTCCTTTTAAAATAAAATGTCTGTGAAAAAAGCTGAATGTTAATAATTATTTTTAATTAACAAGGTACCCCTATATTTATTTATATACATGGAGGATTTTGGCAGTATTTGGATAAATCTACCTCGGGTCCTTTAGTACATACACTAATCGATCACAATTATCGTATTATCTTAGTGGACTATGACTTGTGTCCAGTTGTTACTTTAGAACATATAACAAAACAAATTTGCAATTTTTACAAATGGTTACAAAATTATGCTGATAAAACTGAAGCTCCGAAAATTTCCATATGTGGCCATTCTGCTGGTGCTTATTTAACACTGCAAATATTTAAGGATGAATTTCTGGCATCTTTTGAACGTTTAAAGATAATTGATCAAATATATTTAATAAGTGGCTTATATGATTTACGCGAATTATGGCCTTTAAACAGTTGTAATCCAGATAATATTTTAAATTTGAATGCAGAAAAAGCTGTTGATTTGTCACCTATATGTTGGTCGTATAATGAGAATATGTGTCAAGAATTTAAAAGACAGGGTACAAAGATTCATATTTTAGTTGCAGAAAATGATAGTGATTGTTTTAAGATGCAATCGCAAGAATATTATAATATGCTTAAAAAACTCAAGCTAGATGTTGTTTATAAAGAATTTGAAGTGTATGATCATTTCGATATTATAGAGGAATGTGCTAATCCAAATTCGGCTATAAGTCGTTATGTATGTACACATTTGCAGTTATTAAAATAAAACAAAAGATCATGGTCCCCACATAAATATTGTACATCTATTTACGTAGTTTGCATAACTTTTGGGTCCATTGAAATGAGGTATATAGCAACTTTTTTAGTAGTAAATTGTTGCGATGTATTAAATATTATTTATATATGTATATCATTTATTATACCAGTTTTTATTTTATAAAAAAAATCTTATACTTAAAGAAATATGTAATACAAAAACCAACTGCTAGTAGCTGCAATAAATAAGGGAAAAATTATATGTAACTATTTTACAAAATAACAAACAAGATTGCAACTTACTTTTGTTTAAAACCATATTTTTTTCTTTCGTAAAACAAATCTGTTTTAGAACTACCCAAGTTCACAATTTTGGGACAGCCATCTCTCTGAAATCAAGAAAAAAAATTAACATATTTAGCACTTTGGATTTGTATATGGCTATTTACATCTTTCTCCTGTGTAGTACATTCTTTGCAATAATACGCATCTGATACACCAGGCCCACCGCAGATAACACATCGACCTTGATAAGAACCATAATTACATTCATCGCAAATACGCACGAGAGTGCAGGGTCTTACATAGGAATCGCATATAACACATTTTCCATCACATTTTTCACACAAGCGTCCAATGGCTGTCATAAAAATTACGTACTTGTAGTAAACATTTTTATTTTTGTTAATACAAATAGTTCTTACCAACTCCTGGCTGCTTGCGACAGAAAATCAAATCCGGATGATGTTTAGCCATTTTTTGACATATATTTTAATTTATATATTTTATAAAAAATTAGAGAGAAATATGAAATTTTATTTTACAAAAATTTGTTTATATTCAGCTTCTTCTTTTACACTTATATTCATAATAAATCGATAACATAAAGAAAAGATTTATAAATTAATTAATTTATTAAATTATATAAGTTCAATAAAGTATATTATATAATTTAAATATAAAAAATGTTTCTATTTTTAAAAGTACATTAATTTAAAAACATTTTTTTATTTTTGATTTTAAAATCAGTATTTTTAAATGGAATTGCCAACCTTGCGACCGGTCTCTTTAAAACAGAGCTGTTTTCTTTACTAACACGTGTGATTGTGTACAAATACAATACAAAGGATAAACATAAACTTGTACTGCAAAATTATATTTGCAGTATAATTAATTTAATTAATAAAAATTAACTTTAACGCTATAATGACAACGTTGGACGAACAACCGAAAATAAAACTAAATGATTATATTGTCATCCAAAGACAAAAGTACACAAAATTGGTAAAATTTGGTAATTTAGATGCAACAGCTACGCTGGGTAAGGATCAGCTAGAGCTAAAGGCTTTACTAGATCAACCGTATGGTGCTACCTTTAAAATGTGCACAAAAGAAGAATTGAGCAAATCACATAAAGGCCGCCAAAAACTTTACTCCCTGGAATTGTGCAATGAATTGGAAATGCGCAACATACGTGAGGTTTTGGGTATATCCTCTAGTGGCGAAGACAATCGCAATATTATAGATGATGGCGATTCACAGACCCTTAAGCCGGAAGATATCGATAAGCTTAGAGAAGAACTAAGTGGTAGCACGAAGATTATAGAGAAAATTGTTGAAAATTCTAAAACGTTTCACAACAAAACTGAATATTCCCAAGAAAAATATTTAAAGAAAAAAGAAAAGAAATATTTTGAATATATACAAATACGACAACCCACCATACGTTTAATTACCGAAATACAATATCGCCAGGACGCTGACAAAGTTATGGGCCTACGAGTCGATACACTGTCACAATTGATATCCTATTCGGGTGTTTCAGCATTTGGCAATTATTTGTTATATGAAAGTGGTTCAAATGGTCTATTGCCAGCGGCTTTTCTCAACTCTATGGGCGCTAATACGGAAGCCAAACTAATGCATATGCACCCTGGCAATGTACCACAAAAACAAGCCCTTTTGGCTTTAAATTTACCAGAGGAACAGTTACAAAGATGTATATCTGTTAACATATATTCGGTGTTAAGGGAATTTTATCAAGGCGATGAGAATAACAGCGAGACACCAGAAGTTATAGAGCCTAATGCAAAAAAGCAAAAGTTAAATAATGACAAAGGTATTTAATTAGTTTATTGTTGAGTCAACTTTTAACTTAAAAACCTTTTTTAGAAATTGCAGAAACTTCAACAGATTTAAGTGACCCTCTAAAACCGGCCACTTTACAAAAATGGCAAATTGAAAATAAACGTGCCGTCAGCTTAATGCGGGAAAAATTTGACTCCTTGGTTATTGCCGCCAAAGAACATCCTCTTAATTTGGTAAAAGAACTGCTACCTTTTGTTAAGCCATCAAGACCAGTTGTTATTTTCAGCCTTTGCAAAGAGGTGTTAATGGAGCTTTATGTAAATTTAAAAAGTGGCTCTAAAGTTACAAATTTACATTTAACTTCGAATTGGTTGCGTATGTATCAAATTTTACCCAATCGCACACATCCTGAGGTTAATATGCAAGCAAATAGTGGCTACTTACTGACAGGGTATACTTTAGGTTAAGAATAGTATAAATAAATATGTACATATTTTAAACGAAATTCGAATTTAATATTCGAAAAAATCAAATGGTAAGAATAATAAATGTTTATTTAGTGGAAACTGAATATAAATTTTTAAAATTTTCAATATTTTCTACAAAACAAAAATTTAATATAACAAAGTTTCACAAAATTTACGTATTAATTTAAAACCACACTCGAAAGTTAAAAGCAAAAAAAAAACTTATGAAAATTTTTCAACTTTCTTCAATTTGAACCAATGACCACATCCACACCGTTTTGGGCAATCCAACTCTAACCACATATAATTGACAAAACGATTTTCTTCACCTGCAACAAAAATTTATTTTAACATATACCAAACGTCCATATAATTCCCTTTTGCATACATATACAGCCCACTAAACGGCCATTAAAAGCCGATGGTATTAAAGTAGGATTTTCTTTTGTGCCACTTCCTCGTTTTAATACTTTCATATGATAAGGATCGCAATTGCCTTCCATATAAGCTTTAATTTCTTTTTTTTGTAAACCCGTAGCCAATGCGAAAGAGTCCACACATTCTTGATAGTACAAAAAAGGAAATTCCAGGGGAACAATTTTTATATTAAAATTTCAAATGAAATTATACCTTTTTTTAAAGTTTGGCACAGAGATAAACATCTTCTTTGGTGCCTTAAAGTTGCAGTAAAAATACGACGAAAAATAAGAGCCATTGTTTTGAACAAATTTTTAAAAAGTTTATTTCAAGTTCTGTATTAATTTTTATTCTGTCTAAAAATCGTAGTATATTCGATTTGAATATATGTAAATAACAGAAGTTTTATATTTGGCCATATCGAATATTCTTGTACGTCTTGACGTGCCATTGATATGTTCAGCCATTAAAGAATTTAATGTCCATTGTCAATTTTATGTTCTTGTTTGTTTGCACGTATTCTCTTCACACAGAAGAAAATGTACAAATTTCTGTTATCTATTGTGTCTGTCGACGTTTTGCTCATGTGCAAAAAAAGTAATGGCTCTTCAAGACGGTGTTGTGTTACAGCGAGAACAACGTCTTGAAAAGCCATTGATTTGTTTCTTAAAAAAATGTTTGATTTTTTCTGTTGGATATTAAGCGATTTTTGTGAATTTAATGATTTTTGTTAATTAATTATTGATTATAGTTCTTTTTTATTAAAGTGGGAATTACGTCCTAGACAACAATTTTTACCAGATCGATTATTTCTCTTCTAAAATGTAAAAACTCTAGCAATGAACAGGTGTAATCTTGAGTTATCTCTGCGACATCGACTGACTACCTTCGATCTAATACACCTGACTGTATACAAAAATAACAGCCTCATAGAAAAATGTTATATAGGTTATTCGGTCCAGAAGTGAGTCCGATGTGATACCCGATTTCCGGCAGTATATATTTCACTTCCTGTGCCATTATCCTTTTTAGAACAATCTGTATATATCTTAAATGCTCCAGTGTAATTATCCAGAGGTCTCCAATCATCTTTTATTGGAATGATTTTAGTAATCTTCTTGTGCCAATAAACTTCAGGCGTCAAATAATCGATTTCTATGTTTTCTAATTGATTATGATAAAAACTAAAGTAATTTCTATTTAATAACAAAACAAACCTTAAACAATTCAGAACGTTAATTCGCTTTAAACGATAATCCGAAGTGTAATAAAAACATCATCATCCTGCTTATGTTTGCTATTCTTTCTGCTTTATAACTAAGACAACACTAAGATTAAATTTCCATTTCCATTCTTTATAAATAAGCTTTGTTTTTTCGTAATAGTTTCTTATTTATTTTAACTAATTAAATATGTTATTAGCAATTGGTAAACTAATTTAGTATTACCACATGATATTTTTTTATTATAATCGTTTACTTATTTCATTCAGCATTTTTTTTTTTATTTATTTATGGCTTTAAACATAACAAGCGTATTTGATTTTCGCATATAATTTAAATGTTTTTATTAAAATTGCTTATGCTAACCAATTATAATTGATATATGTATTCCAATTAGAAAAGAAAAAAGTAACCTGACGTTGTTATCATAAGTTATGCAACAAATGCAAGACATTCATTGAGCTCCTTGAAAATAATTTACTTCGTTTTTGGTTTAGGTTTTTCTCTTTTGGTTTATGTTTATTCTTTAAGGTTACTTTTAACTTAAATTTCTTTTATGTTAAGTATTGAAAACAGAACGACAAGATTTTTTTTTTATCAATGGTGTGTATAACGATGTTATGTTAGTTTAGACTGGCGCCTTTTCAACCAATTTGAACCAATGACCGCACTCACAACGTTTGGCTGTGCCCTTCTGTAGCCACATCCATTGAACGTAGGTTTGATCTTCTTCACCTAGAATTTTATAAAAAAAATTTAAAATTATTTATTGAAAATTTTTGAAAAACTATAATTTCTCTAGGAATAAATAGTGTACGTGGTATCTTTTTAACACTTACAGATGCAACCCACAATACGGGCATCGAAGGCAGAGGGTATTAGGTTGGGATTTTCCTTTGTACCAGCACCACGTTTGAACACTTTCATGTCGAAGGGATTATCATTACCGGCAGCTTTTGCCAAAAGTTCACGCTTTTCAATGCCGGTAGCGTGTTCCATAGGATCGTTCATCACTAAAACAAAAAGATGCAATAGTCTAATTAAAAAGAATAACAGTTACCTATTTATAATAATTATTACGTCTAAATTAGGGGGAATTTACTTTATGAGAAAAACAGAATAGATGTGATTAACATGTGGAGTTTATGGAGAGTAAAAATCGGCTGCGAAAAGGTAAGTATTTGAGGTTTACTCAGATTCTAAAAAATGTTGCTCAACATAATAAATATAAATTACGGCTTTCTGCTTAAAAAAAGCATACAAAAAATTATAATAAAAAACACACACTGTAAAACACTAAGAACGAAATAAAATAAAATTAATAAAAAGGTGCGAATAAACCGAAATAATAATACTTTTTAATAAAGAGTACAAGATGCTCAAGTGATTCGAGTAATCGTTAAAGGACAGTTGACACTTTTTACTTTACCTTACGTAGTATAGGTGAAAGTAGTTATCGTGAAAAAATCCGTGTCGAGATTTCAACGGATCTTTACGTTTTGAGGTCTCCTGAATTCATTTTGACTATTTTCGCGATGATGACTGTGAGAGTGTAAGCCACATTTTTTGTGAAGACTGCAGGTCATGCCGTTTGACATGTCAAAATGAAATTCAATACATATGTATGTGCCTTTGGCATATGGAGATTAAGGGCTGTATAGTTTATGAGCACAATTGGGAAAGGGATAGTTTCTTTGACACCCCAAACCCTAAATAATTATTTTTTCCATTTGAATATATTTTGAACTTTTATTCTTTATGTAATATATCCACAACCATATCTTTTTCCATGAGGTATGGTATAGTTGAGTGTAGGCCACTTCAGATTTTTTTTAATTATTGTTATATATAAATTTACATAAGGAAGGATCTCTTAAGAAAACTGCTAAGAATTTATAAAGTCGTATGGGTGTTACTCTACACTATATATAAAAATAAATATCATATAAAAAATTTACCGTTACACAAACTTCCAATTTCTTTTTGTATAATTTTTGAAAAACTGACCTTTCTCAAACTCGTTATGTTTACTAAAAGTTTTTCTCTCCGGAAAATTTGTATTAATAAAAAATGTTATAAAAAAACAGGTAAGAGTGCCCCATGCGTTCGAATCTTCTATACATTTCACCACAGTGAACTTAGATAATGCATTTCGCTGCAATGTTCCCAATTTCACATTACTAATAATAACCACTAGATGCTAGTCTTTAGAAAATACAATGTGCTAAGGAATCTACGGGGGAACGTGGATTCTTTAGCGAATTTTTTTATTATAGGATAGTTTTTAGATTTATAAATGAAAAATTATGAAATTGTGCATACAAATTATAGAGTTCTATGTCAAAAATGTATTTAACATGAGAAAAAAAAAAAACGGATGTTCCTATACAGGTACCAAAGTGTATCTTTTTATCTTAAAATAATTATCGATATTCTATAACAATTTTGTGTAAACATATGCGTCGTTTGGGCCGATCATCTACTTAAAGCTGTTATTTTCCAATTTTTCGCAAAAATATCACAGACATATCTTTCGGAACAAATCTAGTTTACAGACACATCATAAAAATTTAAAAAAAAAGTAGCCTATAGTGTGTAAAATTTAATTATAAACAAAAAATGTAAAATGAAAATTTTGTCGGCGACGCTTAGTTTCGAAGTTACGGACTCTTAAAATTTCTATGTAAAGTTTGGTATATCTCGACTGTTATGACGGAATGAGGCATTATGGGCACCATTGGAATGCTATATAAAAGTTCTATCCAATTAAACTAAAACTATTGATAACAATTTAAAAAAATCAAGTAAGCACAAAACAACAATTTTTCAATAGTTTTTATTCGAAATCGATTAAGACCTCATTATCATCTTCATCACCAAGTAAACTTTCTCCTCTATAGAATAACAAACGCCGGTTTCTAAGAATAAAGATTTTCTGCATAGCCGGCCTTGGGTCGGGCGCTAAGGATTTTCTCCTCTATGGAATACCCAACACCGGCTTCGCGAACAAAGGATTTTTTAAATAGCCGGTCTTCGCCCGGGCGCAAGGATTTTCTCCTCTATGGAATAACAAACACCGGCTTCGCGAACAAAAGATTTTTTAAATAGCCGGTCTTCGCCCGGGCGCAAGGATTTTCTCCTCTATGGAATAGCCAACACAGGCTCCGCTAACTAAAAATTTTTTGCATAGCCGGGCGCAGAATAAAAATAATTTTTTTACTCCCTGCCCAAAAGTAGGCCTGATATAAAACAAAACCTTTTTCATGAAAACTATTTCCCAAATCGAACCTTATAACTAACGCCCAATTATAGACTGGGCCAGCAAACTAAACCTATTTTAAAGAACTCTTAATTTAAAACTATTTATTTTGGATTGCTATTGAAATCCATCTTAATTAATCAAGTGCTATCTGTCCACATGTATCTAATAACCATTGACACTTTTTCTCTAGTGACTATGAAACCATTATATGGAAAAAGTTTAAGAATACCATTAACCCCCAAGACTACAAAAATGTATGTAGCTACAATACATCATATGAGAAGCAAGTGAAGAAGTCGGTGAACAATAAAAAAACAAAACATAAAAATGACACAAAGGTTACATAAACAATGCAACTGTATTGAGCAAATAAGAAATCTTGCGTTAAACTTTTGGCAATTATACAAAAAAAAAATATAAGAATTATTTATAAAATAATTAAAATATAAAATATTTTAAATAAAACACTTGCAAAAACAAAAAAATATTCAATAAGACTATTTTATGCAAATTCTTCTACCCTTTTTCTAAAGAACTATTCACTCTTGCATATGTATGTATATCTTCTTCCTCACAGTTTGTCTGTTTCTTTCAGAAAAGTATTACATAAAACGAATCAATTTTCTTCTTGGCAAAGCAAAATTATTGAACTTTTCATTTACAACTTTTAGAAGTATATTTTTCCGTGTTGAAAAACTAACAATTTTCATTCATTATGTAACCTTTTTCTATTGCTTTGGCAAAAAACAGGCAAGTGTGGGAGCACGGTTTTTCACTTTAGGTGGAGAAGAAATGAGATTAATCTTTTCATATTTTAGTACATTTTGGAACTTACTTTTGCAGAAGCGAACTGGAGTGTATGTGACATTTTGACGTGCGGCAACACGCAAAGCCAAACGTCCACAAATTGAAGTCATTTTAGCAAATTATGTAGTGGGATTTCTCAAATATATTTTATTAAAACTAAAATTTCGTAATTTCCACACACGGCAGCGATGAAAAAATCACTCGTTCCTCTGAGTGGCAGCAAAGTAACGGGACAGAGTTGTTTGAAATGTCTTCTTGACAGACTTCGAAAAGACAGAGTTGTTAATACACTAATCAGCCCAAGTGCAACTGTGTGTTAAACTACAGAGCTGTGTTGAAAAGTTAAGTGTAATAAACTGTAGCAAAGGGTTGTTGTCTTCGATAAATAGGGACAAAGTACCAGAGTTACTTTTTATAATAAACGGTAGTCTAGCAACCAAAAACCGGCCAAACAATTTCATACATCCAATTTTACGCGTTTTTTCATAAACAAACAAGTAGTAATTTGATTTATATTTTTAAAAATGTCTTCTAAACCAACTATCTGCTTTAATTGCTCCAAAAATGAACGTTTTCAAATTTCCGATAATTACAAAATGCTGCATCGTAAATTGAAATCTCAATGGAATATAGAGCAGTGAGTTTGTTATAGCATATATGTACATACCTAAGTATGTATGTATGTACATATGTATGTAGACATCTAGAATTAAAATTAATAAATCTTTTTTCTTTTTAGAAATGAAAAAGAATTAACTTTGGACAAATTGTCGAAAGTAAAAATTTTCGTTTTAGCTGGTCCACAGGATCAGTTTACAGAAGACGAGTTTCAAGTGTTGAAAAGCTATATCGAAAACGGTGGCTCACTGTTAGTAGTATTGGGGGAGGGTGGTGAAAATGACTTTAACACTAATGTCAATTTCTTTTTGGAACAATATGGAATCAATATTAATAGCGGTAAGCATGCAAATACTTATTGTTTTCATTAATAATACGATTAGTTTTTACAAAAGTTATGTTTGTATAAAAGCAAAATATCTCTTATAAATAATTTTCAATTTAAACAAGTTTTTTTTATATTATTGTAACTACCTTTTACACCATGAGTTTTTCGCTAAAAATTACTTTTTCATTAAAATATACTTTTCACTAAAACTATATATATTTTTGTCATTTTGTGAGTAATTTCTACAATATTCATTTACGACCCCATAAAGTATATACATATGTACGTATACTCTGGATCCTTAAACATAGTTGAAGTTGATTAAGCGATGTCCGTCTGTCTTTCGGTTGAAATCAACTTTGCCAAGGCATCAGAAGATACAGAAAATTTAAGCCCACCCAGAAAATTTAAGCCCAAATTTGCTTATGTAATTCATCGACATCAGACCATTCCATTCGAGGCTGCGGACAAAAAAAAAACACTCCCACCTATATTATTTCACGTTGTTTTTATTATTTTTCGGTTGTAATGATATTCTTTTTTTTTTTAAATAAACCACGTGTTAAATACACTATGATCAGTAGATCGCATGGAGTTCATACAGATATCGGGGGATCAATAACCCCCTGCGAAGGGCGATTTTTGTTTGTTTTTAGGTTGGTAGTTTTTTCTGCTTTAATTTGTTTTAAAAGCCTTTATGGACAGCAACACATACAGATAAAATTTATAGAAAAAGTTTTTGAAAAAATTAATAGAAAAAAATTTTATAAAATTTATAGAAAAAATTTTCCATAAAATTTCAATAAAATTATTAGAAAATATTTTCGATAAAATTTTTAGAAAAATATTTCGATAAAATTTTTTAGACAAAATTTTCCATAAAATTTTTAGAAAAAATTTTCGATAACATTTTTAGAAAAAATATTCGATAAAATTCTTAGAAAAAATTTTCAATAAAATTTTTAGAAAATATTTTCTATGAAATTCGATAAAATTTTTAGAAAACATTTTCGATAACATTTTTAGAAAAAAAATATTCGATAAAATTTTTAGACAAAATTTTCAATAAAATTTTTAGAAAATATTTTCGATAAAATTTTTTAAAAAATATTTCGATAAAATTTTCCATAAAATTTTTAGAAAAAATTTTCCATAAAATTTTTAGAAAAAATTTTAAATCAAATTTTTAGAAAAAATTTTCTATATAAATTTATAACAAATTTTACAAAAATTACAACAAATTTTCGATAAAATGTTTACTAAAGTTTTTCTGTAAAATTTTTAAATAAAAATTTTTACAGATGGTTTCCATAATTTTATCGAAAATTTTTTCCTAAAAAATTTATCGAAAATTTGTAGAAAAAATTATCGATAAAATTATTAGAAAAAATTTTCATAAAAAAAAAATAAAATTTAAAATAAAATTTTTAGAAAATATTTTCTTTATAAATTTATAACAAATTTTATATAAAATTTTACAATAAATTACAACAAATTTTCGATAAAATTTTTACAGAAGTTTTTCTGTAAAATTTTTAAATAAAACTCGATAAACTTTTTACAAAAAAGATTCGACAAAATTTTTTAAAAAAAATTTCGATAAAAATTTTTCGCTAAAATTAAAAAAAAAAAAAATTTATAAAATTTTTACAAAAATTTTCCAAAAACTTTTCATATTTGTAATAATGAAGTTGAAAGTTGGGAAATACAACAGAGTAAGGGAATATTTAACATTACTATGGTGAAGGGTATATAGTGCTATATTCGGCCATGCCGAATCTTGTTATAAGTACCTTCTGCATAAAACGCCTTTTCGCAAAAAAGTATATTTTTCCTAAAAGGTTTCTCATAATATTATCTTTTTCATAAAAAGTACTTTTAAAAAAAAATTTTTTTCATAAAAAGTACTTTTTTATAAAAAGTACTAGATATCATCATAAAAAAATCATTTTTTAAAGTTTAATTAAAATGTAATTAAAGTACAATTAACTTTTTCTTATGAAAAATGACATTTATATGAATTAAAAGTAAATTGTCATAAAAATTCCTTAATTTCTAAAAAGTTTTTTCCTTAATAGATTTTTTTTTGTTTAAAAAGTATCTTTTTGCAAAAAAATACCAAAAAATTAAATCGAAATGAAATCCTTTTTTCCTTCGAGTAGAACTTTTATAAAGGAATTTTTCTGGCGAAAGATTTTTATTAAAATGTTTGCTTTTCAAAAAGTACTATTTTTAGGACCATTTACAGTTATATAATCTTTGATACTTTATATTTTTAAACCTATTCCGAAAAAAAATTTACTCAGAAAATTAAAAAGTTTTTGAAAAACTTGCATTTAAGATTATTTTAACAGAATAAATAATTATATAATAGTTCAAATAAAATTCATATAAAAGATTATTTTAACATTTAATTATTTGGTGTTTAGACACGGTTGTACGACCCCACTACTATAAGAACTTGCACCCTAAAGAATGTTGCATTGGCGGAGGTGTGGTGTGTGAATCAATGTGGCGCTATTTATTAAAACAACCAGTGGATATTGTGGACTATGATTTTAGTGATGAAAAGTATAAGTTACATTTTCAATATCCGTACGGAGCCACCTTAAACGTTTCTGATCCGGCCAATGTTCTAATGACAACTGGTCCAGTCGTCTACCCATTTAATCGTCCCTTAATGGGTTATTATTGTAATGAGAAACAGGGTAAAATATTGGCCTTAGGTTCGGGCTATATGTTTCACGATAAATATTTAACTAGTGATAAAACGAATGAAGCTATATTGGACTATATAGTAAAGCTATTGGGAAGCAATGATATAATATTTAATCACTTGGATTTTAATGATATAGAGGTGGGTTCTATTTATCTTTGTTTTTTAATAATCAAAATAGTTATTCATTCTAAATTAATAATTAATTATTTTTTTTTAAGCTTAATGACAACCGAACTTTTAGCGATATTGGTTTTATAGCCGATTTACCTAAGGCCTGTCTAATTGATTCCATAGGTTCAGAAATTCCGGCAGATTTTAAACAAATGTTTGATATGACTTTATGTGGCTTAAGTAATCGCTTGTTAAAGGATGTCATTGATGCTTATCAGCAGCTGAATGTGAAATATGAACCTTTAAAAATAATTAAGCCTCAATTTGAAATACCCTTGCCTTCATTGCAATTGGCGGTAAGTAGTGAAAGTGTTTAAAGATTTTTAAGGTTTTGAAAAATTTCATAAACACATATTTATGTATATTTTATTTCCAGACCTTTCCTCCGGTCTTTAGTGAACCTGCTGCTCCGCCTTTGGAACTCTATGATTTAGATGAAGTTTTCAGTCCTCCCAGATCCCAACTGGCCAATATGACTGGCCATTGTCTGCAATTACTGTCAGCAAAAGATTCTCATCAGCCGCCTAATGTTAAGGAGTTGGAGAACTATGTCAAGGAGTGTGCTCGCATAACAGGCATTATAAATGAACAACATGATATGTCGGCAAATGAAATTTTAAATATTGTGGCCCAACAAATCATAAGCTACCGGCCATATGAATAATTTTATTGCTTTCAGAATTTGAAACCCTGCTCTCTTGGTTTAAACTAAACAAAAGTTAACCACAATACTAAAAAACTGAACCTTAGTTTTTTATATACATACATACATACATACATACATACATACATACATACATACATACATACATACATACATACATACATACATACATACATACATACATACATACATATGTACAAATAAAGAGGAAAATAAAAAAGTTTTATATTTCGATTAAAAGAACCTAATTTCTAATTTGCTGTGCTGACACATTCTTGTAAGTCGTCAGTTTGGTGTCTTAATATTAAAAAAAAAAAAAACTCAGAGTTTATTAAAAATTGCTAATATTTTTATACCAATTATGCAAATTAAACTGACATTCAATTTCGTAAATCAATACTGTATCGTGTTAACATGATTTGGATTCAAATTTTTAATGTATTAAAATTTGCCAGTTAACAATTAATTAAATATGAGTCATTAAATAAACAATTTTAAAAAAATTTGAAAAAATGGTGAATCTTTTTTAATATCGAATTGATACAGAAGATATCTATCATAGCTATATCTTAAATCTTTAACAGGACCGTTTATATTTGTAAAAAATCTGTTGCTATTCGATATGGAATTCTAAACACCAATCTTAAAATTTTTGTCTGTCTGTTTTTGTTTGCACCATGTAAAACCTACTAAATGGTTCAAATATAGGATACGTTTATACCGGAAAAATTTTTTATTTCAAAGAGAAAATATTTTTTTTTGTTCTGACCAAAAAAAAAAAAAAAAAATTGGTAAATGGCAAAGGTGTTCCTCCAGTGAAAAAAAACTTTAGTTTAATGGTTCTCCTCTAGTAAAAAAATGAGTTTAATGGTGCTCCTCCAGTGAAAAGTTGAGTTTTTAAAATGGTGCTCCACCAATGTCCGACGTATTAAAGTAAAGTTTCAAGGTTATATACGATAACCAAATGATTACACGTGACTGATTAAGCAAAGTTGAGTTTAATGGTATTCCTCTAGTGCAAAAATGAGTTAAAATGGTGCTCCACCAATGTACGACCCACCGAACAGAAATTACTAGGTTATATACGATAACAAATGTGATTACACGTGGCTGATTAAAGCAACCACCAATAACAGTACCGTAGTACAGCCATTCGAGGACACCAATCAGCCAGTGTGAGAATGAGACGCAAACCACTCGAATACCAAGCAACAGGGTCGACCTGATTGACTTTAAACGATAATGACAATGAAGTAGGTACGTGTTTTCGACCCATAGCTACGTTACGACTGCAAAAAGAAAATAGGGATAAAAACCCGAATATATAAAATTTTATCGGTTTAAATGATTTGGCAGCACCTTTTATTTTTATATAACACCTTAAGCCTAGTACCAAGGCGAATCCATTTAACAGGTGAAAGTGAGACGACAACAAATACAACAATAAAAAACAACATGTATTTTGTTTTTCTTTGGTCGGCTGCCTCTGTCAAACTAAATTAATTCGCCTTAATTTATATCAAAGCAAAATGTAAAAAAATAGCTGTGTTCACTTACTTTCGAAGCAGAAACTTCCAACATTTATGAAAAATATTGAATTGAATTTTTTTTTTACACAATAATATTTTAAGGGCTTATTAATATTATGTGTAAAGATCCCTGAAAGATTTTAAAACGACCTACAATGTTTCTAGAGCTGCTGGCTGCATGACTAGCAAAAAACAAAAAATAAATTTGTTAACTATTTTTAATTAAAGAACAAACCTAATGTGTTCTGTTTGTTTTTACTACAAGAAAAAACGAAGTAAAAAATAGAACTAAAAAAATACAAAGCAATTAAAATAAAAGCATAAAAAAAGAATCTGGACCCACACCTTGATTCTGAGCAAGGCGAATTCATACCAGGTGTGAGCAGATATGAAACAATGTATTTTTGAAAAGATATTAGCAAAAAACCCGGAACAAAAAATAATCGCCTCCACCTGGTATGAATTCGCCTTGATTTTGAATTTGATTGGATTTGTTCCGCCAATAAATAAAATACGGTTGTCAAAGCTTCCGGTAAAGACCATCGCCACTGGCTGTTTGTTTGGTACAATTGGCGAGCGCTTTTAATGTGACGACTTTTTAGATAGTACTAGAGCGTTATTATGGTGTTTTAGTTAGGTGTTTTAGTATATAAACCAACGCTCCTGTACCATCTAAAACGTGGGTTGATAATGAATTCCTTGCATTAAAAGACCTCGCCAGGTGATTTAGTATATGAATATAAACGATTTGTCATAAAAAATCTTAAATTAGCTGGAGTTTCCTAAAAAAAACCTCTCATCGAGAAAATAGCAAAAAATCTGATCAACCATCAATAACCGATTTTTAAATGAAGATCTTAAATAGGCGGTAAGTAGTTTCTTTAAAAATCCCAATTTCGATCAAATATAAAGAATCTGTTTATCTGTTTATTAAAAAATGATTTTTAGTATAAGAAATCTCATAATTAATTGTCTGAATTGATTTAAGGCTTGTAATTTGACCAAGTAAATTTAAATATTTTAAAATATCAATTCCAATTTTTCAATATTTTTTAAATAATAACTTTAATTTATTTACTCGTACAACATTGGAAATTTAAAACTTGTGGGAAATTTGTTTCTAAATATTAAATTGTTTGACGTTTTTAATAAATCTATTAGAAATAAAATTTCTCTTGTTTTAGAAGAGTTTCACACAACATTTTTGTGTCTGTCTACCTCAGAAATTTGAGTTGAAAATACTAAAGAAAAATACTCTAGAGAAATTAAAAGAAATAAATTAAATTAATTAACACAAAAACAACAACCACTTGATATTTCCGTATTTCCGTATTTCTAGTTTTTGTGTGTTCGCGTGAACAGGCGCCCTTTTATTTCGGAAGAGGGGATGTTTAAAATGAATTTTATTGGAAATTATGTTTATATTTTAAGTGGTGTTTTGATGTTTAGGGGGATTCCCTTTGAACATATTTAAAGATGCTAATAATGTGTTGACAAATTGTTTAACATAAATTACCAACAGATGAAGAACATACATAGTAATGGTTCTGTAGAGGACGTGTAATATAATTGTTCTTTTGTTTTTTACAAAATAAGTGATATAATTTTAGGTATTTAATGTAATGATCTTGTTGGAAGGTAATTGAGATGTGTGAAGTAGTTTATTGTCAAATGTCTAAAAAATAATTTCATGTAGGAAGTTTAGAGATGTTTGAAGTTTTTGATTTTATTATGAAACCAATAAAATTTTTAAAAAACTAATATTTCGATGGAAGTTTTGGGTGGAAAAGGTCCCAAAGGAGTATTAAGTTAAATAAAAATAAAAAAATGAAAGGTATTTTTATCCTCTTATTATAAAAAAAACTGTAAAATTAATAGATAATTGTCTGCATTTCCGAACCATCAATTCAGCTTCAGAAAACAATATAGTACGATCCAACAAACACACAGATTAGTAAATGTAATTAAAACGACCTTTGAAGAAAAAAAAAAAAATACTCTTTTTAATACGCTTTTTATCGACGTTTCTCGAGCATTCGATAAGTTTTGGCACGAAGGCCTTATATTTAAGCTAAAGCTGAACTTGCCTGAAAACTTGTATAAGCTCTTAAAAGATTATTTAACGAATCGCAAGTTTTTACTAAAAGAAGGTGACTTTTTAAGCTCGCCACAGCTCATTGAAGCCGGAGTTCCCCAAGGTAGTATTTTGGGACCAATTTTATATTTACTGTACACTTCAGATATGCCAATTAGCACCCTAGTCCACACATCAACTTTTGCAGATGACACAGCTTTTTTAAGTATTCATGAAAGTGCCCAAGAAGCATCACAACTTTTACAAGACCACATACTCAATTTGGAAAAATGGCTAGAAAAATTGAGAATAAAAGTGAATGAGCAAAAATGTACTCATATAACTTTCACACTGCGTAGGGACTCATGCCCTCCTATTCGCATAAATAACCAAATGATACCACAGCTTTCAGACGTTAAATATCTGGGTATACATCTTGACCGTAGCTTTACTTGGAAAAGCCACATTGATTTCAAGTTAACACAAATGAAACTAAAAGCAGAACAACTAAATTGGATTATTGGCAGAAACTCGACCCTGAGCTTAGATTGTAAACTTCTACTGTACAAATCGATCCTCAAACCAATTTGGTGTTATGGGATTCAGTTATGGGGCACTGCCTCAGCTAGCAATGTAGAAAAAATTCAAAGGCGCCAAAATAAGATACTACGTATGATTCTGCTCCCTGGTATATAAAAAATTCGAACATCCACAAAGACCTAAACATGCCATTAGTTAAAGCAGAAATAGCGAAACACGCAGTCACATATCTAAAGAGGCTTGAATCTCACCCAAACCCTTTGGCGCGTAACATGCTAAATGAACCTGGTTACATTCGACTAAAAAGAAGAGATACTGCTTTTCTTGGCAGTACATTAGAGGGATGATCCGCAAATGATTTTTAAATCCGTGAAACAAACATTATTTTTGTCTACCACTGGCTGGACTTAAAAAGTATATTTTTATTTTAGACTTAAGATATGATTAATTATTGTTAGTTCAAAAATATTGAAGATACAATAAATAATTTATGAAAAAAAAATTTTTTTCCGAATCTTCCTTTACACTTTACCCAAATATAAAGTACCAAATATAATAATTCATACATAAGTACATAAATACATACATACATAATAAATATGTATTTAAATACACCTAATAAATATGTATTTAAATATACCTAAACAAAGCTCGGAAAAAATATAGTAGATACAGATGTCACGTCGCATAACTCGTGCTCCACATAAACCTATAACTAAAAAAGTGGGATCTAAAAAATTATTCAAAAGCGAACAAGAACATGATAATAGTCCTCTTTCCATAGCAATCAATCCCAAATTTCGAAATTTCGGGATTATACGAAAAAAGTCCGAGGTCGCGAGATTTCTAGTGCAAAACGCGGGATTTTAGTTTTAAGATAAAATGTGTTATATGTTGGACGTTTGCAAAATCTGAAGCCTTGCCCTTAAGAATAATAGAGAAATGTTGAAAACTTACTTCCAAAGTAGAGACTGTGCAACATTTTTTTATTTGGACCAGCACCCAGGGTATGACCCCTACTCATGCAATGTAGTGTACCGGAAGTAGGAAATTTGCTTATGGGAAGTAGGTTAGAGGGAGTGTTTGTAGACATTTGACATGAACTTTCTCATATTGAAGTTGAAAGACATCCGCAGGTAGTTTAACTCACATACGAGCTGGTCGGGCAAAAACGAATTCTCTCTATAATACGTAGTGCGATTCATTGGCATATCGACCACAAATGGATGGGCTCTTAATAAGAAGCGTGTTGTACTTAAAAAGGTGTATGTATCGGGAATAAGTTTCCTGATTTCATTACAGTATATTCTATTGTAGTAACGGTAAAACAGAGAAAACACCTCCAGTGAGTCAATAGAGTTCGATACCCTACTGTCACCGATGAGATTCTTCACCCTTTCCTGAACGCGGTCGAGAAGCTCAAAAATAGACTTTGGGGCGCCGGACCATACATGAGCGTTTTTAATTTTATTCCGGTTATGGGTGATATAAATAGTAAGAAGATCAGATGGAGTTAAGTATCTTTTATGCCGTTTCAAAAACTGAGGAACTTGAAAGCTTCTTTCGAGACATGAAAAATGTGTTTTGTCCATCGGACTTCGCACTGCATGTTCATGCCAAGAACATCAAGAGATGCTGATTCCTTAATATCTACATCACCCATAGCTACAGATGAGCGATCATTTTCGAACTTTTGTGTGTAAGCATACACCATTGAGTCTTGCGTTGTCACCGAAAACAAAAAAAAAAAGTTTTGATAGAAGTGCATGATGTCACACTTTATCAAATGTCTTGAAAATGTCTAGAGACACCACTTTACTTTCGCCAAAATGGTGTATGGAGTGACACTATTTTTCCGAAGGGAAAGCTAGTAGGACACCGGTAGACCGACCCCTACGAAATCCATACTGGTGGTTGCTTAGCAAACTGTTGTACTTTAAATACTTCATAAGATGAAAATTTAACATTCTTTTTATTATTCTGGATAAGGCAGAACAGATTGCAATTGGGCGGTAATTATCAGGGTTGTTGGCCCAGTATAGAAATTTTGCATAAAGTACTCGATATGAAGGCTTACAATGTTTAACTAGTCCAAGAACTGAAGCCTTACGACCGTCCAACGTGTTTTCGGCGGTCTTAATGGGTTAAGGATAAAGCTAAAAATTTGAATTTTTATATAAAAAATATTTTTCAGATGGAGTCCACAAGGAAGACTATGGGACTCCTTAAATTATAAAACCATCATTAAGAAGCCGAGGCCCCCTTGATTACTAAATTTTTGCAGCGAATTTCAAAAAACCTGCCGAAATTTTCTTGTCAACTGATTCGGTTCTTCGTTACTTCGTTCGACACATTTTTGTGGGGGTCGGTAATGATAAATGTTTCGTTCACCATCCAATGACGATTGAGTTCATGAAACACAAAGTCGAAGTAGCCATTCTTTAGTTTCAAGCTTAAGTAATGAAAAGGTTCTTGAAAATTAGGTTGATCGGATCGCGTGCTGTAGGGCCGTGACAGTGATATTTTGGTTCACTTTTAAATGTAAATATTGATTTTTTTTCTATTTTTTTCTTTAAAGCCCATTTAATATTCAAACAACTTCACAGAGCCTAGCAGATATTCGCGATTTCCTTAAGATATTAACGCTTTCGTATGACGAACTTTATATCATTAAATTTTTAATAAAATTTTTTTAAAAACATGTTCACACTAGCTAAATAAATTTTCATAAATAAACCTGAGTTTTAAACATCTTGTTCATTTTTGAATTCCATTTTTTTAATAAGCACTAGGTCTTTTTATAAAAATGTTTTAATAATTTTTATTTTCTCAATATTTCGCTACACCATTGGGTAGCATCTTCAGGAAATAAAAATAGTAATAGTTTTAAAAAATTTAAATGATTGACCTAGTGCTTATTAAAAAATAGAATTCAAAAATATAAAAAAGGTCAAAAACTACAATAATTATTTCATCTTGTTCATTATTATGTTATAATTTAATTTTTCTCAAGCATTTATACAAACATTCATAATTTTAATTGTGGCGCTTTGTGTTTACCATAAATCATTTAATAAGTCTATTAAAAGAAACATTTATTTCATTATTAACAAAAACAAAAAATAAAACAAACTAAAATATTTCTGACTCAACAACGACCATTATTAACAACAGTCTGCGCCCCCTAAAATTGTTTAGTTACTTTTTTTTTCATCAATGTGTTCTTAGGACCACAGCAGGTGCTCTTTGTGACACTTATATTTAACAAAAGAGGAAAAATACACAACAACAACAAAATTAAATACAAACAGTCAAAACCTTTTATGGTGGTCGAATTTATAGCTGTCATGTCCAATAAAGGTGTTTGTTTTACCTTGTTGAACGTTATGACTTTTCTTAAGATGTTGTTGTTGTTTAAAAATTTTACTGCATTTTGTGTTAAAAAAGAATGATTATTTTCCCGTTGTTTTCATTAAATTTATTTCCTTTTGTTTGTTGTTGTTTTTGTTCCTTTCATAAATAAATTGATTTAGAATTAGAATTAATTAGTTGACAGTTAATAAAACCGAAGAGCATAAAAAGACAACAAACAGCCTTTTATTTATAACAAAATTTTATAAATTTTATGTTTTTTTATTAATAAATTAAATGATTTATTTTTAATTTTATGTTTTTTTAACTGTTGCATAAATTTAACTGTTTTATTATGGAATAAGTTTTTGACAAATAACCAGATAAAATAACGTCTATTTTATTAAAAGACAATGGTTTTGGTAGTGGCAATTTGTTGTGATTTATTTTGTTTTATGTCTGTTAATGTCATGAATATTAATTTAAAAGGTCAAGATTTAAATTTTGACAGCTAATAAATGCAAAAAATAGCTATGACTTGACAAACCATTTAATAGTCTTTGCCATTATATTAAATATACCAGGTGTGATCGATAGATCAGCTGATTATTTTTCTCTCTCCTCTTTTTTGCCAAAGTATTGTCAAAAAAACATTATTTTATGTATGCTACTAGAATGTTGTTTTGTTGTAGTTGTTGTCGTAGTGCTCTTACCTTGTATCAATTCGCCTTGATTCACATCGTTCAAAACAATTGTATAAACTAGATCGTTCTTTTCGTTCATTGTTCTTTTTCGAGTTCCGCACATAGAGGGTAGAAACGAAATCTTATTATTTTTGCTAAGTGTTTCTCCGTCTGTCAGCGTATTCTATTCCTGTAACCGTAAAAGGTAGACTCTTGAATTATTCACAAAAGTTTAATTAATATGACTATAACCATTGGCGTAGAAGAAAATTTTGTTAAGGGTGCAAAACCATTTTTATTGGAAAATTATAATCTGAAAATAATGACCTTTCTACGGCAATGGCTATAACAGAAAATACTAAAATTTATAGGGCGTTCCGATACAGTATTTAAAATGTTATAAATCATGTAATAAAAATTAAAGGGTGTACCACAAAAGACGTGCAAAAATTATGATATTGTAATTTTAAAAACTGAATATAATACGGAACCCTTCGTGTGTAAGTCAAACACGCGCCTGACTGATTTATTTAATTTAAGTGGCGATTAAACAATGTACAGCTGACAAAATCTTTCAACTTGTTCTTCTTAAACGGTTAACACAAAGTTTTTCTATTGATTGGCGTTTCTACATTTCTATTAATTAGTCCAGACGTGCTATTTTTATTCCATTAATTAAAAATTTTGTTTCTGCAATTTTCTTCGTCTTATTTTGTTTTTATGTAAACTTTTATTTTGTCATCATCATGACGAAAAGAAAACAAGGAAAAATTGCAGCATAGTTGCTGGCAATAATGAAAGGCACAAGATTACCTCTACGCAATGATTCCTCGTTAGATGACGTAGTTCGGCATTTTAAAATGCACAGGTTCTCTGACTTTATTCGCCCCTTAAGAGAGCAAAATTAATTGAATGGCTCAATTTCCTGTCTAATAATTCCTGGTACATTAGACATCTCAAAAATTTACTAAAAATTAATTTTGTATTAGAGCAGCTGATAATTTTTGATGTCAAACTAACAAAACGTTACCCCCCGTCTTCATTTGCTATCAACATGTCTTAACAAAAGTCAAACTTCATATAAAAAAACCAGCATTAAAAATAATGTTATTTTTTTATATGAAGTTTGACTTTTGTTAAGACATGTTAACGACTAATGTAAACGGGGGTTTATAAACGATAGATAACAAAGTTCACTTTGCTAAACTATTTCGTTCATGAACGATAAAACTCTATTAGGTTTTCTAATTAGTTTTTTTTTTGATTTTTTTTTCGGAATTCGAGAGTATTGTTTCCGTCATTCACATATGGAGATGACAATTAAACTCTAGGATTGGTTTCTCTCCTATACGAAAGTATTTATTGACGGAAAAAGTCTTTTGTATGGGGAATTATCATGAAGTATTACTAAAGGAAGACTTATCGATTTAAAATTTTAGAGATCATAATCTGTCCGACTTTTTTACTAAATTCCGATGTCATTGGATAAAAAAGATTCGATTTGTTAAATCTAATGTGCACACGTGATGATTTTTCATCATAACTTATAATATAACGTCGGCTGAGCAACTGTCAAATTTTTATCAATATCAATACATAGAGTCATTTCTAGTTTTTCGCCGCGAGGTTAAGATATGAAATTAACCTTAAATATATGTACATATATATGTACATATGTTTAAAATTAGTAAAAGAAACCAGAAATGTACTTTTTTATGCTTGCCACACAATATTAATTGCTTTTTATTTAAAAAAATAGTGAAAGAAATTAAAAATTATTTTTTCTTCTTGCCCCCTTTTTTGCAATAAAAAAATAAACGTCAGTGTAAAAAAAATACATTTGAAATGACGTTTTACATCATAATATACATAATTATCTGTACATTAGCTCTGATGATTATATCATAACGCCGATATAATGCTAATAAATGAAGTCTTCACGAGATGAATTTTCATCATGATATAAATTTGACTGTCATCATGATATAAATTCATCAGGTGTGGAATATGTGTGGTTACCAATATTTGTGACAGAGGTTTTTCTAGCTACAGCTACCGCTACATCCTCTGCATCTGCCATAGAATCGATATACATACAAGAACACCACTGTGCTGAATAGTAGGTTGACTACTAAATTCTACAGCAGAATATACAGAACTCCACGTAGTGATGCTAAATTGGTGAGTTTTGCAATACTAATTTTAAACTTGATGGTCAAATGGTCAACCCGTAAGTTCTGTAAGAACTTAAATATTTGTCGCTATTTGGATAAAATATTAGAAATAGTCGGTGATTTGCGGTTATTTTAAAGGCCTTATTACGAATTTTGCGTTAGTTGGTAATTCTGGCTCCTTCAATTTATTTTTCGTCTATTAAGCTAGACTCTGTTATTGCAGTTTATTTCGCTTATAGCAAATAGCGAATAGGTGAGAAGGAAAATACGTTAGAAACTTAAAAATATCGATTAAACGAAAAGGGTCAGACTGATAGGGTATGTATATCCATAGGCTTGGCTGTATACATAAGTACATAGGACTTGCTAAACATATTTCCACACTAGTTCAGTGCTTAACTATCGCATAAATCGAATAAATTAATCTATTCTTTCATTACCAGGGTTCGTAAAATCCGCCACAAATGTAAGATCCGGGGTTTTCAAAATAAAAGGATGACAAAAAAGTACAACATATTTGTTTTGGTTAAAAATATGATTCAAAAATGTCCATTTCTTAAATTTCCTGTTAAATAACATTTATTCATCAAATCCTTAAAGTACAACAGCTGAGCAATCTTTGGGTCGAAGAAACTACTACTTACATAGTTTTCTTCATTAAACATTAAAAATCAATAATTTCACATATAATTTTAAACATTTCGTCTACACAAAAACTTGCCGACTTTGTAAACACATTTTTGTTAAGATGTCAAATATTTATTTAGAACAGATGTATAAAATTGACCGTTAGAAGTCATTTGGTGGCCATATAAATTTGCACACACACATAGTAAATACGTACACACATACATATGTAAGTACTGGAACTCTTTAAAATTAAAGTAACAGTAACAAGAAGCAGCAACAAAACGAGGAACCAGACTATAAATATTTTCCCTACGATTGATGTTGTGGGTTCATATCCATGCATGTATGAATGTGTTTTTGTTTTTGTTTTTGCTGTTTATGAATGAAATCACAAGAAAACCTACAACTGTCAAAGAAATGTTTTAAACACATACAGACAGTAGTCGTCAACGTCGTTGTGGGTTTTGAAGTGCAGAAACCAAAAAGAAATGCATTCAAGGTAACTTCCTTTAGGTATCGAATTACAAAATATCTTTCTTTCACTTGGCAAATATTTTTAAAAAATATTTACGTGTCTATATAGGTATGTACATAGTAAATACAAATGTAAATATGTATGTAAGCAAAATTAAAAAGGTTAAAAAGTAAAATAATCATTTTGATTTAAAATGGAAAAGTTTAAGAGCCAGCCCCTTATTTTAACTCGCCAATCGCTAAAGTTAGGATTTTATTAGAGAAATAAACAGTTTTTCGTTATTATAAGTAAGCTAAAAATAACAATTAACTCAAGGCGAATTCATACCAGGTGTGAGCAGTAGAGCAACAACTACAACAAAACAACAACTTTGACATTAGATTAGCAGATATGAAACAATGTATTTTTGACAAGACATTAGCAAAAAAACGAGAGCAAAAAACAATCAGCTGGGCTATCAACTCCACCTGGTATGAATTCGCCTTGCTATTACGTACTTTAAACGTACTTTAACGTGACTTATCCTCGTTATTACAACGAAAAGCTACTTATCTTTTCGATAAAATCCTTCCTAATACGATTTAAACTCTCAGGGGCCTAACACGATTTAAGCAGATTATAAGAAGCATAGTTTTAGGGTTTATTAAAATTTATATTAAAAACAAGATCCCCGTTTACCTTTTAACTTTATTACATTTTTATTATTTGGAGTAATTATATTAAATTATATTATACCAGCTGTGCTCACACACGTTGTGTGCGCCTTGACAATATTTTGTTCGAAAGTAAATAATGGGTGATTCAAGTAGAGATACTTTTTAAAATAGCCTTTTTTGACAGATCATGTGTGAGTCGTCTCATGCTGTCATGTTATTTTTGTTTAGTATTGTTTGTCATTTCATAATGGAAAGACTTACGCCTGAACAACGTTTACAAATCGTTCAACTTTATTAAGAAAATTCACGTTCTGTGAGGAATGTGTTTCGTGCACTTCACTCAACTTATGGTCAACATAATCGGCCTACTGAGCGTACTATTCGCAACACCATCACCTATTTCGAAACCCAGCATTCATTATTGGAAAATATTCGATTGCATAGACCACGTCCAGCCCGCTGTGAAAAAAATATATAGCGGCCGTAGCTGAGAGTGTACACGAAGACCGTGGAGAGTCGATTCGGCGCAATTCGCAGCAACTCGGACTGACGTATGGAAAGACTTGGCGCATTTTACGTCAAGAAGATCTTAAATTGAAAGCATACAAAATATAGCTTGTTGAACAACTGAAGCCGCTCGACCTTCGCTCAATGGGTATGTAAACAAACAAAATTGCGGCATTTGGAACGAAGAGCAACCTGAAGAGATTCAAGAGCTGCCACCTCAAACAGAAAAAAACAACGGTTTGGTGTGCTTTGTGGGCCGGTGGAATCATCGGTCCATATTTCTTTAAAAATGATGCCGGTACGAACGTAACTGTCAATGGCGACCGCTATCGTGCCATGATATCCGACTACTTGATGTCTAAAATTGAAGCTCGTGATCTCGGTGACATGGTTTCAGCAAGACGGCACCACTTCCCACACATCGCATCAATCAATGGATTTATTGAGAGAACATTTCAGTGAGAACATAATTTCACGTTTTAGGCCGGTCGATTTGCCACCAAGATCGTGTGATATCACACCGTTACACTTTTTCCTGTGGGGATATGTAAAGTCTAAAGTTTATGCGGATAAACATTCTTCATTAAATTTGAATTTTCTGTGTTTTTTCTTTCTTTAAAAAATTAGGGAACCTCGAAATGGATCACGCGTTACTTACGTATTTACTTTATATAAAGAGAGATAGGAAATAAGTTACTTATTAATTTAAAACAGTGCCATCTGTTGTGTAATATTACTTGAAATATACTGCTTTTCAAAATAAAATATGCCTTAAAGTCCGCAATACATTTAAATCGGCAAAAAATCGGAGTACTCTCAGTGCTTTTTCTCCACTTTCTCTTGGAAATAAGCTATTTTTGCGGAAAAAAATATTGGAGTATGTGTATTTCGATTCGAAAGAAAACCTTTTCGAAACACAATGCAAAAGTCATACAAATTCGAATAATTTTGTTTTCGATTCGAAATACGCAGTAACCCTCCAGGATACTCACAGAATTATGTTAAAATCCATCCAGTAGTTTTTACGTGATGCGAACAAATAGAGTCAGCTATGTATAGAGATATTAATGTTTAGAAAGTTGTGTCTCTTTTTTATAAATCTGTACATTTCGAAGTTATCTAAATATGCGTAACGGATTTAAAAAAAGGTAAGAAATCTGTTCATTGTTGCTTGCATATGGTCTACATGTCAAATTCAATTCCAAACATAATTTTATTACATACTAGTTGTGCCCGCCATTTCCTCAGCGTCCTTGGAATAGTTTGTTCGATTTTGCTTTGAAAGCATCCCACACTAAAGACCTGAAAGTAATCCATACTAAAATAACCGTAATTTCGCTGTTTTTTCTCCATTTACTCTTGGCAATAAAATATTTCTGCGGAAAAAAGTATCCTATATTGGAAACAGGATGCTGAGGTACCTTCTCACAAAATTTTGTTAAAATCCATCCAGTAGTTTTTACGTGATGCGAACACAAATGAAAAGCAGACAGACAGTCAGACGGAAATGAGTTACTACTTTCATATATGTATGGATGTATAGATGGACTTAAAATTAGTATCATTGCAGTGCCATGCAATTTTTAATGGGAGAAGTTTCATGAGAGATCTTATCACAACAATTTAATGAAATGAGCTGTCGTTCGTCTTTCCTCTCTCCCCTACAAACTCATGAGTTGCAGAATCAAAGACCGAATTTATACGATGCCATTTTTTCATGTCTCTTTTAAAGTTGCAGCGAATTTCATGGCACATTTTTACGATGAATTTTTTCATGCAATCGGCTTGAATTTGTTTTTGACATTTTCTTTTGATTTCAAATTCGTAATTTTTGTTGTTTATGCGTTATTTGAAAAAAATATATGCACTCGTACTGAAATACAAAATAAATAAAAATGAAACAAGCAAATAACGAAATTTTACAAGAAATTATTAAAATCATACCGAAATGTATTCATAATTAAACCAAACAATTTCATTTTTTGAAATCAACTCTGAACGAACGAAAATTGCACAAAGCAAGTGTCAAAAAATCCCGTCAAAATTCAAGCCATGCCATTTTGTTTACCCCGCTTGCTTCTCTACACCTCTTGCCAACAAACTAAAATTGCATGCAACCAGTTTCATGAAAAATGTCATGGTGTAAGTTGGCTCAAAGTTTCAATGTATAGAAGGGAATTTATTCCGCAGGCGTTCGCTAGTTGTGTAGCTGTAATGTAATGATTGTCTTTATATATGTAAACGTATGTATTTTAGTTTGGACATATTGCGGTCGGTAGCGCGTTGACATCTATGTATTTACGTTTAAAATAAAATTTAATAATAAGAAATGTACATGCTTTAATATTTTTATGTAATCGAGTTGACCCACTTTGAGGCAATGCTACGTCTACCCCCTATAGGTCTTAATTCTAAACTTCTATAACCATGTAAAGTTTCCATAACTCCCCCATTGTGCTGCATAGAATATAATTTATATTAGTTGCATTTTCTTTAACCCTTATCCTGTACCTTAAAAATAAAGCGCATATGACATTAGTGGGTCAATTTTGCACAATATGACAACTTCAACTATTTTTATTTCTTTTCAGAATCTTATACACTTAGTACTCATTTCGGAATGAGATTTACGAATAAATTTATTATTCTACCGATATGGGCGAAATAGAGCAAAGCTCTTTTTTAAAACATTTAATTTTTGAATTGGTTGTTAAATCACTATAAAGACTTCTCATACGACTACTTTGCGGGAGATTCTTTCTGCGTGATATTTCTTCGGTTATAAGATTCATACTCAATTAATCCAAATAAACACGCCGTTTATACTTCTTATTTCGATTCCATTCCGTAATAAAGTACTTAAACTGCATATGCACTGTAGGGCGATATATCCTATTGTCTGAGGGCATTGATTAGATCTTCGATTATAGGTATAGGTTTTTATAACTTGATCTAATATATCGACTTTGGTTTTGGTCCAATTATAAAAGCCAGGAATTTTGGGCTTTTTTGTTTTAGTTCTGATTTCCTTACCTTCATCAAAAGTTTCGCAGTCGTCTTCGTTAGCACTTGAGGATTTATTGGGACTATAATGGGATCCTACCTCAGAAACGATATCTTCTCCATTTTCAATTGACGTATCTTTTTCCAAGTCAGAGCATAGCTTCAATTTATAATTTAAAAATATAATTTAAAAACAAGTAAAAGTGCTATATTCGGCCGTGCCGAATCTTCTATACCCTTCACCACGGTGATTTTATTTATACAGACATGTACAGCATTATCCATATTGTTGACTCTTTATTTAAATAAAGTCGTATAAGAAAAAATCATTATTCATGAGTTAAAGAAATAGAAGACAAATGAAAACAAATTCCGTTTGCTACAATTGTCGCCGTGTTGTCAGCTACTTAATGATATTGAAGCCGACGCTACATCGTAAACTCTGAAATTGTTGTAGAAATACTTATTTTGCTTTTATAAAATTAAATAACTTTTTCAAAAACTTATAAATATCTCCTCCAAAACTTTTTGTTTGTATGTGAATTTGTAATTTACAATAATAATGTAATTTGTGACATTTTCTTTTGTTGAATAAAATAGAAATTAGCCTAAGTTGACGACATCCACAACGGTGGTCGTGTAGCCATGTAGCTATACTGGCTTCAAAAAAAAAAAACGTTTACCTATAAACGTGTGTATTTTATTTTTGGCAGTTTTTACCCGGTATCCTGATGATGTCTATGTGTTTAATGCACCTAGGTTTTAAAACAGAGATCTCATCTATTTAAAATCAATCGCATTTAAAAAAAATCAAACGCATTTAAAAAAATATGTTACTCTATATACACACATACATACATATGTATATTCTTAATATTAAATATATGTTATGTTACAGTCATGATTTTCATTTTCAAAGAAATATTGAAATTATTGTTTTAATTTTTCGAAAATTGTGTGTAAAAATTTTTTGTAAAAATATTTTTTTAAAAAATTTTTGTAAAATTTTATTCGAAAATTTTTTGGAAAATTTTTTAAAAAAATTTTTTTTCTAATATTTTTCTGTAAAATATCTTTTTGAAAATGCTTTGTAAATATTTTTGAAAAAAATTAAAAAATTATTTTTTAAAAATTTGATTGAAATTTTTTTGTTAAATTTTGGACCTTTCTCCAATCTATTGAGTTAGAATGGTCAGACTAAAGCAAAAAGAAATCCTTACAAAAAAAAAAATTTCACCATATTGACACATGGGGGGTCCCTTTAATTGCTCCTATTTGTCAGTGGGTACCCTGTGGGTCCATTGGCTACCTCTATGCGTATTGCTTTCTATTAAGGTCTCTAATACAAATCAAAGCAGAAAAATCCTACCAATCTAAAAACAAACAAAAATCGCCCCTCGCAGGGGGTTATTGATCCCCCGAGATCTGTATGCACTCCTTGCGATCTACCTGTCACACTCTAATATTTATTTGACAAAAAAAGGCAAAACAGAATCATTAAAGCCGAAAAAATTAAAAAAAAAACGTAAAAAAACGTAAAAAAATATAGGTGGGCGTGGTTTTTGGTCCGTAGCCTCCAAAGGAATGATCCGATGTTGCTGAATTGCAATACCAAAATTTTCGAAACTATGCCTGACAGATTGGTGTGCTTAAATTTTTTGTATCTCTTCTGGTGCCTTGGCAAATGACATTACCACACTAACACGGACAGACGGACATTGTTTAATCAACTTCTCTATGTATAAGGATCCAGAATATATATACTTTATGGGGTCGGAAATGAATATTGTAGAAATTACACACGGAATGACAAACTTATATATACCCTTTCCACCTGTGGTGAAGGGTATAATAATTATCGCAAATGGTGCAAAAATTCAAGATAGAATATAAAAAAAAAAATCAGGAGTGGCCTACACTCAGCTTTACCATACCCAATATTTTTATGGAAAAAAACTAATTATTTTCGGCTTGCGGTGTTAAGTAAACTACTCCTTGCTCCCTCTCCATATACCAAAGGCACATACTGAATTTCATTTTGATATGTCAAACGTTGCAAACACACCCACCCAGGGAAATCATCACAAAAATAACCAAAATGCATTTAAGATTTTATTCACGATTAATATACTTTACCTTACACTACGTATGTACTCGTATACATTGTTTTTAATATATTGGGCACTTTTGACCCACATGAGTATACAAAATGCGTAATTTTCTTTATACAGACGTTGCTAAAAGATCTAGAAACTTGGCATTCTATACTTTAGTACTTTTTAAGAAATAAATAATTGTAAAAGACTTTCGAAAAAATTCATTAGGTAGATGCAACAATAACAGCAGTTTAAAATGGTTTGGGCAATTTTGACCCATGATACAAGATAAGGGTTAAGTTTCTTTAGTCAAAACTAAATGTGATAAATTACAAGTTTCCGCTTAACTGAAATAAAATTAACATCAAGTACATATTTTAATAAATTGCCAAACATTTTTTTTAATAAATTTATTAAAAATCGTTATAAATTAACAGAATAAAAAACAAAAAACTGAACAAGTTTAAAATAAATATGTTTATCAAACCCCCTACCATGACGTTAAGTAATGTCTCCAAAATATAAATGACAAGAAAAAAAATAAATTTTAATAAATAACAACAATAAAAGATTTCCCCAAATTAATGTTCTTGATAAAATTAAAAACAAAAAAAAAAAAAAAATAATCACCTGTTCTTCAATGAAATTCCAGGAAAGCCCATGATTAACATAAAACAAAGTTAAACATAATTTCATTATACATATTATATAAATGTAGAGATAACCCCAACACAACACTTTTAGTCACTCAACCTTTGAAAAAAGGTTATTTTAGAATTGTGGTCCAAAAGAAATTTGTTTTATTTTATTAAGATTTCTTTTTTCTGGATTTTTATTCCAAAATGCTACAAAAGTGTGGTTAGAACATTAAAAGTGTCATCCATCACGAAGAAGCATGAATTTAAGTAAGAAGAAGAACAAACGATGATAACACAGAAAAGGTGACAAGAACAAAATGTCACACAACACAGAATGTACATACATACATATATACAGAAACATAGGTATAAGTTCATATACACAGCCATACATACATATATTATGTGTGTTCGGACCAGTATATTTGGGTTACTATTCTCTTTGTTACTCTATAAAAAAAAAAAAAAATACCAAGAACTCTAGCTACAAACAGTTAAATAGTTTTTTTTTTTTGGTTTAATAAAACTTATAATCACCTGAATAAAAGTGAGAAACCCCTACATAAAAAGAAAAAAATAATGTTACAATCAATTAACAAGCTTAAGATTTATATTTAGATTGAATCAAAATACAACAACAACATTAAAAATATACTAATAAAATGTCAAAACAACAAGATTTTTATTGATACAAATCAGACACACATGTCCCATGAGCGTACGCTGCACAGTGGGTAAAATAAAAAAAAAAAAAAAATAGAAATAAATCTATGCTTTCTAATGTCCGCCTGGCGGATGTCTACCAGCGAGTTTGTAGGGTAAACTGCATAATCGTTGATTGATAATCGTATCAGGGAGCATCAGCTAGTATGCTATCGGACGCGTCCACAGGTTGCGGATAGTGGAATATCCAGTAGATATGCTGGATAGCTGCGAATAATACCAAATAAGCAGTCGCGGACAATACCAGCGGTTCTGAGGGGAGAGTCTCGGACTAAATATCCGAGTGCCAGAGATCCTTAGAGCGCCATGGCGAGTAGGTGGCGCCAACAAATAACCACCCAACAATAAAGCAGTGTCTGGAATGCTTTAACCGGCAGCCCCGGTACCAGACTCGGATGCGATTGGTGAATAACTATTCCATCTTAAACAAAATTTATTACAAACGAAACCACATGTGGCCCTTTGTTCCACGCTGGAACCATAGGAATTAATATATATATATGCTTTCTAATGGGGAAGTCCGAGTTTATTGAAACTGGACCTAACTGCAGAAGATAAATAAGTATCAAATTTAACCCCCAAAAACCGATTTTATTTTATCACTAGCTCTCCCCGGTTCGCTTCGCTGCACCCATCCATAAAAAAAAACAATAAACACTTGGAAGAGAAGTATGACCAAATTTTAACGCGAAAACGCACGCTATTCTCAAGTCAAAAATGTTCCCATCCAACCTGTTTTTTGCTAGACTATACGTATTAAGACGATAACAATTTTTTACTTTTAATGGGATGTGCCACTCCCAGTATTCTTATCCAGTCTGTATTTTGCTAGACTATGCACATTAGTGTGAGGGTTACTTGTGCAAAGTTGCAAGACTATACCTAATGTAGTTCTCTAGGTACGCGATAATAATTTTTCACTTTGTATAGGAAGTACCACGCCCTCCATTCAAATTCAATATGTGTTTCTCTACATAAGGTATCTTAATATGGGGGTTACTGATGCAAAATTCGCCAGGAACACGATAATAATTTTTTACTTTGTATGGGCGGTACCACGCCAACTATTCCGGCTATAATTCATGAACCAATACACATACAGAGACCGTTTGTACATAAAAACCTTGGTATTGACGTCACCTTCCATATAAACTTTGCAGAAACAAAATCGGTTCACGCATTCCAGAGAACACCAATTTCTAACACAATGCAACTTTTTTATATATATATATATATATATATAGAAGAAGAAGATTAATTAATATGTTGGCTTTAGCCTCGCCATTAGAGCAAAAATGGTTTAGAGATAATGTTTTCACCAAACATCGGAAGGCACTAGATGTTCATGTGTTCACCAAAATAGTTATGTATCTCTGCTTGGTGATGATGTCGAAATTACATTGAATACCGCCTGAGAACTAAGGGGCCCTGTAGTTATGTATGCCTATCTTTTACAGATGTAATATACATAAATAGACCAATGCCCTAATTGCGCATAGCAATACAAAAAGTAAGTCTTTTATAACTTTCACTCTTCATACCCCTTGTTAAGAGTTAGATAACATCTAAACTCCATCGCACAATTGGTGTCATCTGTTGAAATGAAACAGAATACAGGGCTTAAAATTAACTTTCTGCGATTTTGATGCAAGCCACAGGTATCACAAAAGTCCCAATAACCACAGGCTTCATAGGATTCTCTATGGGACTACCGGTTCTCGTGGGAACTTTCGTTTGGACACTAATCAGACCTTGAACTACCAGTCTAGCTTCGAGGATTCGTGCTTTCATATACACTGGAAGCATTATCGTCAAGGCGTTGAGAATTCCCTTGATAATATGTCCGCAGGGAGCCTATCTTTTGAAATTTATATTGGGAAACACAACTAAAAGACAAGTTTATATTTTTCTTATCAATCCGTCCCGGATTTATTTTTGAACCGTTATGCCTTTAGGCAAACTTAGGCGTTCTCAAGGGATATTTTTTTTAAAGGCTATCAGATTTGGCAACATATTATCGTTTGGTTCGACATTTAATATTTAATATTATGATGAAAGTATAAAGCATGCAACGCTTGTGAACGATCGTTTGTTTCAGTTCGGGAATGTTTTACCGCAATATTCTGTTCAGTGACAAGAGCAATTTTTAACTCAATGGGCAAGTCAAAAGAAAGGGCCAGTCTACAAATTTCAGTTGAATATTTCCGCAGGGTGTGGTTTATCCAGCTCCATAACCTCTTTTTGATTTATAGTTGTATCGGTATTTGTTTACATTTATTCGCCAAGTCTTCGTTGGAGATTGTGTTCGGCCCCCAGGAGTTGTCTCAGACATTTGTTGATAAAAGTTTGAAGCTTATTCGAGAGTGCTTCCGTCATTAACCAGGTTTGGCATCCGTAAATGATTTTTGTACGAGTTGAGAACTGAGAAAAGGCACCTTGGGTTTTAGATATCCTGCTCAGAATATCGTTAGCATTACCACCGTCTGTTGATATTAAATTTCCAAGGTGGTTGAAGGAGTTGACATTTTCAATTAAATCATCACCCACTTTAAAACTTATGCTTGGGTCGAGCGTGTTTATCTTCAGTGCTTTCGTCTTCTTTGAGTTGATCTTCAAACCCACTGCCAGAGACGCGGCAATGATGTCATCGATTTTGCTTTGCATGTCACTGTGTCTTAAAGACAACAGACATACATATATTGTCAGCATATCTTCCAAGTGATGTTGGAAGGTCCACTGGTTTCCACGATTTTCCCTATCATCAATTGCTCGTGTTAAGACATCGCCCTAAACTATGAGGAATAGTAAATGGTGTTAAACTGAGCAGAAAGTTTGTTTTTATAAAGAACTTTGCAACGAAAGCCATCATAATTAAACAAAAAAAAAAAATAATTTGTGCACAATATTTTTCTTAAATCCCCCACTGTGCAGTGATATTTAGTAAAACAAATAATATAAATTTTAGATGATGGGAAATGTTTAAAATCTCTGGCATTGCAATTACTAATTAACATTATTATCCATAAATTAAATATAAACTTATGATTCTATGTAAAAATGTATACCTGATTCACACAGGAAAAGTTGTCTTTAAGCAAGGCTGAAGTTAAATTAGTCTTAATTCTTTTCTCTTGCATAAAACTCACATTGCATTCAGAAAATTTTGCCCAGGGATTAATTTTGTTGAAATAAAATTTATGTTAATCTGTAACTGATCTACCTAAACAAGCGCGTAAGGCGTAACGACGTCTAGCGCCTAGCTTTATTCTTTTCTCTTGCATAAAACTCACATTGCTTCAAGAAAATTTTGCACAGGGATTAATTTAGGATTAATTTTGTTTAAATAAAATTATGTTGATCTGTTGATCTGTAAACAAGCGCGTAAGGCGTAACGACGTCTAGCGCCTAGCTTTGAACAAACCAAGGCGAATTCATACCAGGTGGAGTTGATAGCCCAGCTGATTGTTTTTTGCTCTAGTTTTTTTGCTAATGTCTTGTCAAAAATACATTGTTTCATATCTGCTAATCTAATGTCAAAGTTGTTGTTTTGTTGTAGTTGTTGCTCTACTGCTTACACCTGGTATGAATTCGCCTTGGAACAAACCTAAATAAGAGCGCAACGTTTTGTAAGAAACAGTAATGTTAACATATTTTGTTTAAAATCTAATAAATTTAATCGCAAAAGAGAGATAAAATCGCTAGATAAAGTAGAAAATAGCTAAAATGGCACCACTCTTACATAAAAAAAAACACTAACATTTTGTTTCCACCCAACTTCACTACCTAACGCTCTGTCAAAATTGGATTTTCCAATTGCAAAGCGTTGACGTCGCGCTATTTAGGTTTGCTTCATACATTTTGTATGTACATGAGAATTTTAGACACTTATTTTACGCCTTACGCCCTTGTTTAGGTTGAGCAGTAAGGTGGCATTTAAGTTTACAACAACAAACATTTCTATGAGCATTTTGACATGTAACTTGGTGTTGATTTGCTATACACTTTAACGTCCATCATTCCTATAATCATGGTGATCCAAAAATGTTGATGGTTCAACAGCAACAACAAAAACTATCTGCTAACAATCTTTCATTTATCTCTCCTTCTAACTCCAGATCAGTTTGGATCGTTACATTGATGATGGTTCAATGATAACGAAAAAATAAAATTTCGTATTGGAAATCGTTTATCGCTTTAAATCTTGATTGTTAATGCTGTGATTTTTATGGTTTTAAATTAAAAAACAAACGACAAATTTTCTTAGTCTGAGTGGTGTTGCTGGCTTGGTCGTGTGTCTTCTTGTTGTTGTTTTTTTCATTGCTGTCATGTTGCTCATCCTCCCGGAGATGATGTCGTTGATGGTGTTTATTTAGTTTGACATTTACAGCTTTTTAAATTGTTGAACAAAAAAAGAAAAAAAAAACGAAACAATAATAATAAAGAAATGTAAATAAAAACAAAACTGATACAAAATACACACTGATAACGAACAAGATAAGAAGGGGGTCAGTCCATAAAAGAAATGATGTTTAATAAAATTGTTGGATATTAAAATTAAATTAAACAAAATAGTAAATTATTTAAATAGTAATTGCATGACTATTTGAAGTAGTAAAATAAGAGAATAAATAAGTATTAATTCGAGACGAGATATTGAAATTTATATGTTTGCTTAAGATGGAGAAATTTGTAAACCTCTACAAAATCAACTTTTTTTTTAACAGAATTTAAATGGAAGTTTCGAATTTAAATGGAAATTTCGATCTATATTGAATGCCGTAGTTTGCCCCCTAATTATATTTTTATCATCTTCACCATAATTTGTGCAGTATTTATTTTCGACCCCATAAAGCATATGTATATATTCTGGATACATAGAGAAGTTGATTTATCGATTTCCTTTTGTGTTCGGGTTGAAATAAACTTTGCCAAGGTACCACAAGAGATACAGAAACTTTAAGCCCACCAATCTGCCAGGCATAGTTTCGAAAATTTTGCTATTGCAATTCAGGAACATCAGACCATTCCATGCGAAGATGGGGCAAAAAAATACGCCCACCTATATTTTTTCACAGTTTTCATGTTTTTTAATTTTTTCTCTGTTCTGTTTATTTTTGTTTGCTTTTTAGGGTTCCGTACACAAAGTGTAAAAACGTGACCCTATTGTTTTCGCTTCAATGTCTGTCCGTCCTTTTATCTCTGGAACCGTAATAGGTAGAATCTTGAAATTTTCACAGATGATGTAAAGCTGTTGCCGCTATAGCAACAAATACTAAAACTTATAGGGTGTTCCAATAGAGAGATCTTATTCACGAATATGTGTTTATTTCTTGAACTGTAGGAGGCATACACTAAAAATGTACAAACTGTAATAAAAACGTAGTTCGCTTTATAAACAAGTCTAAAAAATAAACCTAACAATTAAAGGGTGTTCCGATAGTGGTGTTATTTGCATTTATAAGGCCTAAGTTTTGAACCATTATAGGTAGAATCTTGAAATTTTCACAGAAGGTGTACATCTGTTGCCGCTATAGCAACAAGGTGTTATTCACAAATATGTGTTTATTTCTTGAGCTGTAGGAGGCAAACACTAAAAATATGTAAGCAGTAATTAAAACTTAGTTCGTTATATAAACAAGTATAAAAAATAAACCTAAAAATTAAAGGTGTTCCGATAGTAGTGTGATTTGCATGTATAAGGCCTAAGTTTTGAACCGTAATAGGTAGGCGCTTGAAAATTTTACAGAAGGTATATAACTGTCACCGCTATACTAGCAAATACTAAAACGTATAGGGTGTTCTGATAGAGAGGTGTTATTCACAAATATGTGCTTATTTCTTGAACTGTATGAGGAATTCACTAAAAATATGCAAGCACTAAATTATAATTAGTTCGCTATATAAGCAAGTCTGAAAAAATAAACCTAAAAATTAAAGGGTGTTCCGATAGTGGCGTGATTTGCATATATAAGGCCTAAGTTTTGAACCCTAATAGGCCGCTATAGCAACAAATATTAAAACTTATAGGGTGTTCCGATAGAGAGGTGTTATTTACGAATATGGGTTTATTTCTTGAACTGTAGGTGGCATACACTTAAAATTTACAAACAGTAATTAAAACTTAGTTCGCTTTATAAACAAGTCTAAAAAAATAAACCTAAAAATTAAAGGGTGTTCCGATAGTGGTGTGCTTTGTATGTTTGGAAGTTTTGTACCATAATAGGTAGACTCTTGAAGATTTTACCAGAAGTGTATAACTGCGGCCACGATAGCAAAAAATACTAAAATGTAGGGTGTTACAAAAGTGACGTGTTATTTACGTTTATGTCTGTTTTTGAGCTGTAAGAGGCAACCACTTACAATTTGCAGACAGTAATTAAAACTATGTTTGTTTTAAAAATAAGTATACAAAATTGAACTTAAATATTAAAGGGTGTTCCGCCTAAGTTTTGAATGAATAGGTGGGATCATACAATTTTTACAGGAGGTGTATAACTATGGCCACTATAATAAATAGTAAAAATTAAAGGGTTTTCCGCCAGTGACGTGATTTGCATGACAAAGCCTTATTTCTTGAACCTTGAAATTTTGTACAGAAGATGTGTTGCCACGGCCGATATGACAATTACTAAAAATTAAAGGGTGTTCCGACAGTGACATGTTTTTCACTTATAGTGACTTATTTTTTAATCGTAATAAGTAGACTCTAATTATATATATAGAAAGGAAGGAAAGGAAAGCCTTGGCCACTATAATGAATAATAAAATTAAAGGGTGTTCCAACAGTGACATGATTTTATAAACAGTAATAGATACCCTCTTGAAATGTTTACAGTAGATGTGTTACTTCGGCCGCTATAACAAATACTTAAAATTGAAGTGTGTTCATTAGTGACGTGTTTTTCACGAATATTAACTTATTTTTTATCTTTTAATAGAAAGTGTATTACCATGGCCGCTATAAAATCAATTACATACTAAAATTTAAAGGGTGTTCCAATTATGATGCAATTTTCGCAAATATTACTTTAATTTAAAAATTTAAGGGTGTCCCATAAGACAAAGAAATAAACAACTGGAATTTTTAAATTATACTGAACATAGTACGGAACCCTACATGTGTGAGTCTAACTCGCACTTGACTAATTTATTTTAAATTGTTAATCATGGTTTTATCAAACAATGATTTCTGGTTGTCGAAAGTTTTGTAAATAATTCGATGTTTTGTATTGAAATATCTGTTTAAATACTTATTTCCGCAAAAAGATAAAGTATTGAAAGTACGCAAATTTACCGATTTAAAGGTACTGCAAATTTGACAGCACCTTTGATTTTTGAAAGCAGGATATTTTAAGCGCCATTTTCAGAACTCTAAATAATTTTAGAATTTTATATAAAGCCTTTGTTCCTGAGCAATTATCCAGGGATGGGAACTTTTATATAAAAAAATACATAAACCATAACTGAAGCACTACAAAAGTAAGAGTCTTGGTGTGAACTGCTTTCAAAGCAAAACCGTACAAAATAATGTCAGGGGGCCTACAATGTGGCGGGCATAGCTAGTTTATTATACAAATGATAAAATTCCTTTTAATCCCTGCAAAAGTATATGCATCCATCCTCTTTTATATTTATTCTGATAAAACAAAAAAAAAAAACTCTAGCTACTCAAATCTTAACATTCAAAAATTGGGTTCAGCTTAGTAGTTAATATTTTCTCAAATAGTTTGGCATATTTTTGGCGGATACAGCGGTACCTGAAGAGTCTCTCGCGAATTTTTCTCCACCAATTTGGTTTATTATTGATCAGAATACTGCGAAGTCTTGGATTGGTGCAAGGATATAGCTGTCTGAAATTGCCACAGGTCTATCTAGTCGAGTGAGTAAAATATCAAATTGTTTTAAATTTTAATCATACTATATCTATAGGAGAACTATAATAGTAACACTTCATAAATTTGACATAGGCTACCCCGAAAATAACGTGTATACCATATTTCTCTTACATATATTTATTATATTTTTTGATGAAACAACCGGATGTCGTAGTACGTAAGTACCAGGCCTGGTATATGAAATTTTCGAATTGTATCAACCGGCTTTTTAAATTGTACTTTTTGTACTAGAATTGTACTAAACAAATTTTGATTTTCAATAAAATGTTAATTTATCCTTTTATCAGAAGGCAAAAGTGCAAAGACATGGAAACAGTCCCTGTAACTACGTAGCTGATAAAATTAGTCTTAGAATGCAAGTTTTTAACTTAGGTTAGCACCAGTCTTCGGAGATTATAATGGAATTAAAACAAAAAAAAAATCTTTCATTTGACATCGTTTTTCGGGATATCGCTCCCCTGGTAGCCCATCTAAACTGTCGATAGTAGGGATTGATAATTAAAAATTTCTATGTCTGATCACAATAAATTTAATTTAAACTGGTTCTAGAAATGGTTTTTGGTTTAACATGTATTTCATTTCTTTCACTTTATTAACTAGGCGTTCCCATACGTTTCAAGGGAAATTTTCCTATTTTCTCTACAGGCAACTAAAATAAACTGACATATAACTTATTTCTTATTTCTAGGCTGCATGGAATCCCGACCTTAATTTAAGTATTTGAATTATGTATTTAAAAGTTTAAGGATTTGTGTAATTACTGTTGAGACAAAGTTTTTTAAACTTAACATTCCAAACCAACTAAAATATAAACCTAGGAAAGCTTTTTAATTGTACCAAATAAGCCTTTAGTTCTTTTCAGTTTTGAAATACATTGATATTTTAAATAGAGTTTTAAAATTATTGAATTTTTATTTTTAAATTTAAGAAGTTTAAGCATTCCCTCAACTGGTAAAATTTTTCGCACAAATGGTTTTATTTGTTTTTAACATTTTTATCTATTTTTATATTTGAAAGATTAATCGTTAAAAAATATTACCTAGTTTTCTTTCCTGTTCTTATTTTCAATCTAAGTTTTTTGTACTTTAACCTTACACTTTCTTCATATTATGATTGTATTAAATGTATGTATGTATTCAAATTCACTATACTTCTAAAGAGTTTTCTATGCTGGTTGTTTATCTAACCAAGCGTTTACACATGCAAGTGCAAGTTAGAAAAACTTAATACACTCTCAGTTTTTTACTAACATACTGAAATTTTTCGAAATTGTAGCTAAATTAGCAAGACATTTGTTTCTACAAGTGATTTTTTTACAGTTCTTGCATGTTAAATGTCAAAAAGATAAACAGAGTTGCCAGCAAAGTTTTATTTAAATGGATAAAAATAAATACAAATATGTAGTTTTAACATAACAAGTAATCTTTTTCTTCAAATATTCACTAAAAAGACAGTTGGTGTTATTTTCGAACCTTGATTTCCTGAAAAACACAATTAGTATATATTGATGTCTACTGTTTTCCTACAAATTTACAAATGTAAGGCTGTTGGTAACTTTGGTTTATAAATAAATAAAGCAACCAGATGAGCAATTTTTTAAACCTTTTGCTTCAACGACATTTATTTCGTAGGTAATACCAATACAAAACTTTTATGCAATTAATTGCATGTGTACAGGCAGCGTAAAAGAAAAGGTAGAAAAAAGTAATAGTCGGGATGGTGAATGGCAGCTCAATAAACATATGAACATATACATATGTATGTATATACCAAGGCGAATTCATACCAGGTGTGAGCAGTAGGACAACAACTACAATAATATGAAACAATGTATTTTTTGACAAGACATTAGCAAAAAAACGAGAGCAAAAAACAATAAGCTGGGCTATCGACTCCACCTGGTATGAGTTCGCCTTGGTATGTACATAGCTAATTAAGAGACTTAATTTTTTACATATTCTAAAATATTTATTAAATTATTCTAAAATATTTTTAATTAAAAAACAAATATATTATAAAAAACAAATATTTATAGCGCAGACAGACAACGGAGTTAATTTGCATTAAAAGCTCTCTAATGTGAATTAAAATTTAATCCTGGCAGACGACAGTTATGTGTATTTAGCATTGTTTATCAAATAAATTCATTAGAATTTACATACATACATACTTACATACATACATACATACATACATACATACATACATACATACATACATACATACATACATACATACATATGTAGATTAAATGGATAGAAGGCAGAAAGTCCGATTCGCAGCTATGCTGTTGGTGAAAAATCAACATTTATTTTACAGAAAGCTGATATTATTTTTCTGAAACTGCTCCATAATTGAAAATTTAAATCATTTTAAATAATTTGTCATTATTTGATTGATTGTCGACTGTGTTGCCATATTGAAATAGCTAATTTCAGTATAAATTCACAAGTTGATTTGACCTAAGACTGTTAATGCACATTAAGCCCAGGATTCACTATCCTACACAATCGTTCGATTCAATCACAACAAAAATCTGCCAGAATTCTGTCCTACTCATAAAATAGTTTTAAAATGGAGTTGTAGATGCCACACTTTCATACAAAAAAGGATTTTGCAACTCTGATCGCATGGAAAAATACTATTTAATGAATTTGTTCAAAAAGAAAAAAAGAAAACATATCGGTTGTGACGAGACCTGGAGACGCCACGGCGAATTATTGTGCGACCAGCTATTTGTTGAGAACTCTTCCACACGGTGTGAGAACCACCCTTCGCCATGACTCAAAGGACTGTCACAAAAAATGAATTTCATGAACACTAAAGCAATATTTTAAAAATAAAACGGAACTTGAAGATTGGGAGCAAGATGTTCACTCCAGCCGCCCTTTCCCTACCATGATCCCTCTAATCCTGTTGTTGACATGGGATCCCATTACCGCTTTACAACACACACAACACTTACCTCACATTAATCACCACTGAAAAAAAAAACTTTTAGCCAATCATGTTTCTCTATGATTTATTACAATATAAAATTAGGGTTATAATGATCAAACATATTTAAAGAAAAATAAACATCAGAAAATACAATATCAAAATCTTTTTATATAAATGTACATATGAACATTAACCTAAAGGTCACAAAAACAACAAAAAAAAAAAACTAATGGCTTCCACCAAAATACCAAACTTCCAATATCCTAACACAATTTTCTTCTTTCGATTTCCTCAGTATACTATTTCCTCATCCACTTCCTTAATTGAAAGTTTTAGTTTCCGTAATAAAAAACAATATTTATCTGCCTAAAAGAGCTCTCTTAAACGATTAAGTTTATGGTATTGAATGTTCTCAAATTAAACATGAACTATTTACCGACTTTAATGAGAAAACTTATGTATACCTTGGACATGAACTAATATTTTAAATGCTTTTCGAAGTTGGGTATCTTCATGGGCCTCACAATGATAAAACACAGTAAGCTTTTTTTTTACATTTACAGCTCTATTCAGCATTCTGATAGGACATAATTTAATTTTTAAACGTACATATATATATATATATATATATATATATTTATTTAATTTGATAATTTATTTAATTTTTTAATAAAAATTTTTCTATTCTTTTTAGTAAATCTATCTAATATCTTCTTTTACGTCTACATATTTTTTTTGCTTATTATTTTATTTGTCTATGAGTAGACATCTTAAAATTTTAGTTTTGTATTATATTTTTTTATGACTTTTATTTCACGAATACCGCTATTAATAAAAAAAGGTTACCTGGTAACTGCTGTTTTGGTTATTTGCCTGTGATCAAACCCTCCTTGAAGCCTCTTTCCAGGAGCACGGGTTCACAGGATCTTCCGGACAGGTTGGAACTTTAATTAAACACCAATAGTAATTAGCAGCCAGGGAGTTGAAATACTTCAGCTGGAAGATGTCCACCAAATACTCTTCGATAATATATAAAATTACCAAAACCTCCCCTTCTAAAGGTTAATAAAAAAAAACTTATCATTTCCTTCCTATTAATTCACTTAATCACTTATAAATGTTACCTTTTATTTTAGGAATAATCAATTTAATAAAATCTTTATTTAAAAGGCTTTTATGAAACAACTTCAATTAATAAGTAACACTCTGAATTTACTTTCTTTTTATTTAACACAAGACTTTTGATTTCCTCTCATATTTGAAAATTTTACCAATTATGGCACTGATGTTGGCTTGATCAAAAAATGTATGATTACCAAAATGGCTGAGCTAAACCCTCTATTTATAGCCTAATTTCCCACTAAAACTATTCCAATCAGTATAATACTACTGTCCTACTCTAAGTATATATATTTTCCCTTATCCATCCAAACTAACTATTTATCCCTGTCTAATTAATTATCTACATATTTCGATTGACTTCTTGTGTAAACATTTCGGAGTTCTGTTCAAACCTAACGTAAAACAACAAAATATTCATTTATAACTACTTTACTATCTTTTCTTACAGTATACTGTTGAGAATATAAGATGAACATGTGGCAACACCAATTATTTTAGTTCCATATGTTTACTTTAAGCAAGAAGAAAACAAACATACAAAAGACACACGAGGCAAGTAAAAATTTAATTTCTCTAATTTATTTAATTCTTTTTTTTAACTTTTAGAGGATTTTTCTCTATGTTTTTAGGTGTTGACTAGATACATTTATCCTCCACTTGCTCCTTATCATGGTAACGAGTAAGTATCATTCCTTTTTGTGTTATAATTTATTAATTTATGTTTTTTTTTCTATTTTACAGGTTTTTGGCCAATGATTACACTGCATTCATCATAGCCGGAGGAAGGAGTGGGGTTTTCTTTACGTATTTAAATTTAATTATTTCGGCTATCCCCATAGACAAGTGCTCCTTCTCCTATTTAAAAATAAAAAATATAAATATAGCGTAAGGCCGGCCAGTTCTTAACCTCTTATGCGTCCGCCTTACTGCTTTAGAATTTAAGAAAATTAAAAAATAAATCAGTCAAGTGCGAGTTAGTCTCACACACGTAGGGTTCCGTACTATGTCCAGTACGCTTTTAAAAACTCAAGTTATTAATTTTTTCATGTCTTATGGGGCACCCTTTTCTTTTTAAAATCAAAGTCATATTCGCGAAAATTGCATCGCTATTGGAACACCCTTTAAATTTTAGGAGTTGTTATAACGGCCTATTGCGGTTCAAAAAATGAGGTAATATACGTCAAAAACATGTCACTCATGGATCACCCTTTAATTTTTATTATTGTTTATAGTTTCCATAGTAATAAACCTTTTGTAAAAACTTCAAGAGTCTACTTATTATTGTTCGAAACTTAAGCCATATAAACGCAAAGCACGTCACTCTCGGAACACCCTTTAATTTTAAAGTTTAATTTAATAGAATGCGAACATAGAGTTAATTACTGTCTGCAAATTTTAAGTGGTTGCCTCCTATAGCTCAAGAAATAAAGACATAACGGCAAATAACACCTCACTTTCGGAACACCCGATAAGTTCTAGTATTTATTGGTGTAACGGCCACAGTTATATACCTTCTGTTAAAATTTCAGGAGTCTACCTATTATGGTTCAAAACTTAGGCCTTATACATCCTAAAGTTCATGAAATAAACACACATTCGTGAATAACACCTCCCTATCAGGACGCCCTATAAGTTTTAATATTTATTGCTATAGCGGCCACAGTTATACCACTTCTGCGAAAATTTCAAGAGTCTACCTATTATGGTTCAAAACTTAGGCCTTATACATGCAAATCACGCCACTATCGGAACACCCTTTAATTTTTAGGATTATTTTTTATATACTTGTTTATATAGCCAACAATCTTTTAATTACTGTGTGTAATTTTTAAATGTCTGCCTCCTACTGCTCAAGAAATAAAGACGTAAACACAAATAACACGTCACTTTCGGAACACCCTATAAGTTTTATTATTCGATGCTATAGCGGCCATAGTTATACACCTCCAGTGAAAATTTCAAGAGTCTACATATTATGGTTCAAAACATAGGAAATATACACCAAAGCACGTCACTATCAGGACACCCTTTCATTTTAAGGTTTATTTCTTTATACTTGTTTATATAGCGAGCTACGTTTTAATTGCTGCTTGCATATTTTTAGTGTATTCCTCCTACAGTTCAAGAAATAAACACATATTCGTGAATAACACCTCTCTATCGAAACACCCTATAAGTTTTAGTATTTGCTACTATATCGGCCACAGTTATACACCTAATGTGAAAATTTCAAGCATCTACCTATTATGGTTCAAAATTTGGGCCTTATACATGCATTTCACACCACTATCGAAACACCCTTTAATTTTTAGTTTTATTTTTTTATACTTGTTTATAAAGCGAACAAAGTTTTAATTACTGTTTTTAAATCTTGAGTCTATGCCTCCTACAGTTCAAGAAATAAACACATATTCTTGAATAACACCTCTCTATCGGAACACCCCATAAGTTTTAGTATTTGTTGCTATAGCGGCAACAGCTATACATCATTTCAAGAGTCTACCTATTACGGTTCCAGAGATAAAAGGCGCTGACAGACGGACAGACATTGTAGCGAAAACAATAGGGTTTCGTTTTTACACTTTGTGTACGGAACCCTAAAAAGGTTTTGTTAAGTAGCGTCCACGTCAAATTTTTTTTGTTAAGTCCTGGTTGCCGCCTCAACAAATTTAAGCTATAATTTATTTATACAACTAAGTTTAATTGAGGTACCTGAGGCAGATTGCGCATCAATGGTTCTAACACCGATTAAGGAAATTTAAATGAAACCATAAGATCAGAAACTGAAAGTGTTAAACAAGTCTGTGATAATAGAGTAAGTCGGTTTTATTTTAATTGAAAATAAAATTTATATCCAAACAAATACAAGTCCGACGATTTATTTTTTTGTAATGATGTCCTATGACCCATGAAATTTTTCAAGATTATGGTAAAGATTATACCAACACTTGCAAACTACATCCAGATTCTTTTGTGCAAGCAATTATGCAACTGGCTTACAATGAAATGCGTAAAGAGTAAGGATGAAAATTTGTTTATATTCTGATATAAAAAAAATAATTATAATATAAAAAAATTATATAATTATATAATAAAAAAATCGCTGCTACTTATGAAACTGCTTTGATCGTCATTTTCTTTTACCATGGTCGCACCGAATCCTTAGCTCGCAATAATAATATACGTATAAGTGTAGAGTGTCATTTGTCGGATTAATTAAATAAAATTCTGTGAGTAATAATTGAAATGCAATATGCTCATGCGTTCCATCGGGATTTGAGCTTACCTAACCCTCCTATTTACTAGGTCCAGTATGCTCTGATGGCCGAAGTTCGTTCCAATGCCATGCCAAATGGTATCGCCATCGTGTGAAGAACATGGCGTCTGATTTGCTAGCATTTATGGTTAGCCCCTGTTGATCGCACCATGCCTCGGTTGTTATGAGAGCATGACTCATACATTCTTGGGTTTATAACAATGGACTTAGCCGCACGCGCAGCAAAAGCATATATCAACTTCGAGAAAAAGGTTTGATTAAAGGCACCCTCAATATCCATAAAGACGAACAATGCAGCGCCACTATTGAGAATTTATCTTTTCGCGACTCTGACAAGTTCATGGAGAGCGGTATTATTAGATCTGATATATCTATATATACTCCAGGGTTTATTCGTCAGCGTGTGGCTCTCGAGAAAGTCGGTTAACATCCTCTCTAGTAGCCTGAAGCCTAGTAGGCTTACGTATAATACCTTTTACCCGGTTTGGGAAGAAAAACTACATTTGTTTACTTACTTTCAAGCCACCGGGATATAACCCGTCGCTAGGCAGGCTATGAATATATCCCTAATCCGTTCTAGCAAAGTGTTTATACCCCACAGTAATAAGGCCGGGAAAATTCCGTCCATTCCAGCCGCTTTAAATGGTGCAAAATATAGTATTGCATTTCTAACACCATTTCGAGTCACTATTCTTTCAGCCTCAGCCCGTCTTCCTTCACTGGCCACCCTACTAACAGGAGTCCACGGGTCATTAGAACTGAAGCTTCCAGGAAAATAAACCTCCACTATAGATACAATCTTCGGTATTCTACATTCTTCAGATGTATCCCTCATATTAAGAGTAAATTCCCTCCACGTACTCCGTTTCTTAACCTTATAATCGTCCCTTGTGTTTGAGTCTTTCTCCGTCAGTACTGATTTTATAAAGCGGTATTTCCGACTTTTAATTATGTTTTGTGGTCAGTTGTCAATGTTTCTTAAAACAAAATTTCGAAAAATTACGATTAGATTTTGCCAATCACATCTGCAGAATTCGGCGGCATTCCTGGCACTGTAGTCTACTTTTAAAGTAAAAGCTTAACAAGAAAATAAGAAGATTTTTTCAGTAACAATCTATTTTTGCAGTCAATCGTTATCAATCATTATCGTTGTCGACTAATTTCTAATAGCCAAACAATATAATTTTTAGAAAATTCTGAACAGCGGAATACAGTTTGATGCTACCGCAGCTTTAAGTATATAGCCTTTTTCACCAAAAAATGTTAGTCTATAACATAATTATAGTATTAACCTTTTATATCAAATTAAACATCGACAAATAATTTTCGTTAAAGTAAGTTTTTATAACTCAAAATTTGTTTCTTATTTTTATTGCCATTACGAATTATCATTATGTATACATACATACATACATATATGCTATTTACCAGAAAAAGAAAAGTTTCATATCCGTCTGCCATATCCAGTTTGCTTTATAAAAAAATTTATAGGTTCTGCTTTTTTAGTTGAATATAGCTTTCTAAAATTCTTATTAATTTCACTTGCTTATATATAATAATTTGTAGCCTTTTTATAGCTTTTTGATTTGCATCTTCGGCATCTTCGGCATCTGGATGTTTAGTAGTTGGACCCCCTTTAATTGAAGCTTCTTCGGCAGCTGGAAGTTCAGTAGTTAGATCCGCTTTAATTGAAGCTTCTTCGGTAGCTGGAAGTTCAGTAGTTAGATTCGCGCTAATTGAAGCTCCTTCGGCCAGTGTCCATGCCATTACAAGGCAAAATACAACTGTTGTAAAAAGTTTCATTTTCCTAAAATATTTTTAATACGTTTTCTCGTTCTCTACTCAATGAACAATTGCTTTATCTGTGTCTGTTTCTCGTTCGCAACTCCACTTTTCATTTAGAAATTTTTCCTTCTTTTTCTACATTAACACGCGTAAAAGTTATAAAATTTTTGTTGTTGTTTGCAAGTTCTTAGAAAAATAAATAAACAGTAATTATAACAAAATAAAACAAAACAAATTTATGATTATATTTACTTTTTATATTTTGCTTACCTTATCAAAATATTATTCGAAAACAATTTTTCTTTTTAATTATAACTGTTTATTAAAACTTAATTTGATAAATATGTATATGTATGTATATTAGGATTATGGGACCGGTAATTTCCAGGAAAAGTCATCATCAATTTCCGAGAAACGGGATTTTGAAAGACGTGTAATCACTAATATACCAAACGATTCATCAAATAACTTTGTTGAGCGCAACTGGTTAACAGATCATTCAAATCACTCGAATCTATAGAAACTTTAACGCAAGAAGTATCGGACCCAAGAATCTAATTTAAAAACACCCGCGTGATTCGGTAAATCACAGAATTTATTTTTGTTTTTATTTGGAACAGCACTCAGGGGATGACCCCTACTCATGCAATGCATTGCGCCGGAACCAGGAAATTTGTATTATGGGCAGGAGTATACTCCCTCTATACTCCTTCCCAGAATACAATTTATGCACATGTAACTTTAAATACATCCTAAGAAAGTTTATTTCACATACGAACTGTTCGGGCAGAAAACGAATGCTTAATATAGATATCGGTTACAATTTCACTGATTTCATTACAGCGCATTATATTAAAGTAATGGTGAAACACCGAAACACATGCTATATTTGTGGAACAAGATTAACGTGATTACCTGCCATACTCGGCCTAACCTCACGGTGGTCTTACCACCGAGTGAAACTTAGGCGTAGACTAGCGCCCCCATTGTGTAGTATAACAACACTTTACGATTGCCACCAATCGCTTTTTGTGTGTGATACAGTCACAATGAGTAGCAATTTATATAATATGGCAAGCCTTTCCAAGGCAAGCCTAGATCCATATTATAACCTCTTGCTTAGGGGTTTGGAGACTATCCAAACTCCGTCTGTTGAGAGTGCAACAGCACACTTGATCGACCGAGCACCATACCTACTTAATCGATTTTAAACCACAACCACCACGTGTACCCCCGAAGGGGTCCTCACCAATAACCGGTCACAGAGAGAATAGGCTCTCTGTGGGGCCACCGATTCCCGTGGTACCAGTCCTTTGGGCACTGGTCGGGCCTCGAAGAGGACCCGTGTTATAAAACAACAGACCGTTTCTTCCAGATTTAGGCTCTAGGAACCCTAGCGTCTGGTGCCCCTATTTTCCCCGAGTGAACCGCGTCAAAGCATTTGCCATTACTGCAGTGACAATTGGAACCCCCGGGGGTAACACATCCCATATAGCGTCGATCCCCCAGTAAAAGTTACCCTGTCACTGTCGCCTCTCCTGGACGAGGTCGAGTAGATCGAAAATAGACTTTGGGTCGCCAGCCCATAATAATTTGAATTGAATTTAGGCCGAATATGGGTGATATAAATAGTTAGAATATCAAATGCAGTAATTTTTACACCGTCCCAAAACACGGAGGCACTTGAAAGCTTTTTTCGAGACATGTCAAAGGAATTTAGTCCATCGGACTATAGGCATGGCTGTGCGTATGCATACAATATTAAGTCTTACGAACATTATATTCTACTGTATTCTCACGATCTTATTTAGAAACTGTGACAAAGTCATTATTGAGCATATCATTCATGTTTGTCTCTTGACTGCAATCTCCGATTGGCTTGGCCTATTATTGAATAAATATAAATGACAAAAGCATCTGCAAAGGAGGAGGTTGGAGGATTGACAAATATCATTCAGAAAAATAAGAAGTAAATAAGATAAAGAAGTAAGAGACAGAACAAAGCCTTGCAGTACCCCTAAACTAATCTTGATCTTTGATATAAATCAGGTAAAGTTATCACCGACATCAATGTGATTTCAAATGTTTGAAACCATTGGAAAAAAAAACTGGTTTCTATTGTTCTTGCGATTAAATTTTGATTAAACTTTTAAGCTGAAGAAAATGGAAGGGCGTGGAGCTACAGTGTTCGCTCAAATGGATAAAAAAAAACAGGATAACAAAATGGCCGTTTAAAAACTTATTTGCGCGGCCACTTTTACTTTATAAAACGTAGAAATAGTTACTAAACACTGACGATAGTTTAAAATTAGGGAAAAATCATTAAAAAAACAAAAGTAGAATATAATAATAATAAATTAAAAAATTCATAATTTTCTTATCTTAAAAAAAAAAAATTAAAAGAAAATATAAAAACGAATTTTTTAAGCTAATAATAATTTATTGTAAAATAATAGTAATTGAAAAAATTATTTATTGTATAATAAAAATAATAAAATAATTTTAGGTCACGCTCAACATTCTTTATATGATTTCAAATCATATTAATAAAAAATAATTTTCAGAACAGGCTTGGCATAAAAAATATATTATTTATTTGTTATTAACACAATTAGTTTTTTTTTACCTGAATTGTTGAATATTTTCATTTGTTTTTAAGTTTTATAAACTTATAAATTTATTTTGTCAGCCATTTTTATGTTACTTGTTTATGTTTTATTAAGACAGTGATTATTTACACAATATTTCAGTAATTAAACCTAGGAACTGCTTTCTTCTCGAGCAGCCCGGGAATTCTCCTAGATTTCCCGGTTTTTTGGGGAATTATAAAGTCGGTAAAATCCCAAACGTACTTATATTTTGATGCATTATAACCGCAAATGGAAGCTGCAACCATGAAACATACAATTTTTTTTGTCTACGACTATCTGGACTTAAGTATATTTATCTTTATTTTAAACTTAAAATATGAGTAAAAATATGTAAAAAATTAAAAGATGTATATTGGTTTCAAAACTTTAATTTATTCATTGAAAAGTTAAAAATGATATTTGAATTTTTTTTAATCAGAAAAATGTATATGTACATACATATGTATGTATGTATGTATGTATGTATGTATGTATGTATGTATGTATGTATGTATGTATGTATGTACATATGTATTTAAGATCTTATTAAAACTTTACAACTTTATTTTCCATTTCATTTTTTGATCTTTTTAAAAACTTTACAACTTCATTTTCCAGTTCATTTTTTGATCTTTTTAAAAACTTTACAACTTCAATTTCCATTTCATTTTTTGCATCTTTTTCCTGATTGTTTTTAGAAAGTCGATCGATTTCATCGTACAATTCTCCAATATAGTCATAATTTTTCTTTACTATTGAACGTAGATTTTCAATAGTAGTTTTGGCTTCTTCTTCTTTGTTTTTGTGATTTTCTTCCTCCAAGTTGTTGTGGCCAAATGCCACAGCCAATACAAGAATAAATATAAAAACTGCTGAAAGTTTCATTGTCTTTTGTCTATTTTTTTTTTGCCTTTTTGGTGATCTGTTCTTAATTCTTTCAACTATTGAAGTCAACTACGTATATTTTTCTGTTTAGGGGCCACTATTTATATCAAAAATATTTTAAGATTTAATATTTTAAACGTAACACGAGTTTAAAAACACAAAATTGTTTATTTATCTTCTAATTTTTATAATTCTTTTGAAATTGAAAAAACAAACAGCTTTAACAAATATTTACTCTAAGACAAAAAATAATCTTAAGATACAATGAATGAAAGATAAATATTTTATTAATTTAAATAATTTTAATTTTAAAATTATTTAAAGACCTAAAGCTTAAATAAAATAGTAAAATTAATATTAACAAAAAGGTCAAATAAACTATATAAAATAAGATAAATAAATATTTTATATTGCTAACTTAGTCCATTTGTTTACATTTTAAACTGCAAAATTAAAACTACGAATGAGAGTACAAAACGAATTTCAAGAGTACATGCATATATGTACCCTTTTTCTATTCCTCTCTCCCCTCCCGCCACCTAATGAGGAATTGCAGCGACAAAAGTTACATAATGTAAATCGGCACTTACAGTTTTGTTAAGGTCTAGGAATTTGAATTGAAAAAATATACTGAGGTTACAAAATTGTTCAATTTACGACTCCATTGTGTTCTTGTATCGCTTCTTGTTGTATTGCAATACAATAGTGTAAACTTGTTGTTGGTAATTTGCCTGAAAAATGTGATAAAAGCTTGCACCTCATTTCATCACTTGAAACCATTTTAAGAAATACATATATACATATAAGTCAGCCTGTTATGCAGCAGATGAAAATATATCTCGTAAGAAAATATGATATTTGGCCAAATTCAAAGTCGAAAAGTTTTCAATATTTTCGAACGTTGTTCACGTGTCAAGCGCCTCATTTTGATTCGTGAAGGTATGATACTGACTATTTGTCAATATTTCGGACAGAGCCAAAATAACACACGATTTTAAAAGATAATTGTATATTGGATGACCCTGAATATAAATATAAGACTTTTCTGGCTGACTTAACTTAACTTTCTGTATCTTAGTTATAACGATTTTTCAGACTGGTTCAGAACTTCAAGGTTGATTCAATTTGAGTATCCACAGTATTACAAACATATTTTATTAACAAAAATCGTTAATAATCTTTAAATAATGATTTTATTACAAATATTAATGTAAGATAAAAGTGTCCGAATGGCCTCCCCGCCTCATTTGGTGTGGTGTAAATCTCGTTTAGCGTGCGAATTATTTTTCGTTGTATCTTCTGTATCAGTTCTGCAGTCATGTTCGGTGCTTTCTAGGAGACTCTGCTCTCCATGCAGCCCCAACCGAAACAAATTTTGGCAGGTGGCACCACCTAGTTGAAATCAAATTTTTTTGATGGGAACGATTTTTAATTGGTTCAAAAAGTTATTTATCGTAAGTTATTGATTGTAACAGCATTTTCTCAATATCTTAAAGTAGCATGGGTCAAAAATGTCGTCTGGTTTTTCCAATTTTCAAATGCATAATAAAAATGTGCCTCATCACAGTATGATATTCCAAATTAAGCGACCAGAAGTACATTTTTTTCAATAAAACATCTAAGTAAAACGCAATGCACTTTTTACTCGTGATTCGATTTTAATATTAGTTTTGGATAATTCGAACACGTTCTTCTGTTGTTTGTTGCGTATTGCTTCATGACTCATTTTGGAAAGCTACTAGTGTAATTCGACAATTCCAAGACTTTTTTACATTGATTGCGGCTTTCATATCCTAATAAGGAGGTAAGTTAAGATTAAACATGCCACACGCTGATTTTATGTCCAATATTACCATGCCCGTAGACTTAATTAAGAAAAACATTCTTAATTAAGTGCATATATAATTTAATTAATTAAAAGATTAATTAAATCTGTATCTGAAATTAACTACAAATTTTAATTGGTTCAAAAAAAATTTCTGTGTTTAGAAGGAAATGTCTTTATTGAGTTTGGGGAATGTAAGTAATCCCTTACCGAACAAATTGATTGAATTAATTCATAGCTTACACCTGGAAAACTTTAGATTTCTGTAATTTAAGACAATTGAAACAATTTATATCAATCAATTTCTTATTATATGTCTTCACTATTGGTAAATTCTTGATGAAGTATAAATAATAATTTTTTGTTTTAATTCAAAGACTGAAAATAAAACTAAATTGTTGTTTGTAAATAATTCCGCAGCAACTTTCAAAAAATTGGTTGCATTAAAGAGAAAAATTTAATTTGCTTTTATATTTGCAAGTATTTTTGCCGTTTCTACTTCTTTGTAGCCGTAAGAGTTGTTCAAGCCTATTTTTACTTTAAGTTTCCTTTTGCTGCGAATAACAGATTTACTTTACTGCTATGCAATTCTTTACCTTACTCGTAAGCCCTAATACAGTTTCGATAGCTAGCAATTTTAATAGAATTGTTTCGTTGCTGCAACAAGTGCCTGCAACTTCAAAGTATACAACATTCCCTAGTATAGAAAATCCCTTTCTACGAAAAATAACTGTTATTTTTAGGGTTCCGTACACAAAGTGTAAAAACGTACCCTATTGTTTTCGCTACAATGTCTGTCCGTCTGTCAGCGCCTTTTATCTCTGGAACCGTAATAGGTAGACTCTTGAAATTTTAACAGATGATGTATAGCTGTTGCCGCTATAGCAACAAATACTAAAACTTATAGGGTGTTCCAATAGAGAGGTGTTATTCACGAATATGTGCATATTTCGTGAAATGTAGGTGGGATACACTTGAAATTTACAAACAGTAATTAAAACTTAGTTCACTATATAAACAAGTATAAAAAAATAAAACTAAAAATTAAAGAGTGTTCCGATAGTGGTGTGATTTGCATGTATAAGGGCTAAGTTTTGATCCATAATAGGTAAACTCTTGAAATGTTCACAGAAGGTGTATAGCTGTGGCCGCTACAGCAACAAAAATTAAAACTTATAGGGTGTTCCGATATAGAGGTGTTATTCACGAATATGTGTTTATATCTTGAACTGTAGGAGGCATACACTAAAAATTTACAAACAGTAATTAAAACTTAGTTCGTTTTATAAACATGTCTAAAAAAATAAACCTAAAAGTTAAAGGGTGTTCCGGTAGTGGTGTGATTTGCATGTATAAGGCCTAAGTTTTGAACCATAATAGGTAGACTCTTAAAATTTTCACAAAAGGCGTATAACTGTGCCAACTATAGCAACAAATACTAAAACTTATAGGGTGTTCCGAAAGTGACGTGTTATTTGCCTGTATATCTTTATTTCTTGAGCTATAGAAAGCAACAACTTAAAATTTAAGTGATTTAAACTATGTTCGCGTTATAAGCAAGTATACAATATTAAACCTAAAAATTAACGGGTGTTCCGTAAGTGACGTGATTTGTATGTGTATATGGCATAGGTTTTGAACGATAATAGGTAGACTCTTGAGGTTTTACAGGATGAGTATTGTATATGGCCACTATAACAAATAGTAAAAATTAAAGGGTGTGCCGACAGTGACGTGATTTACATGCACATTGACTAATTGTTTAACCGTAATAGATAGACTCTTGAAATTTTCACAATGGTGTATTACTATGACCCCTATAAAAACAATGAAAATCTAAAGGGTTTTGTCGACAGTGACGTGTTTTGCATGTATAACGACATATTTTTTGAACCGTAATAAGTAGACTCTTCTAGTTTGTATAGAAGATGTGATGCCATGGCCGTTATGACAATTACTAAAAATTAAAGGGTGTTCTAACAGTGACATGTTTTTCACGTATAGTAACTTATTTTTCTAATAGTAATAGGTAGACTCTTGATATATTCATAGAAAGAGAATTGCCATGGCCTCCATAGCAAATAACAAAACTAAAGGTTGTTCCGACAGAGACATGATTTGTACGTAAATAGCCTTATTTTTTGAACCGTAATAAATAAATGTTTACAGTAGATGTTGTACTTCGGCCGCTGTAACAACTACTAATATCTAAAGGGTGACATGTTTATCCCGTATATTACCTTATTTTTTGAACCGCAATAGGTAGATTCATGTATATTTCTATAGATAGTGTATTACCATGGCCGCTATAACAAAAATTGCTAAAACTTAAAGGGTGTTCCAAAAGTGATGCAACTATGACTTTAATTTTAAAATTAAAGTGTGACTCATAAGACATGAACAAATTAACAACTTGTATTTTTAAAGTTGTGTTAAACATAGTACGGAACCCTAAGTGTGTGAGTCTAACTCGCACTTGACTAATTAATTTTTTTGTTACTAAATATTAGAAGAATACGGCCATACAAGGGCTTACTGCCAGTTGCCTCCGGTTTGCGTTGTGTATGGAGAGCTTCATTGTTCCGCCCAATGCCACAAACCAAAGGATGACGCGAAGGTTAAAAAATGTAGCAATTGCGGTGGAAATCACACTGCTAACTACAGAGGCTGTCCAGTTTTTTCTGTGGTAAGTAAGTCAACTCAGAAATTAAATACTCCTGCTAGGCAGCCACAATACCAAGCAAATGCTCATTACCCTCAGTTAGCTCAACCCACAACCAAACATGTTTCATACGCGGATATGTTAAAATCCAATCATGTTTTAGCACACAAAGCGACACCTACAACCAATTCCACCCCAAATATGCATCCAGAAGCTAAAGAACAAACACCATCTGGTAACTACAATCGTCTTGAAGCAAGTATCGAAACATTAGTGCATTCGTTAAACAGTTTTATGAGCTCTATGAGCAGCATGATGCAAGAAATGGTTCGCATGCAATCTATGATGTTACAGGCGGTACTTAACAAACCATGAACTGTTTAAATATATGTTTCTGGAACGCAAACGGCTTACGCCAACACAAAAATGAACTCGAGTACTTCTTGAAGAACCAACAAATTGATGTCATGATGGTTTCAGAGACTCATTTAACAACAAATAGCTTTTTTTAAAATCAATGGCTATATATTATATGATACTAAAGACCCCCGTGGCAGAGCATGTGGTGGTTCAGCAATACTAATAAGGGCTCGAATTAAACATCATTTACTGTGTGATTTTTGTGAGGACTACCTTCAAGCAACAAACATCTGTATTGAAGAATATCATCAAAACTTTGTTATTTCTTCGATTTATTCACCTCCTAGATTTCAAATATCAGAGAGTCAATATATCGAATTTTACAAATCAATAGGTCCCTGTTTCATAGCATCAGGCGACTACAACGCTAAACATACGTTTTGGGGATCACGCCTAATAACTCCAAAAGGTCGTGTTTTATTTGACACTATTTCAAAAATGCGTCTGAATGTGATATCAAGTGGACAACCCACCGACAAAAAATTCCTGATGTTATTGTTTTTGGCGTGACTAAAGGTATTTCGAGAGAAATGATTAAGGTTGAAGCGTCACTCGAATTATCCTCAGATCATTCACCCACTATTGTCTATATATGGAATCAGCAAAATATCGTGTCGCCAACAACTTGCACAAGCATTAATTGGTTGAAATATAGAAAGTATCTCAGTACTCATTGTTCAGAAAACATACCGCTAAGAACAACAGAAGATGTGGACCAGAGTCTAATTTATTTTGATCAAAACCTTAAATCAGCTGCCCAACATGCGACAGAAACCAGACAACCAGCTAGATACAATCAAATTTATTTTGTAGATGTCGAACGGCTCTTGGCTGAAAAAAGAAAAATTAGAAGAGAGTGGCAAGCACACAGATCTCCTCAACTCAAATCTAGACTTAAAGATTGCACGAAACGGCTAAGACAGCTGCTAGAATCTCGAAGAGTAGCATCTCTGAAAAATTACTTGGAAGACCTCGACGCAACTGCACAATCAGATTATTCATTATGGCGTGCATGTAGGAACCTTAAAAGACCGGTCGTACGTAAGCCTCCCTTGCGAACTTCTTGTGGAGACTGGGCAAGGAATGATACCGAAAAAGGCAATTTGTTTGTTGGACATTTGAAGAAGGTTTTCACCCCAAATGTATGTACTGATATAGCTGAGTTGCCATCAGTAGAGACTAGTGCCGTAGTACCCCTAGGATTTGAATCTAGCGATATTGAAAGGGCAATAGCAGATTTAAACACCAAAAAAGCCCCTGGCGTTGATAAAACAAGTAACAAGATGTTAGTTGAGTTGCCCCGTATAGGTCGCAGAATTATCCTGTTTGTTTTTAATACCATCTTACGTCTTGAGTACTTTCCCACAGAGTGGAAGGTCTCTTTGATAACTATGATTCCTAAACCAGGAAAAGACCACACAAAAGTAGAATCATACAGACCTATAAGCCTTTTATCAAACGTGTCAAAGTTATTTAAGAGAATATTAATAACTAAGCTGAATCCAATTCTTAGCGCGAAAGGATGCATTCCGAACCATCAATTCGGCTTCAGAAAACAACATAGTACGATCCAACAAACACACAGATTAGTAAATGTAATTAAAACGACCTTTGAAGAAAAAAAAAAATACTATTCTGCGCTCTTTATCGACGTTTCTCAAGCATTCGATAAGGTTTGGCACGAAGGCCTAATATTTAAGCTAAAGCTGAACTTGCCCGAAAAATTGTATAAGCTCTTCAAAGATTATTTAACGAATCGCAAGTTTTTACTAAACGAAGGTGACTTTTTAAGCTCGCCACAGCTCATTGAAGCCGGAGTTCCCCAAGGTAGTATTTTGGGACCAATTTTATATTTACTGTACACTTCAGATATGCCAATTAGCACCCTAGTCCACACATCAACTTTTGCAGATGACACAGCTTTTTTAAGTATTCATGAAAGTGCCCAAGAAGCATCACAACTTTTACAAGACCACATACTCAATTTGGAAAAATGGCTAGAAAAATGGAGAATAAACTGCGCAGGGACTCATGCCCTCCTATTCGCATAAATAACCAAATGATACCACAGCTTTCAGACGTTAAATACCTGGATATACATCTTGACCGTCGCCTTACTTGGAAAAGCCACATTGACTTCAAGTTAACACAAATGAAACTAAAAGCAGTACAACTAAATTGGCTTATTGGCAGAAACTCCACCCTGAGCTTAGATTCTAAACTTCTACTGTACAAATCGATCCTCAAACCAATTTGGTGTTATGGGATTCAGTTATGGGGCACTGCCTCAGCTAGCAATGTAGAAAAAATTCAAAGGCGCCAAAATAAGATTTTACGTATTATTACATCTGCTCCCTGGTATATAAAAAATTCGAACCTCCACAAAGATCTAAACATGCCATCAGTTAAAGCAGAAATAGCGAAACATGCAGTCACATATCTAAAGAGGCTTGAATCTCATCCAAACCCTTTGGCGCGTAACATACTGAATGAACCTGGTTACATTCGACTAAAAAGAAGAGATACTGCTTTTCTTGGCCGTACATTAGAGGGATGACCTGCAAATGATTACAAAATCCGTGAAACAAACATTATTTTTGTCTAGCACTGGCTGGACTTAAAAAGAATATTTTATTTTAGACTTAAGATACGAGTAATTATTGCTAGTTCAAAAATATTGAAGATACAATAAATAAATTATTGTATTAAATCGCATACAGATCTCGGGTGGCAATAACCCCCTAGGAGGGGCGATTTTGTGCTTGTTTTTAGGTTGACAGGATTTTTCTGCTTTGATTTGTACTAAATGCCTTTATATAAAGCAATAAATGTAGAGGTGGCCAATTTGCATGGATTGCTGGAAAGGCTTACGGAGCACAGGGTCGGGCGATGCACCCTTCACCGTGGTGAAGGGTATATAAGTCTTCTTTAACATTATGCAAATTTTGTAGCAGCAATTCTTACTTAGTAGGCGAGAGGGGTACACACATGTATGTACTCTTATAAATGGTTTTGTTGTCTGATAGTTTTATTAATGAATACAAATGCAATATTAAAGAAGAGAAAGATTGCAACGAAAAAGTTGCATAATGTAATTGGCCACTAAGATTCGGCAAGGCCAAATATAGCGCTCTTAGTTGTTTATTATATATTTTTTTTTAAATTTAACCAGGAATAAGCAATAAGAATACAGTGCCAAATTTACCATATCTTAGCCAGAAAACTACGGAAAAGTTTGTAAACATTGCTCTATACCGCTTGTTATTGAAACATGAAATTAATTTGCAAATCATGGTTCCACAGAAATCATTGCTGTCACAGAAAACATTGCTAAAAATTTAAAGATCTCCGCATCAAAACAAAAAACCCCTTTCACAATAGACAGAAACAGGGCACACAGACGAGATTTGTAGGCAAGGGGTTGAAGAGGTGGAGTGTTCATTTCATGACTATCGTACTGGACATTTTTTCGTTTCTTTCTTCTGTTTTTCGCTTTTTTCTGTGTTGCTTCACATTATATTTCTCAAGTCGTCATCTAAGTACTTGCTCAAAATTTCTCAATAAAGTACATGTACGACAGATTTCCAAACACACACACCTGTAAAGTAAATAAATCCAAAAGTAGAATGTGCAAAATCTGTCTGTCTTGCTTATGTCCTATTGTGAAACATTTAAGACAGAGCAAAAGAGAATTCAAAAAATGTCTGCCCTGTTTCTGTCTATTGTGAAAGCAGTCTAAATAGTAGTATTCAAGGCGAATTCATACTAGGTGAAATCGACAGCCAGTCCTCCATTTTTTGTAAAAAAATACATTATTTTATATATTCTAATAGAATATCAAAGTTGTTGCCGTAGTGCTCTCACCTTGCATCAATTCGCCTTGGTTGTATCCAAGAATGATAGAAGAGAAGGTTACGTCATGCGCATGTTTTCCCGTCGGATGACGTTGTTCGGCCGATGTAAGATTGCCATGTCTGTAATCAACAAATTGCTTCAAATATGAACGTACAAATAAATCTAAGTAAGCGGCAAAAATTGGCAACCCTGCAAAAAAACTCTCATAATTTATGGTTATACTCTCAGAATTATTAGTTAATGGGAAGACAATTTCGTGACGTCATTAGGACGACATGTGCAGAAAATTTCAATTTTATTTTTGGGATAGCGTAAACTTGTCTTCTATCATCCTTGGGTTCATCAAACTAATACGTACTTAATTTTTATCAATAAGGTTGGCTTTCGCAACAACTGCAAAACTTTTAAAAATGTCCTAATTATTTTCATTATCATGCCCCATCACAAAATCATTATAATTTTTTAAAGAAACTTGATAAATATTCATAAATTAATAATAAATAATTTTCTTTCAATATCTTGTGTTCGTTTTAAATTTATTATTGAAAAATATTGAAGCACTAAATAAATAAGTAAAAGTCTTAATATCAAGATAAGATTGTAAGAAAAAAATAAATTTTTAAAAGCTCACAATTTAAATTCTTTCCTTAAGAAGACTACATATTTTGCTTTGGCGTGATTTAAAAACAAAAGATTCGTAATTTGTTAAAAGTAAAGAAACCAAAAAAAATAAAGATTTTTTTGTCACCAAATGAAAAACATGTTTAACGCCAGTCCCAACATAACTACAACACCATTAAAACCCAATCTTCACCAACTCTCTGTGGCCAGCATTAAAACAGAAGAAATGAAACCAAAAATAACAGCGACCAGCAGAAACCCTCAAAAAGTCAGTCGTTGTTGCATGTAGAGGAAGCTTTAAGGAAATCAGGGAAAAAAAGAAGCCAAATTGCATAAAAGCTTAACAACAAGATAAACCTACAGATTCCGAACTGCTGGTGTTAAAATATAAAAAGTAATCTAAAAAGTCAAGAAAAATAAAAGAAGAATTGGTATGAATGGTTTAACAACGATTATCACGACGAAATGCTAACTAAAGTGCGAATACAACACTGTAAGACATCATGTCGGAAGCATGGACGTGGCAACGGAAGGGAGGGAAAAAGAAACTCAGGTATACATGATTTTGAACGATCGAGATCAACTTTTAGTTACTTTGTACTACGTTTTATTAAGTTAGTTCTAGTTTCCTATCAGAAAACTGCAAAATCATCTCGCAAAACACAGCAAAACTCAGTGTTGCATAGTGCTGCCGAACGCTGCTTTTATTCAGTTGTGAGTCTGGCGATCAAACATGTTTTATTCAAATTCAATGATCCAGTATGGGATATAATCAACATCGTTCCCCCCGGGGGTTCCAATTGTCATTGCAGTACATTCTCAAATGCCTTGAGGCGGTTCACTTGGGGAAAATAGGGGCACCAGAAGCTTGGGTTCCTAGAACCTAAATCTGGAAGAAAAGGTCTGTGTATTAAAAAAGACGGGTTCACTTCGAGTTCCGACCAGTGTCCAAAGGACTGGTACCACGGGAATCGGTAGCCCCACAGAGAGCCTATCCTCTCTGTGACCGGTTGTTGGTGAGGTCCCCTTCGGGGGTACACGTGGTGGTTGTGGTTTAAGAACGATTTATGTAGGTATGGTGCACTGTCGATCAAGTGTGCTGTTGCACTCTCAACAGACGGAGTTTGGATAGTCTCCAAACCCCTAAGCAAGAGGTTATAATATGGATCTAGGCTTGCCTTGGAAAGGCTTGCCATATTATATAAATTGCTACTCATTGTGACTGTATCACACACAAAAAGCGATTGGTGGCAGTCGTAAAGTGTTGTTATACCACACAATGGGGGCGCTAGTCTACGCCTAAGTTTCACTCGGTGGTAAGACCACCGTGAGGTTAGGCCGAGTATGGCAGGTACTCACGTTAATCTTGTTCCACAAATATAGCATGTGTTTCGGTGTTTCACCATTACTTTAATATAATGCGCTGTAATGAAATCAGTGAAATTGTAACCGATATCTATATTAAGCATTCGTTTTCTGCCCGAACAGTTCGTATGTGAAATAAACTTTCTTCGGATGTATTTAAAGTTACATGTGCATAAATTGTATTCTGGGAAGGAGTATAGAGGGAGTATACTCCTGCCCATAATACAAATTTCCTGGTTCCGGCGCAATGCATTGCATGAGTAGGGGTCATCCCCTGAGTGCTGTTCCAAATAAAAACAAAAATAAATTCTGTGATTTACCGAATCACGCGGGTGTTTTTAAATTAGATTCTTGGGTCCGATACTTCTTGCGTTAAAGTTTCTATAGATTCGAGTGATTTGAATGATCTGTTAACCAGTTGCGCTCAACAAAGTTATTTGATGAATCGTTTGGTATATTAGTGATTACACGTCTTTCAAAATCCCGTTTCTCGGAAATTGATGATGACTTTTCCTGGAAATTACCGGTCCCATAATCCTAATATACATACATATACATATTTATCAAATTAAGTTTTAATAAACAGTTATAATTAAAAAGAAAAATTGTTTTCGAATAATATTTTGATAAGGTAAGCAAAATATAAAAAGTAAATATAATCATAAATTTGTTTTGTTTTATTTTGTTATTATTACTGTTTATTTATTTTTCTAAGAACTTGCAAACAACAACAAAAATTTTATAACTTTTACGCGTGTTAATGTAGAAAAAGAAGGAAAAATTTCTAAATAAAAAGTGGAGTTGCGAACGAGAAACAGACACAGATAAAGTCAATTGTTCATTGAGTACAGAACGAGAAAACGTATTAAAAATATTTTAGGAAAATGAAACTTTTTACAACAGTTGTATTTTGCCTTGTAATGGCATGGACACTGGCCGAAGGAGCTTTAATTAGCGCGAATCTAACTATTGAACTTCCAGCTACCGAAGAAGCTTCAATTAAAGCGGATCTAACTACTGAACTTCCAGCTGCCGAAGAAGCTTCAATTAAAGGGGGTCCAACTACTAAACATCCAGATGCCGAAGAGGTCGAAAGGCTACAAAGTATGATATATAATCAAGTGAAATTAATAAAAAATTTAGAAAACTATATTCAACGAAAAAAGCAGAACCCATAAATTTTTTATAAAGCAAACTGGATATGGCAGACGGATATGAAACTTCTTCTTTTTCTGGTAAATAGCATATATGTATGTATGTATGTATGTATGTATACATAATGATAATTCGTAATGGCAATAAAAATAAGAAACAAATTTTGAGTTATAAAAACTTACTTTAACGAAAATTATTTGTCGATGTTTAATTTGATATAAAAGGTTAATACTATAATTATGTTATAGACTAACATTTTTTGGTGGATAGTCTCCAAACACCTAAGCAAGAGGCTATAATATGGATCTAGGCTTGCCTTGAATAGGACTTGCCATATTATATAAATCGCTACTCATTGTGACTGTATCACACACAAATTGCGATTGGTGGCAGTCGTAAAGTGTTGTTATACCACACAATGGGGGCGCTAGTCTACGCTTAAGTTTCACTCGGTGGTAAGACCATCGCCGGGTGAGGGCCTACACGGCCAGGTACTGACGTAAATCTGTATCACGAAATTTACATTGATTTGGTGTAGTTGCTATTAAGGACAATATTAAAATTTGGTTTACCATCCCTGCAACAGATTTATTTTACGTCTCTTCTTCTTTGGTATTGTCAGATTTTGCATGAGCAGCATATTTTAGTTTTGGAAAATTATAGAAAAAGCATTGGCCATTTAAATATAAAAAAGTGCCATGACAAAAAAATCATGCTAAAAGTACGCGTGGATTTACGAAGGCATTCCAAAAGAGAAAGAAAAAATTTAGGCCACATGAGACATAAAATGATAAACATTAACAATAACATCATGTGAGTATTAAATGTAGACTGCCCATGTTAATGTTTTTTTCTTAACATGGTTGTTAAAACATTTGTTATAAGAATTCTTTTATAACATGACAATGACGTTGTTGTTATATTTTTATTTGACAGTTTTCTTTTCAAACTGCGCCATCTGTTGCTGAACCGTACTACTGCTATCTGCTGTGAAATAAGTATTCCAACAACAATTTTGGAAAATAGAAAATTATGTTCAAACAGAAAATGACACAAACACGTATTCGCCAACTATAACAATATGGACAAATTAATTTCGTTGCTCTGTCGGCGTGGTGTTTATATTTTGTTCAATTTGTTGGATAGTGAAGACGAGTTCTTTGTCATAAAATGATAAACATTAACACTAACATCATGTTAGTGTTAAGTATGACTGCCCATGTTAATGTTTTTTCCACGTCTTAACATGTTTGTTAAAACATTTGTTATAAAAGCTGTTTAATAACATCACAATGTTGCTGTTATATTTTAAATTGACAGTTTTATTTTCAAACTGCACCATCTGTTCTCAACCGTACTACTATTATCTGCTGTGAAATAAGCATTCAAAGAACATTGTTGGAAAATAGAAAATTATGTTCAGAAAATAACATAAAGAAGTATTCGCCACCTATAACAACATCATGTTTATGTTTTATTCAATTTGATGACTAGTGAAGACGGGGTGTTATGTAGCTTAATAAACCTTAAAATTAGAATTGTATAGTTAATGAACGACCAAGTTCAGTTGAGGTAATCAATTCAGTGACCTAAATGGGCTCATATCAGCTCCTTAGTTCAGTGCAGCACCTTATCTCAGTTCAGCACCTTAGTTCAGTCAGCTACTTAATTTAGTTTAGCTTCCTAGTTCAGTCAGCTTCTTATTTCAGTCAGCTCTTAGTCCACTTCAGCATATTATCTCACTTCAGCTCCTTAGTTCGCCTTAGGTCATCAGTTCATATTCCTTTTTAGTTCATGTGTATACGGAGTTTAACACTAAGAGTAGCTGCGAAATTGTTTTGCTGTAGAATCGCGATTACTTCTTAGATACGCCTATTTTAATCTCTTGCTTGATAATCCTTAAATGATTAGAAATTAATCTTAAGCAAGCCACAGACGATGCGTACAAGTTGAGTAGGTTGTACGCGAGTTGTAAACGAGATTGCAACGTTTATGGGCTTGTTCTATTAAGATGTGTGTCGAAAGAGCAAAAAGTTTTGATTTTCTGTCATGTTGTACAACAGGTCACAATATTTGTGTATGCGACAGATAATATTTTATGTAGTATTAGCTGTGCCCGCCACGTCGTGGGCGTCCTGCCAATATTTTGCTCGATTTTGCTTTGAAAGTATTCGACACCAATTGTGAGATAACAATGTAATTCTACAAAGTAAAACTACAAATTTTATACAATTGGCGCCTAATGTTGCGTAATAGTTTTTGAAATATCCCAGTTTTAAATCGAAAATTTCAGTGCCTTGAAACCGGAAATTGCGTTTTTTCACTGTTTTTTCTATTTTTTCAGAAAAAAGTAACCTATATTGGAATCAGGACGCTAAGGTACCTCCTCACTAAATTTTGTTAAAATCCATCCAGTAGTTTTTACGTGATGCGAACACAAATGAAAAGCAGACAGACAGACAGACGGAAATGCGTTACTATTTTATTATTTGTATAGATTTGTGTTTATTAATGTTCTTTTTTTGTATTCTATAAATTAGGTAATGACAGAGCTACAAAACCAAAGCGACAGGGTATGATGTGCTTAGCTTCCTTCAAAAACTGCAGCGCAAGGAAATGAGACTCCAAATTCAGCTAAGAAAATTAAAATGAGTATAATGGTGCTCCTCTAGTAAAAAATTAAATTTTATCGTAACATTGATTGAAAAAGTTGAGTTTAATGGTGCTCCTAAATTAAAAAAATTAGTTAAAAATGGTGTTTCACCAAAGTACGACCCTCCGAACATAAATTACTAGGTTATATACGATATGAAATACGATTACACGTGGCTGATTAAAGCAACCACCAATAACAGTTCCGCAGTACAGCTATTCGTGGAAGCCAATCAGCCAGTATGTGAGTGAGACGAAATCCACTCGAAGGTCAAGCAACAATGACGGCCTGACTGACTTTAACGATAATGTCGCGATGGTCCTCAAACCAGAGCTGCTTTACGACTCCTTTATTATATTTTGGTCAGTGTTATTGACCACCTTTCAGTTAACATTGAATGTTAAATATTATTTTCGAACGAGGTCAATTATAGCATACGCGAGAATATTGAACGCCATCTTACTCTGAGAGAACTTGGTTGTTAAATGAAGTTGTACATGAGATCGCGCACTTAATTGTATCGTTTGTGGAGCATCTTGTTTACTAGATTTTTTTTTTTTTAAGACAACACATCTTGCGAAGCTATTTGCTTGTCTGCAGAAAACAACCAGAGTCTTTGGCAGGAATCGAACCCGCAACCCCCAGACTAGCGCGCTACCAATCGGTTTATCGAGGCACTCAGGTTGTAATGCAGGTCGTACCGTATATGGCTTGTTTTAGAAAAAGTAAAAAGGTAACCCTACTGCGTTCGTTACAATGTCTATCCTTCAGTCAGCGTCTTCTACATCTGGAACCTACTCAACATTAAAGTGTGTTCCGATAGTGGCGTGATGTTAACGTATAGTAATAGGCAGACTCCTGAAAGTTAACAGTATACAAAATAAAACTATTAAAGGGTATTCCGATAGTGACGCGATTTGCATATCTATGGCCTTATATTCGAATCATCGTGGGGCCTTTACCTCCATCCGAAGGATACACATATCTTTTAACATGTGTTGATCGTTTCAGTCGATGGCCAGAAGCTTTTCCTTTGAAAGATATAAAAGCTGAAACTGTATTTCGAGCTTTCTATGATGGTTGGGTATGTCGTTTTGGTGTGCCAAGTACTATAGTAACTGATCGAGGCAGCCAATTCACCTCCCATATGTTTGCAGATATAACAAAGAATTTGGGGATTTCTCACAACTTTACCACATCGTACCATCCGCAAGCTAACGGAATGGTGGAACGATTTCATCGGACGTTAAAAGCTGGTCTTATATGTACAGAAAACAATCAATGGACAGTATCATTAAATTCAGTACTACTTGGTTTAAGAGCAAGTCTAAAAGAGGACCTCAAAACTTCGTCCGCGGAAATATTATATGGAGAACCTGTACAACTTCCTGGGGAATTTTTTAAGCCTTTTGCAAAAGATGACGTAATATCTCAATTGACAACAATAAGAAATATAATCAGTAAACTTAGACCCACAGGAACCCTGCATTATCCAAGTAATTCAAAAAAGTTCTTTGTACATCAAGATCTAAATAACTGTTCCCACGTTTGGATACGTCGTGATTGCTATACGAAACCTTTACAACCGAAATATGTTGGACCTTTTCCAGTTTTATCACGTAGTTCAAAAATCTTTAAAGTTTTCGTCAATAATAAGAAGGAAAGCATATCCGTAGATCGTCTAAAGCCGGCTTTTTCCGTAAATAATAACTTAGATGAAAATATTTCAAATACTCAACAAAAAGCACAAGTTTTAAGATCAAGATCCGGAAGAGTTGTAAGACTTCCAGAACGCTTCCGCGTCCATTGAAGGGGGAGTACTTGTAGGTACTTCTACCTACTACTTTGCAAATTCTACTTTAAATTTTAAAAATATTTTAAATCAATATTTCATTTTTTATGATTTCAAAAAATTTTATATAAATTGAGAGACATTCAGTTTTTTCCTTGTGGTTAATATTCAAAGATTCTTTAAAATAAAATTGTTTTTAATTTTTTATATATAAATGCGTTTTTATTTATACCTCCTATAGTTCAAGAAATAAACACATATTCTTGAATAACACCTCTCTATCGGATCACCCCATAAGTTTTAGTATTTGTTACTATAGCGGCCACAGCTGTACACCTTCCGTGAAAATTTCAAGTGTCTACCTGTTATGGTTCAAAAACTAGGCCTTATACACGCAAATCATACGACAATCGGAGCACCCTTTAATTTTTAGGTTTATTTTTTTATACTTGTTTATAAAGCGAACAAAGTTTTAATTACTGTTCTTAAATCTTGAGTCTATGCCTCCTACAGTTCAAGAAATAAACACATATTCTTGAATAACACCTCTCTATCGGAACACCCCATAAGTTTTAGTATTTGTTGCTATAGCGGCAACAGCTATACATCATTTCAAGAGTCTACCTATTACGGTTCCAGAGATAAAAGGCGCTGACAGACGGAGAGACATTGTAGCGAAAACAATAGGGTTTCGTTTTTACACTTTGTGTACAGAACCCTAAAAAGGTTTTGTTAAGTAGCGTCCACGTGAAATTTTTTTTGTTAAGTCCTGGTTGCCGCCTCAACAAATTTAAGCTATAATTTATTTATACAACTAAGTTTAATTGAGGTACCTGAGGCAGATTGCGCATCAATGGTTCTAACACCGATTAAGGAAATTTAAATGAAACCATAAGATCAGAAACTGAAAGTGTTAAACAAGTCTGTGATAATAGAGTAAGTCGGTTTTATTTTAATTGAAAATAAAATTTATATCCAAACAAATACAAGTCCGACGATTTATTTTTTTGTAATGATGTCCTATGACCCATGAAATTTTTCAAGATTATGGTAAAGATTATACCAACACTTGCAAACTACATCCAGATTCTTTTGTGCAAGCAATTATGCAACTGGCTTACAATGAAATGCGTAAAGAGTAAGGATGAAAATTTGTTTATATTCTGATATAAAAAAAATAATTATAATATAAAAAAATTATATAATTATATAATAAAAAAATCGCTGCTACTTATGAAACTGCTTTGATCGTCATTTTCTTTTACCATGGTCGCACCGAATCCTTAGCTCGCAATAATAATATACGTATAAGTGTAGAGTGTCATTTGTCGGATTAATTAAATAAAATTCTGTGAGTAATAATTGAAATGCAATATGCTCATGCGTTCCATCGGGATTTGAGCTTACCTAACCCTCCTATTTACTAGTTCGTTCCAATGCCATGCCAAATGGTATCGCCATCGTGTGAAGAACATGGCGTCTGATTTGCTAGCATTTATGGTTAGCCCCTGTTGATCGCACCATGCCTCGGTTGTTATGAGAGCATGTCTCATACATCCTTGGGTTTATAACAATGGACTTAGCCGCACGCGCAGCAAAAGCATATATCAACTTCGAGAAAAAGGTTTGATTGAAGGCACCCTCAATATCCATAAAGACGAACAATGCAGCGCCACTATTGAGAATTTATCTTTTCGCGACTCTGACAAGTTCATGGAGAGCGGTATCATTAGATCTGATATATCTATATATACTCCAGGATTTATTCGTCAGCGTGTGGCTCTCGAGAAAGAAGGTTAACATCCTCTCTAGTAACCTGAATACCTTTTATCGTTCTAGTAACCTGAATATCATTATCGTTGTCGACTAATTTCTAATAGCCAAACAATATAATTTTTAGAAAATTCTGAACAGCGGAATACAGTTTGATGCTACCGCAGTTTTAAGTATATAGCCTTTTTCACCAAAAAATGTTAGTCTATAACATAATTATAGTATTAACCTTTTATATCAAATTAAACATCGACAAATAATTTTCGTTAAAGTAAGTTTTTATAACTCAAAATTTGTTTCTTATTTTTATTGCCATTACGAATTATCATTATGTATACATACATACATACATACATATATGCTATTTACCAGAAAAAGAAGAAGTTTCATATCCGTCTGCCATATCCAGTTTGCTTTATAAAAAAATTTATAGGTTCTGCTTTTGTAGTTGAATAGAGTTTTCTAAATTTTTTATTAATTTCACTTGATTATATATCATAAATTGTAGCCTTTCTATAGTTTTTTGATTTGCATCTTCGGCATCTTCGGCATCTGGATGTTTAGTAGTTGGACCCCCTTTAATTGAAGCTTCTTCGGCAGCTGGAAGTTCAGTAGTTAGATCCGCTTTAATTGAAGCTTCTTCGGTAGCTGGAAGTTCAATAGTTAGATTCGCGCTAATTGAAGCTCCTTCGGCCAGTGTCCATGCCATTACAAGGCAAAATACAACTGTTGTAAAAAGTTTCATTTTCCTAAAATATTTTTAATACGTTTTCTCGTTCTCTACTCAATGAACAATTGCTTTATCTGTGTCTGTTTCTCGTTCGCAACTCCACTTTTCATTTAGAAATTTTTCCTTCTTTTTCTACATTAACACGCGTAAAAGTTATAAAATTTTTGTTGTTGTTTGCAAGTTCTTAGAAAAATAAATAAACAGTAATAATAACAAAATAAAACAAAACAAATTTATGATTATATTTACTTTTTATATTTTGCTTACCTTATCAAAATATTATTCGAAAACAATTTTTCTTTTTAATTATAACTGTTTATTAAAACTTAATTTGATAAATATGTATATGTATGTATATTAGGATTATGGGACCGGTAATTTCCAGGAAAAGTCATCATCAATTTCCGAGAAACGGGATTTTGAAAGACGTGTAATCACTAATATACCAAACGATTCATCAAATAACTTTGTTGAGCGCAACTGGTTAACAGATCATTCAAATCACTCGAATCTATAGAAACTTTAACGCAAGAAGTATCGGACCCAAGAATCTAATTTAAAAACACCCGCGTGATTCGGTAAATAACTTTAAATACATCCGAAGAAAGTTTATTTCACATACGAACTGTTCGTGCAGAAAACGAATGCTTAATATAGATATCGGTTACAATTTCACTGATTTCATTACAGCGCATTATATTAAAGTAATGGTGAAACACCGAAACACATGCTATATTTGTGGAACAAGATTAACGTGAGTACCTGCCATACTCGGCCTAACCTCACGGTGGTCTTACCACCGAGTGAAACTTAGGCGTAGACTAGCGCCCCCATTGTGTAGTATAACAACACTTTACGATTGCCACCAATCGCTTTTTGTGTGTGATACAGTCACAATGAGTAGCAATTTATATAATATGGCAAGCCTTTCCAAGGCAAGCCTAGATCCATATTATAACCTCTTGCTTAGGGGTTTGGAGACTATCCAAACTCCGTCTGTTGAGAGTGCAACAGCACACTTGATCGACCGAGCACCATACCTACTTAATCGATTTTAAACCACAACCACCACGTGTACCCCCGAAGGGGTCCTCACCAATAACCGGTCACAGAGAGAATAGGCTCTCTGTGGGGCCACCGATTCCCGTGGTACCAGTCCTTTGGGCACTGGTCGGGCCTCGAAGAGGACCCGTGTTATAAAACAACAGACCTTTTCTTCCAGATTTAGGCTCTAGGAACCCTAGCGTCTGGTGCCCCTATTTTCCCCGAGTGAACCGCGTCAAAGCATTTGCCATTACTGCAGTGACAATTGGAACCCCCGGGGGTAACACATCCCATATAGCGTCGATCCCCCAGTAAAAGTTACCCTGTCACTGTCGCCTCTCCTGGACGAGGTCGAGTAGATCGAAAATAGACTTTGGGTCGCCAGCCCATAATAATTTGAATTGAATTTAGGCCGAATATGGGTGATATAAATAGTTAGAATATCAAATGCAGTAATTTTTACACCGTCCCAAAACACGGAGGCACTTGAAAGCTTTTTTCGAGACATGTCAAAGGAATTTAGTCCATCGGACTATAGGCATGGCTGTGCGTATGCATACAATATTAAGTCTTACGAACATTATATTCTACTGTATTCTCACGATCTTATTTAGAAACTGTGACAAAGTCATTATTGAGCATATCATTCATGTTTGTCTCTTGACTGCAATCTCCGATTGGCTTGGCCTATTATTGAATAAATATAAATGACAAAAGCATCTGCAAAGGAGGAGGTTGGAGGATTGACAAATATCATTCAGAAAAATAAGAAGTAAATAAGATAAAGAAGTAAGAGACAGAACAAAGCCTTGCAGTACCCCTAAACTAATCTTGATCTTTGATATAAATCAGGTAAAGTTATCACCGACATCAATGTGATTTCAAATGTTTGAAACCATTGGAAAAAAAAACTGGTTTCTATTGTTCTTGCGATTAAATTTTGATTAAACTTTTAAGCTGAAGAAAATGGAAGGGCGTGGAGCTACAGTGTTCGCTCAAATGGATAAAAAAAAACAGGATAACAAAATGGCCGTTTAAAAACTTATTTGCGCGGCCACTTTTACTTTATAAAACGTAGAAATAGTTACTAAACACTGACGATAGTTTAAAATTAGGGAAAAATCATTAAAAAAACAAAAGTAGAATATAATAATAATAAATTAAAAAATTCATAATTTTCTTATCTTAAAAAAAAAAAATTAAAAGAAAATATAAAAACGAATTTTTTAAGCTAATAATAATTTATTGTAAAATAATAGTAATTGAAAAAATTATTTATTGTATAATAAAAATAATAAAATAATTTTAGGTCACGCTCAACATTCTTTATATGATTTCAAATCATATTAATAAAAAATAATTTTCAGAACAGGCTTGGCATAAAAAATATATTATTTATTTGTTATTAACACAATTAGTTTTTTTTTACCTGAATTGTTGAATATTTTCATTTGTTTTTAAGTTTTATAAACTTATAAATTTATTTTGTCAGCCATTTTTATGTTACTTGTTTATGTTTTATTAAGACAGTGATTATTTACACAATATTTCAGTAATTAAACCTAGGAACTGCTTTCTTCTCGAGCAGCCCGGGAATTCTCCTAGATTTCCCGGTTTTTTGGGGAATTATAAAGTCGGTAAAATCCCAAACGTACTTATATTTTGATGCATTATAACCGCAAATGGAAGCTGCAACCATGAAACATACAATTTTTTTTGTCTACGACTATCTGGACTTAAGTATATTTATCTTTATTTTAAACTTAAAATATGAGTAAAAATATGTAAAAAATTAAAAGATGTATATTGGTTTCAAAACTTTAATTTATTCATTGAAAAGTTAAAAATGATATTTGAATTTTTTTTAATCAGAAAAATGTATATGTACATACATATGTATGTATGTATGTATGTATGTATGTATGTATGTATGTATGTATGTATGTATGTATGTACATATGTATTTAAGATCTTATTAAAACTTTACAACTTTATTTTCCATTTCATTTTTTGATCTTTTTAAAAACTTTACAACTTCATTTTCCAGTTCATTTTTTGATCTTTTTAAAAACTTTACAACTTCAATTTCCATTTCATTTTTTGCATCTTTTTCCTGATTGTTTTTAGAAAGTCGATCGATTTCATCGTACAATTCTCCAATATAGTCATAATTTTTCTTTACTATTGAACGTAGATTTTCAATAGTAGTTTTGGCTTCTTCTTCTTTGTTTTTGTGATTTTCTTCCTCCAAGTTGTTGTGGCCAAATGCCACAGCCAATACAAGAATAAATATAAAAACTGCTGAAAGTTTCATTGTCTTTTGTCTATTTTTTTTTTGCCTTTTTGGTGATCTGTTCTTAATTCTTTCAACTATTGAAGTCAACTACGTATATTTTTCTGTTTAGGGGCCACTATTTATATCAAAAATATTTTAAGATTTAATATTTTAAACGTAACACGAGTTTAAAAACACAAAATTGTTTATTTATCTTCTAATTTTTATAATTCTTTTGAAATTGAAAAAACAAACAGCTTTAACAAATATTTACTCTAAGACAAAAAATAATCTTAAGATACAATGAATGAAAGATAAATATTTTATTAATTTAAATAATTTTAATTTTAAAATTATTTAAAGACCTAAAGCTTAAATAAAATAGTTAAATTAATATTAACAAAAAGGTCAAATAAACTATATAAAATAAGATAAATAAATATTTTATATTGCTAACTTAGTCCATTTGTTTACATTTTAAACTGCAAAATTAAAACTACGAATGAGAGTACAAAACGAATTTCAAGAGTACATGCATATATGTACCCTTTTTCTATTCCTCTCTCCCCTCCCGCCACCTAATGAGGAATTGCAGCGACAAAAGTTACATAATGTAAATCGGCACTTACAGTTTTGTTAAGGTCTAGGAATTTGAATTGAAAAAATATACTGAGGTTACAAAATTGTTCAATTTACGACTCCATTGTGTTCTTGTATCGCTTCTTGTTGTATTGCAATACAATACTGTAAACTTGTTGTTGGTAATTTGCCTGAAAAATGTGATAAAAGCTTGCACCTCATTTCATCACTTGAAACCATTTTAAGAAATACATATATACATATAAGTCAGCCTGTTATGCAGCAGATGAAAATATATCTCGTAAGAAAATATGATATTTGGCCAAATTCAAAGTCGAAAAGTTTTCAATATTTTCGAACGTTGTTCACGTGTAAAGCGCCTCATTTTGATTCGTGAAGGTATGATACTGACTATTTGTCAATATTTCGGACAGAGTCAAAATAACACACGATTTTAAAAGATAATTGTATATTGGATGACCCTGAATATAAATATAAGACTTTTCTGGCTGACTTAACTTAACTTTCTGTATCTTAGTTATAACGATTTTTCAGACTGGTTCAGAACTTCAAGGTTGATTCAATTTGAGTATCCACAGTATTACAAACATATTTTATTAACAAAAATCGTTAATAATCTTTAAATAATGATTTTATTACAAATATAAATGTAAGATAAAAGTGTCCGAATGGCCTCCCCGCCTCATTTGGTGTGGTGTAAATCTCGTTTAGCGTGCGAATTATTTTTCGTTGTATCTTCTGTATCAGTTCTGCAGTCATGTTCGGTGCTTTCTAGGAGACTCTGCTCTCCATGCAGCCCCAACCGAAACAAATTTTGGCAGGTGGCACCACCTAGTTGAAATCAAATTTTTTTGATGGGAACGATTTTTAATTGGTTCAAAAAGTTATTTATCGTAAGTTATTGATTGTAACAGCATTTTCTCAATATCTTAAAGTAGCATGGGTCAAAAATGTCGTCTGGTTTTTCCAATTTTCAAATGCATAATAAAAATGTGCCTCATCACAGTATGATATTCCAAATTAAGCGACCAGAAGTACATTTTTTTCAATAAAACATCTAAGTAAAACGCAATGCACTTTTTACTCGTGATTCGATTTTAATATTAGTTTTGGATAATTCGAACACGTTCTTCTGTTGTTTGTTGCGTATTGCTTCATGACTCATTTTGGAAAGCTACTAGTGTAATTCGACAATTCCAAGACTTTTTTACATTGATTGCGGCTTTCATATCCTAATAAGGAGGTAAGTTAAGATTAAACATGCCACACGCTGATTTTATGTCCAATATTACCATGCCCGTAGACTTAATTAAGAAAAACATTCTTAATTAAGTGCATATATAATTTAATTAATTAAAAGATTAATTAAATCTGTATCTGAAATTAACTAAAAATTTTAATTGGTTCAAAAAAAATTTCTGTGTTTAGAAGGAAATGTCTTTATTGAGTTTGGGGAATGTAAGTAATCCCTTACCGAACAAATTGATTGAATTAATTCATAGCTTACACCTGGAAAACTTTAGATTTCTGTAATTTAAGACAATTGAAACAATTTATATCAATCAATTTCTTATTATATGTCTTCACTATTGGTAAATTCTTGATGAAGTATAAATAATAATTTTTTGTTTTAATTCAAAGACTGAAAATAAAACTAAATTGTTGTTTGTAAATAATTCCGCAGCAACTTTCAAAAAATTGGTTGCATTAAAGAGAAAAATTTAATTTGCTTTTATATTTGCAAGTATTTTTGCCGTTTCTACTTCTTTGTAGCCGTAAGAGTTGTTCAAGCCTATTTTTACTTTAAGTTTCCTTTTGCTGCGAATAACAGATTTACTTTACTGCTATGCAATTCTTTACCTTACTCGTAAGCCCTAATACAGTTTCGATAGCTAGCAATTTTAATAGAATTGTTTCGTTGCTGCAACAAGTGCCTGCAACTTCAAAGTATACAACATTCCCTAGTATAGAAAATCCCTTTCTACGAAAAATAACTGTTATTTTTAGGGTTCCGTACACAAAGTGTAAAAACGTACCCTATTGTTTTCGCTACAATGTCTGTCCGTCTGTCAGCGCCTTTTATCTCTGGAACCGTAATAGGTAGACTCTTGAAATTTTAACAGATGATATATAGCTGTTGCCGCTATAGCAACAAATACTAAAACTTATAGGGTGTTCCAATAGAGAGGTGTTATTCACGAATATGTGCATATTTCGTGAAATGTAGGTGGGATACACTTGAAATTTACAAACAGTAATTAAAACTTAGTTCACTATATAAACAAGTATAAAAAAATAAAACTAAAAATTAAAGAGTGTTCCGATAGTGGTGTGACTTGCATGTATAAGGGCTAAGTTTTGATCCATAATAGGTAAACTCTTGAAATGTTCACAGAAGGTGTATAGCTGTGGCCGCTACAGCAACAAAAATTAAAACTTATAGGGTGTTCCGATATAGAGGTGTTATTCACGAATATGTGTTTATATCTTGAACTGTAGGAGGCATACACTAAAAATTTACAAACAGTAATTAAAACTTATTTCGTTTTATAAACATGTCTAAAAAAATAAACCTAAAAATTAAAGGGTGTTCCGGTAGTGGTGTGATTTGCATGTATAAGGCCTAAGTTTTGAACCATAATAGGTAGACTCTTAAAATTTTCACAAAAGGCGTATAACTGTGCCAACTATAGCAACAAATACTAAAACTTATAGGGTGTTCCGAAAGTGACGTGTTATTTGCCTGTATATCTTTATTTCTTGAGCTATAGAAAGCAACAACTTAAAATTTGAGTGATTTAAACTATGTTCGCGTTATAAGCAAGTATACAATATTAAACCTAAAAATTAACGGGTGTTCCGTTAGTGACGAGATTTGTATGTGTATATGGCATAGGTTTTGAACGATAATAGGTAGACTCTTGAGGTTTTACAGGATGAGTATTGTATATGGCCACTATAACAAATAGTAAAAATTAAAGGGTGTGCCGACAGTGACGTGATTTACATGCACATTGACTAATTTTTTAACCGTAATAGATAGACTCTTGAAATTTTCACAAATGGTGTATTACTATGACCCCTATAAAAACAATGAAAATCTAAAGGGTTTTGTCGACAGTGACGTGTTTTGCATGTATAACGACATATTTTTTGAACCGTAATAAGTAGACTCTTCTAGTTTGTATAGAAGATGTGATGCCATGGCCGTTATGACAATTACTAAAAATTAAAGGGTGTTCTAACAGTGACATGTTTTTCACGTATAGTAACTTATTTTTTTAATAGTAATAGGTAGACTCTTGATATATTCATAGAAAGAGAATTGCCATGGCCTCCATAGCAAATAACAAAACTAAAGGTTGTTCCGACAGAGACATGATTTGTACGTAAATAGCCTTATTTAAATAATAAATAAGGCTATTTACGTAATAAATAAATGTTTAGAGTAGATGTTGTACTTCGGCCGCTGTAACAACTACTAATATCTAAAGGGTGACATGTTTATCCCGTATATTATCTTATTTTTTGAACCGCAATAGGTAGATTCATGTATATTTCTATAGATAGTGTATTACCATGGCCGCTATAACAAAAATTGCTAAAACTTAAAGGGTGTTCCAAAAGTGATGCAACTATGACTTTAATTTTAAAATTAAAGTGTGACTCATAAGACATGAACAAATTAACAACTTGTATTTTTAAAGTTGTGTTAAACATAGTACGGAACCCTAAGTGTGTGAGTCTAACTCGCACTTGACTAATTAATTTTTTTGTTACTAAATATTAGAAGAATACGGCCATACAAGGGCTTACTGCCAGTTGCCTCCGGTTTGCGTTGTGTATGGAGAGCTTCATTGTTCCGCCCAATGCCACAAACCAAAGGATGACGCGAAGGTTAAAAAATGTAGCAATTGCGGTGGAAATCACACTGCTAACTACAGAGGCTGTCCAGTTTTTTCTGTGGTAAGTAAGTCAACTCAGAAATTAAATACTCCTGCTAGGCAGCCACAATACCAAGCAAATGCTCATTACCCTCAGTTAGCTCAACCCACAACCAAACATGTTTCATACGCGGATATGTTAAAATCCAATCATGTTTTAGCACACAAAGCGACACCTACAACCAATTCCACCCCAAATATGCATCCAGAAGCTAAAGAACAAACACCATCTGGTAACTACAATCGTCTTGAAGCAAGTATCGAAACATTAGTGCATTCGTTAAACAGTTTTATGAGCTCTATGAGCAGCATGATGCAAGAAATGGTTCGCATGCAATCTATGATGTTACAGGCGGTACTTAACAAACCATGAACTGTTTAAATATATGTTTCTGGAACGCAAACGGCTTACGCCAACACAAAAATGAACTCGAGTACTTCTTGAAGAACCAACAAATTGATGTCATGATGGTTTCAGAGACTCATTTAACAACAAATAGCTTTTGTTAAAATCAATGGCTATATATTATATGATACTAAAGACCCCCGTGGCAGAGCATGTGGTGGTTCAGCAATACTAATAAGGGCTCGAATTAAACATCATTTACTGTGTGATTTTTGTGAGGACTACCTTCAAGCAACAAACATCTGTATTCAAAACTTTGTTATTTCTTCGATTTATTCACCTCCTAGATTTCAAATATCAGAGAGTCAATATATCGAATCTTACAAATCAATAGGTCCCTGTTTCATAGCATCAGGCGACTACAACGCTAAACATACGTTTTGGGGATCACGCCTAATAACTCCAAAAGGTCGTGTTTTATTTGACACTATTTCAAAAATGCGTCTGAATGTGATATCAAGTGGACAACCCACCGACAAAAAATACCTGATGTTATTGATTTTGGCGTGACTAAAGGTATTTCGAGAGAAATGATTAAGGTTGAAGCGTCACTCGAATTATCCTCAGATCATTCACCCACTATTGTCTATATATGGAATCAGCAAAATATCGTGTCGCCAACAACTTGCACAAGCATTAATTGGTTGAAATATAGAAAGTATCTCAGTACTCATTGTTCAGAAAACATACCGCTAAGAACAACAGAAGATGTGGACCAGAGTCTAATTTATTTTGATCAAAACCTTAAATCAGCTGCCCAACATGCGACAGAAACCAGACAACCAGCTAGATACAATCAAATTTATTTTGTAGATGTCGAACGGCTCTTGGCTGAAAAAAGAAAAATTAGAAGAGAGTGGCAAGCACACAGATCTCCTCAACTCAAATCTAGACTTAAAGATTGCACGAAACGGCTAAGACAGCTGCTAGAATCTCGAAGAGTAGCATCTCTGAAAAATTACTTGGAAGACCTCGACGCAACTGCACAATCAGATTATTCATTATGGCGTGCATGTAGGAACCTTAAAAGACCGGTCGTACGTAAGCCTCCCTTGCGAACTTCTTGTGGAGACTGGGCAAGGAATGATACCGAAAAAAGGCAATTTGTTTGTTGGACATTTGAAGAAGGTTTTCACCCCAAATGTATGTACTGATATAGCTGAGTTGCCATCAGTAGAGACTAGTGCCGTAGTACCCCTAGGATTTGAATCTAGCGATATTGAAAGGGCAATAGCAGATTTAAACACCAAAAAAGCCCCTGGCGTTGATAAAACAAGTAACAAGATGTTAGTTGAGTTGCCCCGTATAGGTCGCAGAATTATCCTGTTTGTTTTTAATACCATCTTACGTCTTGAGTACTTTCCCACAGAGTGGAAGGTCTCTTTGATAACTATGATTCCTAAACCAGGAAAAGACCACACAAAAGTAGAATCATACAGACCTATAAGCCTTTTATCAAACGTGTCAAAGTTATTTAAGAGAATATTAATAACTAAGCTGAATCCAATTCTTAGCGCGAAAGGATGCATTCCGAACCATCAATTCGGCTTCAGAAAACAACATAGTACGATCCAACAAACACACAGATTAGTAAATGTAATTAAAACGACCTTTGAAGAAAAAAAAAAATACTATTCTGCGCTCTTTATCGACGTTTCTCAAGCATTCGATAAGGTTTGGCACGAAGGCCTAATATTTAAGCTAAAGCTGAACTTGCCCGAAAAATTGTATAAGCTCTTCAAAGATTATTTAACGAATCGCAAGTTTTTACTAAACGAAGGTGACTTTTTAAGCTCGCCACAGCTCATTGAAGCCGGAGTTCCCCAAGGTAGTATTTTGGGACCAATTTTATATTTACTGTACACTTCAGATATGCCAATTAGCACCCTAGTCCACACATCAACTTTTGCAGATGACACAACTTTTTTAAGTATTCATGAAAGTGCCCAAGAAGCATCACAACTTTTACAAGACCACATACTCAATTTGGAAAAATGGCTAGAAAAATGGAGAATAAAAGTGAATGAGCAAAAATGTACTCACATAACTTTCACACTGCGTAGGGACTCATGCCCTCCTGTTCGCATAAATAACCAAATGATACCACAGCTTTCAGACGTTAAATATCTGGGTATACATCTTGACCGTCGCCTTACTTGGAAAAGCCACATTGACTTCAAGTTAACACAAATGAAACTAAAAGCAGTACAACTAAATTGGCTTATTGGCAGAAACTCGACCCTGAGCTTAGATTGTAAACTTCTACTGTACAAATCGATCCTCAAACCAATTTGGTGTTATGGGATTCAGTTATGGGGCACTGCCTCAGCTAGCAATGTAGAAAAAATTCAAAGGCGCCAAAATAAGATTTTACGTATTATTACATCTGCTCCCTGGTATATAAAAAATTCGAACCTCCACAAAGACCTAAACATGCCATCAGTTAAAGCAGAAATAGCTAAACATGCAGTCACATATCTAAAGAGGCTTGAATCTCATCCAAACCCTTTGGCGCGTAACATACTGAATGAACCTGGTTACATTCGACTAAAAAGAAGAGATACTGCTTTTCTTGGCCGTACATTAGAGGGATGACCTGCAAATGATTACAAAATCCGTGAAACAAACATTATTTTTGTCTAGCACTGGCTGGACTTAAAAAGAATATTTTATTTTAGACTTAAGATACGAGTAATTATTGCTAGTTCAAAAATATTGAAGATACAATAAATAAATTATTGTATTAAATCGCATACAGCTCTCGGGTGGCAATAACCCCCTAGGAGGGGCGATTTTGTGCTTGTTTTTAGGTTGACAGGATTTTTCTGCTTTGATTTGTACTAAATGCCTTTATATAAAGCAATAAATGTAGAGGTGGCCAATTTGCATGGATTGCTGGAAAGGCTTACGGAGCACAGGGTCGGGCGATGCACCCTTCACCGTGGTGAAGGGTATATAAGTCTTCTTTAACATTATGCAAATTTTGTAGCAGCAATTCTTACTTAGTAGGCGAGAGGGGTACACACATGTATGTACTCTTATAAATGGTTTTGTTGTCTGATAGTTTTATTAATGAATACAAATGCAATATTAAAGAAGAGAAAGATTGCAACGAAAAAGTTGCATAATGTAATTGGCCACTAAGATTCGGCAAGGCCAAATATAGCGCTCTTAGTTGTTTATTATATATTTTTTTTAAATTTAACCAGGAATAAGCAATAAGAATACAGTGCCAAATTTACCATATCTTAGCCAGAAAACTACGGAAAAGTTTGTAAACATTGCTCTATACCGCTTGTTATTGAAACATGAAATTAATTTGCAAATCATGGTTCCACAGAAATCATTGCTGTCACAGAAAACATTGCTAAAAATTTAAAGATCTCCGCATCAAAACAAAAAACCCCTTTCACAATAGACAGAAACAGGGCACACAGACGAGATTTGTAGGCAAGGGGTTGAAGAGGTGGAGTGTTCATTTCATGACTATCGTACTGGACATTTTTTCGTTTCTTTCTTCAGTTTTTCGCTTTTTTAACCGACTTCAAAAAAAGAAGGAGGTTATCAATTCGTCTGAATGTTGCTTTTTTTTTTTTATGTTTGTGCCCGCAGAACTCAGTCATTTTTGAACCGATTTTAAAAATTTTGCACTATTAGAAAGGTTATGGCTACAGATTGGTCCCATTTTAAAAGAAGTTCAAAATTTTAAAAATTAAAGGGTGTCCCCATACAACATACATGTTTTTTACGTGTATTATGAACATTATAGGTCACCAATTTAAAATTAAAAAAAAAGTGCGTATCACTGTAGCTCCCAACAACAAAAAGTAATTAAAAAATAAAATTAAAAATTAAAGGGTGACCCCATAGGTGACTTAATTTCACCTTTATTCTCCTATCTTTTGAACCGTTATAGACAAACACTTGAAAGTTGCACAGAATGTTCGTTACTAAGTCTGTTATAATAAGTATAAATATTTAAAATTAGAAATTAAAGGGTGTCCCATTAGTTGGTTTATTTTGATAATATATGGCCAAACTTTTGAACCTTTATAGACAGACAGTTGAAATTTACAAAGTACTTGTATTGCTAAGTCCGCTAAAATAACAAGTGTAAAATATGAATTTGGAAATTAAAGGGTGTCCCAATAGTTAATGTAAAAGTAATATATATGGCCAAACTTTTCAACTGTTATAGATAGACAGTTGAAATTTACAAAGAACCTATATTGCTTAGTCCGCTATTCAAACAAGTATAAAACTTGGATCTATAAATTAAAGGGTGTCCCCATTATTGATGTTATTTGACCATTATGTCCTCATCTTTGGAACCGTTATAGACAAACACTTGAAAAATAGACAAAATGTTCACTACTATGTCTCGAATAAAAACAAGTATAAATATTTAAAATTGGAAATTATAGGGTGTCCCAATAGTTGATGTAATTTGATGTATATGGATACAAAGTTAAAATTTAAAAAGAATCTGTATTACAAAGTGTTCTTTAAAAAGTATTTATATTAAAATTTGAATTTAAAGGGTGTCCCAATAGGTGACGTCATTTGATATATATGACCCTATCTTTTAAACAGTTATTGATAAACACTTAACAATTAGAGAGAATGTCCATTACTATATCTGTTATAATAAGTATAATTATTTAAAATTATAAATTACAGGGTGTCGCAATAGTTTATGTAATTTGATGTATATGACCAAACTTTTAAACCGTTACAGATAGAAGGTTGAAATGTAAAACGAACCTGTATTGCTACGACCGCTATAACTAGTATAAAATTTGAATTCGGAAATTACAGGGTGTCGCAATAGTTACCGTCTTAAAGAAACATGCCTTTAAGTTTGTCTGTTTTGAAGTCGGTTTTTTTTTGCAAGAATTATTCTGTGTTGCTTCACATTATATTTCTCAAGTCGTCATCTAAGTACTTGCTCAAAATTTCTCAATAAAGTACATGTACGACAGATTTCCAAACACACACACCTGTAAAGTAAATAAATCCAAAAGTAGAATGTGCAAAATCTGTCTGTCTTGCTTATGTCCTATTGTGAAACATTTAAGACAGAGCAAAAGAGAATTCAAAAAATGTCTGCCCTGTTTCTGTCTATTGTGAAAGCAGTCTAAATAGTAGTATTCAAGGCGAATTCATACTAGGTGAAATCGACAGCCAGTCCTCCATTTTTTGTAAAAAAATACATTATTTTATATATTCTAATAGAATATCAAAGTTGTTGCCGTAGTGCTCTCACCTTGCATCAATTCGCCTTGGTTGTATCCAAGAATGATAGAAGAGAAGGTTACGTCATGCGCATGTTTTCCCGTCGGATGACGTTGTTCGGCCGATGTAAGATTGCCATGTCTGTAATCAACAAATTGCTTCAAATATGAACGTACAAATAAATCCAAGTAAGCGGCAAAAATTGGCAACCCTGCAAAAAAACTCTCATAATTTATGGTTATACTCTCAGAATTATTAGTTAATGGGAAGACAATTTCGTGACGTCATTAGGACGACATGTGCAGAAAATTTCAATTTTATTTTTGGGATAGCGTAAACTTGTCTTCTATCATCCTTGGGTTCATCAAACTAATACGTACTTAATTTTTATCAATAAGGTTGGCTTTCGCAACAACTGCAAAACTTTTAAAAATGTCCTAATTATTTTCATTATCATGCCCCATCACAAAATCATTATAATTTTTTAAAGAAACTTGATAAATATTCATAAATTAATAATAAATAATTTTCTTTCAATATCTTGTGTTCGTTTTAAATTTATTATTGAAAAATATTGAAGCACTAAATAAATAAGTAAAAGTCTTAATATCAAGATAAGATTGTAAGAAAAAAATAAATTTTTAAAAGCTCACAATTTAAATTCTTTCATTAAGAAGACTACATATTTTGCTTTGGCGTGATTTAAAAACAAAAGATTCGTAATTTGTTAAAAGTAAAGAAACCAAAAAAATAAAGATTTTTTTGTCACCAAATGAAAAACATGTTTAACGCCAGTCCCAACATAACTACAACACCATTAAAACCCAATCTTCACCAACTCTCTGTGGCCAGCATTAAAACAGAAGAAATCAAACCAAAAATAACAGCGACCAGCAGAAACCCTCAAAAAGTCAGTCGTTGTTGCATGTAGAGGAAGCTTTAAGGAAATCAGGGAAAAAAAGAAGCCAAATTGCATAAAAGCTTAACAACAAGATAAACCTACAGATTCCGAACTGCTGGTGTTAAAATATAAAAAGTAATCTAAGAAGTCAAGAAAAATAAAAGAAGAATAGGTATGAATGGTTTAACAACGATTATCACGACGAAATGCTAACTAAAGTGCGAATACAACACTGTAAGACATCATGTCGGAAGCATGGACGTGGCAACGGAAGGGAGGGAAAAAGAAACTATATAACTCAGATTTTTAACGATCGAGATCAACTTTTAGTTACTTTGTACTACGTTTTATTAAGTTAGTTCTAGTTTCCTATCAGAAAACTGCAAAATCATCTCGCAAAACACAGCAAAACTCAGCGTTGCATCGTGCTGCCGAACGCTGCTTTTATTCAGTTGTGAGTCTGGCGATCAAACATGTTTTATTCAAATTCAATGATCCAGTATGGGATATAATCAACATCGTTCCCCCCGGGGGTTCCAATTGTCATTGCAGTACATTCTCAAATGCCTTGAGGCGGTTCACTTGGGGAAAATAGGGGCACCAGAAGCTTGGGTTCCTAGAACCTAAATCTGGAGGAAAAGGTCTGTGTATTAAAAAAGACGGGTTCACTTCGAGTTCCGACCAGTGCCCAAAGGACTGGTACCACGGGAATCGGTAGCCCCACAGAGAGCCTATCCTCTCTGTGACCGGTTGTTGGTGAGGTCCCCTTCGGGGGTACACGTGGTGGTTGTGGTTTAAGATCGATTTATGTAGGTATGGTGCACTGTCGATCAAGTGTGCTGTTGCACTCTCAACAGACGGAGTTTGGATAGTCTCCAAACCCCTAAGCAAGAGGTTATAATATGGATCTAGGCTTGCCTTGGAAAGGCTTGCCATATTATATAAATTGCTACTCATTGTGACTGTATCACACACAAAAAGCGATTGGTGGCAATCGTAAAGTGTTGTTATACTACACAATGGGGGCGCTAGTCTACGCCTAAGTTTCACTCGGTGGTAAGACCACCGTGAGGTTAGGCCGAGTATGGCAGGTACTCACGTTAATCTTGTTCCACAAATATAGCATGTGTTTCGGTGTTTCACCATTACTTTAATATAATGCGCTGTAATGAAATCAGTGAAATTGTAACCGATATCTATATTAAGCATTCGTTTTCTGCCCGAACAGTTCGTATGTGAAATAAACTTTCTTCGGATGTATTTAAAGTTACATGTGCATAAATTGTATTCTGGGAAGGAGTATAGAGGGAGTATACTCCTGCCCATAATACAAATTTCCTGGTTCCGGCGCAATGCATTGCATGAGTAGGGGTCATCCCCTGAGTGCTGTTCCAAATAAAAACAAAAATAAATTCTGTGATTTACCGAATCACGCGGGTGTTTTTAAATTAGATTCTTGGGTCCGATACTTCTTGCGTTAAAGTTTCTTTAGATTCGAGTGATTTGAATGATCTGTTAACCAGTTGCGCTCAACAAAGTTATTTGATGAATCGTTTGGTATATTAGTGATTACACGTCTTTCAAAATCCCGTTTCTCGGAAATTGATGATGACTTTTCCTGGAAATTACCGGTCCCATAATCCTAATATACATACATATACATATTTATCAAATTAAGTTTTAATAAACAGTTATAATTAAAAAGAAAAATTGTTTTCGAATAATATTTTGATAAGGTAAGCAAAATATAAAAAGTAAATATAATCATAAATTTGTTTTGTTTTATTTTGTTATTATTACTGTTTATTTATTTTTCTAAGAACTTGCAAACAACAACAAAAATTTTATAACTTTTACGCGTGTTAATGTAGAAAAAGAAGGAAAAATTTCTAAATAAAAAGTGGAGTTGCGAACGAGAAACAGACACAGATAAAGTCAATTGTTCATTGAGTAGAGAACGAGAAAACGTATTAAAAATATTTTAGGAAAATGAAACTTTTTACAACAGTTGTATTTTGCCTTGTAATGGCATGGACACTGGCCGAAGGAGCTTCAATTAGCGCGAATCTAACTACTGAACTTCCAGCTACCGAAGAAGCTTCAATTAAAGCGGATCTAACTACTGAACTTCCAGCTGCCGAAGAAGCTTCAATTAAAGGGGGTCCAACTACTAAACATCCAGATGCCGAAGATGCCGAAGATGCAAATCAAAAAGCTATAGCGAGGCTACAAATTATTATATATAAGCAAGTGCAATTAATAAGACTTTTAGAAAGCTATATTCAACTAAAAAAGGAGAACCTATAAATTTTTTTATAAAGCAAACTGGATATGGCAGACGGATATGAAACTTCTTCTTTTTCTGGTAAATAGCATATATGTATGTATGTATGTATACATAATGATAATTCGTAATGGCAATAAAAATAAGAAACAAATTTTGAGTTATAAAAACTTACTTTAACGAAAATTATTTGTCGATGTTTAATTTGATATAAAAGGTTAATACTATAATTATGTTATAGACTAACATTTTTTGGTGGATAGTCTCCAAACACCTAAGCAAGAGGCTATAATATGGATCTAGGCTTGCCTTGAATAGGACTTGCCATATTATATAAATCGCTACTCATTGTGACTGTATCACACACAAATTGCGATTGGTGGCAGTCGTAAAGTGTTGTTATACCACACAATGGGGGCGCTAGTCTACGCTTAAGTTTCACTCGGTGGTAAGACCATCGCCGGGTGAGGGCCTACACGGCCAGGTACTGACGTAAATCTGTATCACGAAATTTACATTGATTTGGTGTAGTTGCTATTAAGGACAATATTAAAATTTGGTTTACCATCCCTGCAACAGATTTATTTTACGTCTCTTCTTCTTTGGTATTGTCAGATTTTGCATGAGCAGCATATTTTAGTTTTGGAAAATTATAGAAAAAGCATTGGCCATTTAAATATAAAAAAGTGCCATGACAAAAAAATCATGCTAAAAGTACGCGTGGATTTACGAAGGCATTCCAAAAGAGAAAGAAAAAATTTAGTCCACATGAGACATAAAATGATAAACATTAACAATAACATCATGTGAGTATTAAATGTAGACTGCCCATGTTAATGTTTTTTTCTTAACATGGTTGTTAAAACATTTGTTATAAGAATTCTTTTATAACATGACAATGACGTTGTTGTTATATTTTTATTTGACAGTTTTCTTTTCAAACTGCGCCATCTGTTGCTGAACCTACTGCTATCTGCTGTGAAATAAGTATTCCAACAACAATTTTGGAAAATAGAAAATTATGTTCAAACAGAAAATGACACAAACACGTATTCGCCAACTATAACAACATGGACAAATTAATTTCGTTGCTCTGTCGGCGTGGTGTTTATATTTTGTTCAATTTGTTGGATAGTGAAGACGAGTTCTTTGTCATAAAATGATAAACATTAACACTAACATCATGTTAGTGTTAAGTATGACTGCCCATGTTAATGTTTTTTCCACGTCTTAACATGTTTGTTAAAACATTTGTTATAAAAGCTGTTTAATAACATCACAATGTTGCTGTTATATTTTAAATTGACAGTTTTATTTTCAAACTGCACCATCTGTTCTCAACCGTACTACTATTATCTGCTGTGAAATAAGCATTCAAAGAACATTGTTGGAAAATAGAAAATTATGTTCAGAAAATAACATAAAGAAGTATTCGCCACCTATAACAACATCATGTTTATGTTTTATTCAATTTGATGACTAGTGAAGACGGGGTGTTATGTAGCTTAATAAACCTTAAAATTAGAATTGTATAGTTAATGAACGACCAAGTTCAGTTGAGGTAATCAATTCAGTGACCTAAATGGGCTCATATCAGCTCCTTAGTTCAGTGCAGCACCTTATCTCAGTTCAGCACCTTAGTTCAGTCAGCTACTTAATTTAGTTTAGCTTCCTAGTTCAGTCAGCTTCTTATTTCAGTCAGCTCTTAGTCCACTTCAGCATATTATTTCACTTCAGCTCCTTAGTTCGCCTTAGCTCATCAGTTCATATTCCTTTTTAGTTCATGTGTATACGGAGTTTAACACTAAGAGTAGCTGCGAAATTGTTTTGCTGTAGAATCGCGATTACTTCTTAGATACGCCTATTTTAATCTCTTGCTTGATAATCCTTAAATGATTAGAAATTAATCTTAAGCAAGCCACAGACGATGCGTACAAGTTGAGTAGGTTGTACGCGAGTTGTAAACGAGATTGCAACGTTTATGGGCTTGTTCTATTAAGATGTGTGTCGAAAGAGCAAAAAGTTTTGATTTTCTGTCATGTTGTACAACAGGTCACAATATTTGTGTATGCGACAGATAATATTTTATGTAGTATTAGCTGTGCCCGCCACGTCGTGGGCGTCCTGCCAATATTTTGCTCGATTTTGCTTTGAAAGTATTCGACACCAATTGTGAGATAACAATGTAATTCTACAAAGTAAAACTACAAATTTTATACAATTGGCGCCTAATGTTGCGTAATAGTTTTTAAAATATCCCAGTTTTAAATCGAAAATTTCAGTGCCTTGAAACCGGAAATTGCGTTTTTTCACTGCTTTTTCTATTTTTTCAGAAAAAAGTAACCTATATTGGAATCAGGACGCTAAGGTACCTCCTCACTAAATTTTGTTAAAATCCATCCAGTAGTTTTTACGTGATGCGAACACAAATGAAAAGCAGACAGACAGACAGACGGAAATGCGTTACTATTTTATTATTTGTATAGATTTGTGTTTATTAATGTTCTTTTTTTGTATTCTATAAATTAGGTAATGACAGAGCTACAAAACCAAAGCGACAGGGTATGATGTGCTTAGCTTCCTTCAAAAACTGCAGCGCAAGGAAATGAGACTCCAAATTCAGCTAAGAAAATTAAAATGAGTATAATGGTGCTCCTCTAGTAAAAAATTAAATTTTATCGTAACATTGATTGAAAAAGTTGAGTTTAATGGTGCTCCTAAATTCAAAAAATTAGTTAAAAATGGTGTTTCACCAAAGTACGACCCTCCGAACATAAATTACTAGGTTATATACGATATGAAATACGATTACACGTGGCTGATTAAAGCAACCACCAATAACAGTTCCGCAGTACAGCTATTCGTGGAAGCCAATCAGCCAGTATGTGAGTGAGACGAAATCCACTCGAAGGTCAAGCAACAATGACGGCCTGACTGACTTTAACGACAATGTCGCGATGGTCCTCAAACCAGAGCTGCTTTACGACTCCTTTATTATATTTTGGTCAGTGTTATTGACCACCTTTCAGTTAACATTGAATGTTAAATATTATTTTCGAACGAGGTCAATTATAGCATACGCGAGAATATTGAACGCCATCTTACTCTGAGAGAACTTGGTTGTTAAATGAAGTTGTACATGAGATCGCGCACTTAATTGTATCGTTTGTGGAGCAACTTGTTTACTAGATTTTTTTTTTTAAGACAACACATCTTGCGAAGCTATTTGCTTGTCTGCAGAAAACAACCAGAGTCTTTGGCAGGAATCGAACCCGCAACCCCCAGACTAGCGCGCTACCAATCGGTTTATCGAGGCACTCAGGTTGTAATGCAGGTCGTACCGTATATGGCTTGTTTTAGAAAGAGTAAAAAGGTAACCCTACTGCGTTCGTTACAATGTCTATCCTTCAGTCAGCGTCTTCTACATCTGGAACCTACTCAACATTAAAGTGTGTTCCGATAGTGGCGTGATGTTAACGTATAGTAATAGGCAGACTCCTGAAAGTTAACAGTATACAAAATAAAACTATTAAAGGGTATTCCGATAGTGACGCGATTTGCATATCTATGGCCTTATATTCGAATCATCGTGAGGCCTTTACCTCCATCCGAAGGATACACATATCTTTTAACATGTGTTGATCGTTTCAGTCGATGGCCAGAAGCTTTTCCTTTGAAAGATATAAAAGCTGAAACTGTATTCGAGCTTTCTATGATGGTTGGGTATGTCGTTTTGGTGTGCCAAGTACTATAGTAACTGATCGAGGCAGCCAATTCACCTCCCATATGTTTGCAGATATAACAAAGAATTTGGGGATTTCTCACAACTTTACCACATCGTACCATCCGCAAGCTAACGGAATGGTGGAACGATTTCATCGGACGTTAAAAGCTGGTCTTATATGTACAGAAAACAATCAATGGACAGTATCATTAAATTCAGTACTACTTGGTTTAAGAGCAAGTCTAAAAGAGGACCTCAAAACTTCGTCCGCAGAAATATTATATGGAGAACCTGTACAACTTCCTGGGGAATTTTTTAAGCCTTTTGCAAAAGATGACGTAATATCTCAATTGACAACAATAAGAAATATAATCAGTAAACTTAGACCCACAGGAACCCTGCATTATCCAAGTAATTCAAAAAAGTTCTTTGTACATCAAGATCTAAATAACTGTTCCCACGTTTGGATACGTCGTGATTGCTATACGAAACCTTTACAACCGAAATATGTTGGACCTTTTCCAGTTTTATCACGTAGTTCAAAAATCTTTAAAGTTTTCGTCAATAATAAGAAGGAAAGCATATCCGTAGATCGTCTAAAGCCGGCTTTTTCCGTAAATAATAACTTAGATGAAAATATTTCAAATACTCAACAAAAAGCACAAGTTTTAAGATCAAGATCCGGAAGAGTTGTAAGACTTCCAGAACGCTTCCGCGTCCATTGAAGGGGGAGTACTTGTAGGTACTTCTACCTACTACTTTGCAAATTCTACTTTAAATTTTAAAAATATTTTAAATCAATATTTCATTTTTTATGATTTCAAAAAATTTTATATAAATTGAGAGACATTCAGTTTTTTCCTTGTGGTTAATATTCAAAGATTCTTTAAAATAAAATTGTTTTTAATTTTTTATATATAAATGCGTTTTTATTTATACCTCCTATAGTTCAAGAAATAAACACATATTCTTGAATAACACCTCTCTATCGGAACACCCCATAAGTTTTAGTATTTGTTACTATAGCGGCCACAGCTGTACACCTTCCGTGAAAATTTCAAGTGTCTACCTGTTATGGTTCAAAAACTAGGCCTTATACACGCAAATCATACGACAATCGGAACACCCTTTAATTTTTAGGTTTATTTTTTTATACTTGTTTATAAAGCGAACAAAGTTTTAATTACTGTTCTTAAATCTTGAGTCTATGCCTCCTACAGTTCAAGAAATAAACACATATTCTTGAATAACACCTCTCTATCGGAACACCCCATAAGTTTTAGTATTTGTTGCTATAGCGGCAACAGCTATACATCATTTCAAGAGTCTACCTATTACGGTTCCAGAGATAAAAGGCGCTGACAGACGGAGAGACATTGTAGCGAAAACAATAGGGTTTCGTTTTTACACTTTGTGTACAGAACCCTAAAAAGGTTTTGTTAAGTAGCGTCCACGTGAAATTTTTTTTGTTAAGTCCTGGTTGCCGCCTCAACAAATTTAAGCTATAATTTATTTATACAACTAAGTTTAATTGAGGTACCTGAGGCAGATTGCGCATCAATGGTTCTAACACCGATTAAGGAAATTTAAATGAAACCATAAGATCAGAAACTGAAAGTGTTAAACAAGTCTGTGATAATAGAGTAAGTCGGTTTTATTTTAATTGAAAATAAAATTTATATCCAAACAAATACAAGTCCGACGATTTATTTTTTTGTAATGATGTCCTATGACCCATGAAATTTTTCAAGATTATGGTAAAGATTATACCAACACTTGCAAACTACATCCAGATTCTTTTGTGCAAGCAATTATGCAACTGGCTTACAATGAAATGCGTAAAGAGTAAGGATGAAAATTTGTTTATATTCTGATATAAAAAAAATAATTATAATATAAAAAAATTATATAATTATATAATAAAAAAATCGCTGCTACTTATGAAACTGCTTTGATCGTCATTTTCTTTTACCATGGTCGCACCGAATCCTTAGCTCGCAATAATAATATACGTATAAGTGTAGAGTGTCATTTGTCGGATTAATTAAATAAAATTCTGTGAGTAATAATTGAAATGCAATATGCTCATGCGTTCCATCGGGATTTGAGCTTACCTAACCCTCCTATTTACTAGTTCGTTCCAATGCCATGCCAAATGGTATCGCCATCGTGTGAAGAACATGGCGTCTGATTTGCTAGCATTTATGGTTAGCCCCTGTTGATCGCACCATGCCTCGGTTGTTATGAGAGCATGTCTCATACATCCTTGGGTTTATAACAATGGACTTAGCCGCACGCGCAGCAAAAGCATATATCAACTTCGAGAAAAAGGTTTGATTGAAGGCACCCTCAATATCCATAAAGACGAACAATGCAGCGCCACTATTGAGAATTTATCTTTTCGCGACTCTGACAAGTTCATGGAGAGCGGTATCATTAGATCTGATATATCTATATATACTCCAGGGTTTATTCGTCAGCGTGTGGCTCTCGAGAAAGTCGGTTAACATCCTCTCTAGTAGCCTGAAGCCTAGTAGGCTTACGTATAATACTTTTACCCGGTTTGGGAAGAAAAACTACATTTGTTTACTTACTTCCAAGCCACCGGGATATAACCCGTCGCTAGGCAGGCTATGAATATATCCCTAATCCGTTCTAGCAAAGTGTTTATACCCCACAGTAATAAGGCCGGGAAAATTCCGTCCATTCCAGCCGCTTTAAATGGTGCAAAATATAGTATTGCATTTCTAACACCATTTCGAGTCACTATTCTTTCAGCCTCAGCCCGTCTTCCTTCACTGGCCACCCTACTAACAGGAGTCCACGGGTCATTAAAACTGAAGCTTCCAGGAAAATAAACCTCCACTATAGATACAATCTTCGGTATTCTACATTCTTCAGATGTATCCCTCATATTAAGAGTAAATTCCCTCCACGTACTCCGTTTCTTAACCTTATAATCGTCCCTTGTGTTTGAGTCTTTCTCCGTCAGTACTGATTTTATAAAGCGGTATTTCCGACTTTTAATTATGTTTTGTGGTCAGTTGTCAATGTTTCTTAAAACAAAATTTCGAAAAATTACGATTAGATTTTGCCAATCACATCTGCAGAATTCGGCGGCATTCCTGGCACTGTAGTCTACTTTTAAAGTAAAAGCTTAACAAGAAAATAAGAAGATTTTTTCAGTAACAATCTATTTTTGCAGTCAATCGTTATCAATCATTATCGTTGTCGACTAATTTCTAATAGCCAAACAATATAATTTTTAGAAAATTCTGAACAGCGGAATACAGTTTGATGCTACCGCAGCTTTAAGTATATAGCCTTTTTCACCAAAAAATGTTAGTCTATAACATAATTATAGTATTAACCTTTTATATCAAATTAAACATCGACAAATAATTTTCGTTAAAGTAAGTTTTTATAACTCAAAATTTGTTTCTTATTTTTATTGCCATTACGAATTATCATTATGTATACATACATACATACATACATACATACATACATACATACATACATACATACATACATACATATATGCTATTTACCAGAAAAAGAAGAAGTTTCATATCCGTCTGCCATATCCAATTTGCTAGTTGAATATAGTTTTCTAAATTTTTTATTAATTTCACTTGATTATATATCATAATTTGTAGCCTTTTTATAGCTTTTTGATTTGCATCTTCGGCATCTGGATGTTTAGTAGTTGGACCCCCATTAATTGAAGCTTCTTCGGTAGCTGGAAGTTCAATAGTTAGATTCGCGCTAATTGAAGCTCCTTCGGCCAGTGTCCATGCCATTACAAGGCAAAATACAACTGTTGTAAAAAGTTTCATTTTCCTAAAATATTTTTAATACGTTTTCTCGTTCTCTACTCAATGAACAATTGCTTTATCTGTGTCTGTTCCACTTTTCATTTAGAAATTTTTCCTTCTTTTTCTACATTAACACGCGTAAAAGTTATAAAGTTTTTGTTGTTGTTTGCAAGTTCTTAGAAAAATAAATAAACAGTAATAATAACAAAATAAAACAAAACAAATTTATGATTATATTTACTTTTTATATTTTGCTTATCTTATCAAAATATTATTCGAAAACAATTTTTCTTTTTAATTATAACTGTTTATTAAAACTTAATTTGATAAATATGTACATGTATGTATATTAGGATTATGGGACCGGTAATTTCCAGGAAAAGTCATCATCAATTTCCGAGAAACGGGATTTTGAAAGACGTGTAATCACTAATATACCAAACGATTCATCAAATAACTTTGTTGAGCGCAACTGGTTAACAGATCATTCAAATCACTCGAATCTATAGAAACTTTAACGCAAGAAGTATCGGACCCAAGAATCTAATTTAAAAACACCCGCGTGATTCGGTAAATCACAGAATTTATTTTTGTTTTTATTTGGAACAGCACTCAGGGGATGACCCCTACTCATGCAATGCATTGTGCCGGAACCAGGAAATTTGTATTATGGGCAGGAGTATACTCCCTCTATACTCCTTCCCAGAATACAATTTATGCACATGTAACTTTAAATACATCCGAAGAAAGTTTATTTCCCATACGAACTGTTCGGGCAGAAAACGAATGCTTTATATAGATATCGGTTACAATTTCACTGATTTCATTACAGCGCATTATATTAAAGTAATGGTGAAACACCGAAACACATGCTATATTTGTGGAACAAGATTAACGTGAGTACCTGCCATACTCGGCCTAACCTCACGGTGGTCTTACCACCGAGTGAAACTTAGGCGTAGACTAGCGCCCCCATTGTGTAGTATAACAACACTTTACGATTGCCACCAATCGCTTTTTGTGTGTGATACAGTCACAATGAGTAGCAATTTATATAATATGGCAAGCCTTTCCAAGGCAAGCCTAGATCCATATTATAACCTCTTGCTTAGGGGTTTGGAGACTATCCAAACTCCGTCTGTTGAGAGTGCAACAGCACACTTGATCGACCGTGCACCATACCTACTTAATCGATTTTAAACCACAACCACCACGTGTACCCCCGAAGGGGTCCTCACCAATAACCGGTCACAGAGAGGATAGGCTCTCTGTGGGGCCACCGATTCCCGTGGTACCAGTCCTTTGGGCACTGGTCGGGCCTCGAAGAGGACCCGTGTTATAAAACAACAGACCTTTTCTTCCAGATTTAGGCTCTAGGAACCCTAGCGTCTGGTGCCCCTATTTTCCCCGAGTGAACCGCGTCAAAGCATTTGCCATTACTGCAGTGACAATTGGAACCCCCGGGGGTAACACATCCCATATAGCGTCGATCCCCCAGTAAAAGTTACCCTGTCACTGTCGCCTCTCCTGGACGAGGTCGAGTAGATCGAAAATAGACTTTGGGTCGCCAGCCCATAATAATTTGAATTGAATTTAGGCCGAATATGGGTGATATAAATAGTAAGAATATCAAATGCAGTAATTTTTACACCGTCCCAAAACACGGAGGCACTTGAAAGCTTTTTTCGAGACATGTCAAAGGAATTTAGTCCATCGGACTATAGGCATGGCTGTGCGTATGCATACAATATTAAGTCTTACGAACATTATATTATACTGTATTCTCACGATCTTATTTAGAAACTGTGACAAAGTCATTATTGAGCATATCATTCATGTTTGTCTCTTGACTGCAATCTCCGATTGGCTTGGCCTATTATTGAATAAATATAAATGACAAAAGCATCTGCAAAGGAGGAGGTTGGAGGATTGACAAATATCATTCAGAAAAATAAGAAGTAAATAAGATAAAGAAGTAAGAGACAGAACAAAGCCTTGCAGTACCCCTAAACTAATCTTGATCTTTGATATAAATCAGGTAAAGTTATCACCGACATCAATGTGATTTCAAATGTTTGAAACCATTGGAAAAAAACTGGTTTCTATTGTTCTTGCGATTAAATTTTGATTAAACTTTTAAGCTGAAGAAAATGGAAGGGCGTGGAGCTACAGTGTTCGCTCAAATGGATAAAAAAAACAGGATAACAAAATGGCCGTTTAAAAACTTATTTGCGCGGCCACTTTTACTTTATAAAACGTAGAAATAGTTACTAAACACTGACGATAGTTTAAAATTAGGGAAAAATCATTAAAAAAACAAAAGTAGAATATAATAATAATAAATTAAAAAATTCATAATTTTCTTATCTTAAAAAAAAAAATTAAAAGAAAATATAAAAACGAATTTTTTAAGCTAATAATAATTTATTGTAAAATAATAGTAATTGAAAAAATTATTTATTGTATAATAATTTATTGTAAAAATAATAAAATAATTTTAGGTCACGCTCAACATTCTTTATATGATTTCAAATCATATTAATAAAAAATAATTTTCAGAACAGGCTTGGCATAAAAAATATATTATTTATTTGTTATTAACACAATTAGTTTTTTTTTACCTGAATTGTTGAATATTTTCATTTGTTTTTAAGTTTTATAAACTTATAAATTTATTTTGTCAGCCATTTTTATGTTACTTGTTTATGTTTTATTAAGACAGTGATTATTTACACAATATTTCAGTAATTAAACCTAGGAACTGCTTTCTTCTCGAGCAGCCCGGGAATTCTCCTAGATTTCCCGGTTTTTTGGGGAATTATAAAGTCGGTAAAATCCCAAACGTACTTATATTTTGATGCATTATAACCGCAAATGGAAGCTGCAACCATGAAACATACAATTTTTTTTGTCTACGACTATCTGGACTTAAGTATATTTATCTTTATTTTAAACTTAAAATATGAGTAAAAATATGTAAAAAATTAAAAGATGTATATTGGTTTCAAAACTTTAATTTATTCATTGAAAAGTTAAAAATGATATTTGAATTTTTTTTAATCAGAAAAATGTATATGTACATACATATGTATGTATGTATGTATGTATGTATGTATGTATGTATGTATGTATGTATGTATGTATGTATGTACATATGTATTTAAGATCTTATTAAAACTTTACAACTTTATTTTCCATTTCATTTTTTGATCTTTTTAAAAACTTTACAACTTCATTTTCCAGTTCATTTTTTGATCTTTTTAAAAACTTTACAACTTCAATTTCCATTTCATTTTTTGCATCTTTTTCCTGATTGTTTTTAGAAAGTCGATCGATTTCATCGTACAATTCTCCAATATAGTCATAATTTTTCTTTACTATTGAACGTAGATTTTCAATAGTAGTTTTGGCTTCTTCTTCTTTGTTTTTGTGATTTTCTTCCTCCAAGTTGTTGTGGCCAAATGCCACAGCCAATACAAGAATAAATATAAAAACTGCTGAAAGTTTCATTGTCTTTTGTCTATTTTTTTTTTGCCTTTTTGGTGATCTGTTCTTAATTCTTTCAACTATTGAAGTCAACTACGTATATTTTTCTGTTTAGGGGCCACTATTTATATCAAAAATATTTTAAGATTTAATATTTTAAACGTAACACGAGTTTAAAAACACAAAATTGTTTATTTATCTTCTAATTTTTATAATTCTTTTGAAATTGAAAAAACAAACAGCTTTAACAAATATTTACTCTAAGACAAAAAATAATCTTAAGATACAATGAATGAAAGATAAATATTTTATTAATTTAAATAATTTTAATTTTAAAATTATTTAAAGACCTAAAGCTTAAATAAAATAGTTAAATTAATATTAACAAAAAGGTCAAATAAACTATATAAAATAAGATAAATAAATATTTTATATTGCTAACTTAGTCCATTTGTTTACATTTTAAACTGCAAAATTAAAACTACGAATGAGAGTACAAAACGAATTTCAAGAGTACATGCATATGTGTACCCTTTTTCTATTCCTCTCTCCCCTCCCGCCACCTAATGAGGAATTGCAGCGACAAAAGTTACATAATGTAAATCGGCACTTACAGTTTTGTTAAGGTCTAGGAATTTGAATTGAAAAAATATACTGAGGTTACAAAATTGTTCAATTTACGACTCCATTGTGTTCTTGTATCGCTTCTTGTTGTATTGCAATACAATAGTGTAAACTTGTTGTTGGTAATTTGCCTGAAAAATGTGATAAAAGCTTGCACCTCATTTCATCACTTGAAACCATTTTAAGAAATACATATATACATATAAGTCAGCCTGTTATGCAGCAGATGAAAATATATCTCGTAAGAAAATATGATATTTGGCCAAATTCAAAGTCGAAAAGTTTTCAATATTTTCGAACGTTGTTCACGTGTAAAGCGCCTCATTTTGATTCGTGAAGGTATGATACTGACTATTTGTCAATATTTCGGACAGAGTCAAAATAACACACGATTTTAAAAGATAATTGTATATTGGATGACCCTGAATATAAATATAAGACTTTTCTGGCTGACTTAACTTAACTTTCTGTATCTTAGTTATAACGATTTTTCAGACTGGTTCAGAACTTCAAGGTTGATTCAATTTGAGTATCCACAGTATTACAAACATATTTTATTAACAAAAATCGTTAATAATCTTTAAATAATGATTTTATTACAAATATTAATGTAAGATAAAAGTGTCCGAATGGCCTCCCCGCCTCATTTGGTGTGGTGTAAATCTCGTTTAGCGTGCGAATTATTGTTCGTTGTATCTTCTGTATCAGTTCTGCAGTCATGTTCGGTGCTTTCTAGGAGACTCTGCTCTCCATGCAGCCCCAACCGAAACAAATTTTGGCAGGTGGCACCACCTAGTTGAAATCAAATTTTTTTGATGGGAACGATTTTTAATTGGTTCAAAAAGTTATTTATCGTAAGTTATTGATTGTAACAGCATTTTCTCAATATCTTAAAGTAGCATGGGTCAAAAATGTCGTCTGGTTTTTCCAATTTTCAAATGCATAATAAAAATGTGCCTCATCACAGTATGATATTCCAAATTAAGCGACCAGAAGTACATTTTTTTCAATAAAACATCTAAGTAAAACGCAATGCACTTTTTACTCGTGATTCGATTTTAATATTAGTTTTGGATAATTCGAACACGTTCTTCTGTTGTTTGTTGCGTATTGCTTCATGACTCATTTTGGAAAGCTACTAGTGTAATTCGACAATTCCAAGACTTTTTTACATTGATTGCGGCTTTCATATCCTAATAAGGAGGTAAGTTAAGATTAAACATGCCACACGCTGATTTTATGTCCAATATTACCATGCCCGTAGACTTAATTAAGAAAAACATTCTTAATTAAGTGCATATATAATTTAATTAATTAAAAGATTAATTAAATCTGTATCTGAAATTAACTAAAAATTTTAATTGGTTCAAAAAAAATTTCTGTGTTTAGAAGGAAATGTCTTTATTGAGTTTGGGGAATGTAAGTAATCCCTTACCGAACAAATTGATTGAATTAATTCATAGCTTACACCTGGAAAACTTTAGATTTCTGTAATTTAAGACAATTGAAACAATTTATATCAATCAATTTCTTATTATATGTCTTCACTATTGGTAAATTCTTGATGAAGTATAAATAATAATTTTTTGTTTTAATTCAAAGACTGAAAATAAAACTAAATTGTTGTTTGTAAATAATTCCGCAGCAACTTTCAAAAAATTGGTTGCATTAAAGAGAAAAATTTAATTTGCTTTTATATTTGCAAGTATTTTTGCCGTTTCTACTTCTTTGTAGCCGTAAGAGTTGTTCAAGCCTATTTTTACTTTAAGTTTCCTTTTGCTGCGAATAACAGATTTACTTTACTGCTATGCAATTCTTTACCTTACTCGTAAGCCCGAATACAGTTTCGATAGCTAGCAATTTTAATAGAATTGTTTCGTTGCTGCAACAAGTGCCTTCAAGTGCAACTTCAAAGTATACAACATTCCCTAGTATAGAAAATCCCTTTCTACGAAAAATAACTGTTATTTTAGGGTTCCGTACACAAAGTGTAAAAACGTACCCTATTGTTTTCGCTACAATGTCTGTCCGTCTGTCAGCGCCTTTTATCTCTGGAACCGTAATAGGTAGACTCTTGAAATTTTAACAGATGATGTATAGCTGTTGCCGCTATAGCAACAAATACTAAAACTTATAGGGTGTTCCAATAGAGAGGTGTTATTCACGAATATGTGCATATTTCGTGAAATGTAGGTGGGATACACTTGAAATTTACAAACAGTAATTAAAACTTAGTTCACTATATAAACAAGTATAAAAAAATAAAACTAAAAATTAAAGAGTGTTCCGATAGTGGTGTGATTTGCATGTATAAGGGCTAAGTTTTGATCCATAATAGGTAAACTCTTGAAATGTTCACAGAAGGTGTATAGCTGTGGCCGCTACAGCAACAAAAATTAAAACTTATAGGGTGTTCCGATATAGAGGTGTTATTCACGAATATGTGTTTATATCTTGAACTGTAGGAGGCATACACTAAAAATTTACAAACAGTAATTAAAACTTAGTTCGTTTTATAAACATGTCTAAAAAAATAAACCTAAAAATTAAAGGGTGTTCCGGTAGTGGTGTGATTTGCATGTATAAGGCCTAAGTTTTGAACCATAATAGGTAGACTCTTAAAATTTTCACAAAAGGCGTATAACTGTGCCAACTATAGCAACAAATACTAAAACTTATAGGGTGTTCCGAAAGTGACGTGTTATTTGCCTGTATATCTTTATTTCTTGAGCTATAGAAAGCAACAACTTAAAATTTGAGTGATTTAAACTATGTTCGCGTTATAAGCAAGTATACAATATTAAACCTAAAAATTAACGGGTGTTCCGTTAGTGACGAGATTTGTATGTGTATATGGCATAGGTTTTGAACGATAATAGGTAGACTCTTGAGGTTTTACAGGATGAGTATTGTATATGGCCACTATAACAAATAGTAAAAATTAAAGGGTGTGCCGACAGTGACGTGATTTACATGCACATTGACTAATTTTTTAACCGTAATAGATAGACTCTTGAAATTTTCACAAATGGTGTATTACTATGACCCCTATAAAAACAATGAAAATCTAAAGGGTTTTGTCGACAGTGACGTGTTTTGCATGTATAACGACATATTTTTTGAACCGTAATAAGTAGACTCTTCTAGTTTGTATAGAAGATGTGATGCCATGGCCGTTATGACAATTACTAAAAATTAAAGGGTGTTCTAACAGTGACATGTTTTTCACGTATAGTAACTTATTTTTCTAATAGTAATAGGTAGACTCTTGATATATTCATAGAAAGAGAATTGCCATGGCCTCCATAGCAAATAACAAAACTAAAGGTTGTTCCGACAGAGACATGATTTGTACGTAAATAGCCTTATTTTTTGAACCGCAATAAATAAATGTTTACAGTAGATGTTGTACTTCGGCCGCTGTAACAACTACTAATATCTAAAGGGTGACATGTTTATCCCGTATATTACCTTATTTTTTGAACCGCAATAGGTAGATTCATGTATATTTCTATAGATAGTGTATTACCATGGCCGCTATAACAAAAATTGCTAAAACTTAAAGGGTGTTCCAAAAGTGATGCAACTATGACTTTAATTTTAAAATTAAAGTGTGACTCATAAGACATGAACAAATTAACAACTTGTATTTTTAAAGTTGTGTTAAACATAGTACGGAACCCTAAGTGTGTGAGTCTAACTCGCACTTGACTAATTTATTTTTTTGTTACTAAATATTAGAAGAATACGGTCATACAAGGGCTTACTGCCAGTTGCCTCCGGTTTGCGTTGTGTATGGAGAGCTTCATTGTTCCGCCCAATGCCACAAACCAAAGGATGACGCGAAGGTTAAAAAATGTAGCAATTGCGGTGGAAATCACACTGCTAACTACAGAGGCTGTCCAGTTTTTTCTGTGGTAAGTAAGTCAACTCAGAAATTAAATACTCCTGCTAGGCAGCCACAATACCAAGCAAATGCTCATTACCCTCAGTTAGCTCAACCCACAACCAAACATGTTTCATACGCGGATATGTTAAAATCCAATCATGTTTTAGCACACAAAGCGACACCTACAACCAATTCTACCCCAAATATGCATCCAGAAGCTAAAGAACAAACACCATCTGGTAACTACAATCGTCTTGAAGCAAGTATCGAAACATTAGTGCATTCGTTAAACAGTTTTATGAGCTCTATGAGCAGCATGATGCAAGAAATGGTTCGCATGCAATCTATGATGTTGCAGGCGGTACTTAACAAACCATGAACTGTTTAAAAATATGTTTCTGGAACGCAAACGGCTTACGCCAACACAAAAATGAACTCGAGTACTTCTTGAAGAACCAACAAATTGATGTCATGATGGTTTCAGAGACTCATTTAACAACAAATAGCTTTTGTTAAAATCAATGGCTATATATTATATGATACTAAAGACCCCCGTGGCAGAGCATGTGGTGGTTCAGCAATACTAATAAGGGCTCGAATTAAACATCATTTACTGTGTGATTTTTGTGAGGACTACCTTCAAGCAACAAACATCTGTATTGAAGAATATCATCAAAACTTTGTTATTTCTTCGATTTATTCACCTCCTAGATTTCAAATATCAGAGAGTCAATATATCGAATTTTACAAATCAATAGGTCCCTGTTTCATAGCATCAGGCGACTACAACGCTAAACATACGTTTTGGGGATCACGCCTAATAACTCCAAAAGGTCGTGTTTTATTTGACACTATTTCAAAAATGCGTCTGAATGTGATATCAAGTGGACAACCCACCGACAAAAAATACCTGATGTTATTGATTTTGGCGTGACTAAAGGTATTTCGAGAGAAATGATTAAGGTTGAAGCGTCACTCGAATTATCCTCAGATCATTCACCCACTATTGTCTATATATGGAATCAGCAAAATATCGTGTCGCCAACAACTTGCACAAGCATTAATTGGTTGAAATATAGAAAGTATCTCAGTACTCATTGTTCAGAAAACATACCGCTAAGAACAACAGAAGATGTGGACCAGAGTCTAATTTATTTTGATCAAAACCTTAAATCAGCTGCCCAACATGCGACAGAAACCAGACAACCAGCTAGATACAATCAAATTTATTTTGTAGATGTCGAGCGGCTCTTGGCTGAAAAAAGAAAAATTAGAATAGAGTGGCAAGCACACAGATCTCCTCAACTCAAATCTAGACTTAAAGATTGCACGAAACGGCTAAGACAGCTGCTAGAATCTCGAAGAGTAGCATCTCTGAAAAATTACTTGGAAGACCTCAACGCAACTGCACAATCAGATTATTCATTATGGCGTGCATGTAGGAACCTTAAAAGACCGGTCGTACGTAAGCCTCCCTTGCGAACTTCTTGTGGAGACTGGGCAAGGAATGATACCGAAAAAGGCAATTTGTTTGTTGGACATTTGAAGAAGGTTTTCACCCCAAATGTATGTACTGATATAGCTGAGTTGCCATCAGTAGAGACTAGTGCCGTAGTACCCCTAAGATTTGAATCTAGCGATATTGAAAGGGCAATAGCAGATTTAAACTCCAAAAAAGCCCCTGGCGTTGATAAAACAAGTAACAAGATGTTAGTTGAGTTGCCCCGTATAGGTCGCAGAATTATCCTGTTTGTTTTTAATACCATCTTACGTCTTGAGTACTTTCCCACAGAGTGGAAGGTCTCTTTGATAACTATGATTCCTAAACCAGGAAAAGACCACACAAAAGTAGAATCATACAGACCTATAAGCCTTTTATCAAACGTGTCAAAGTTATTTAAGAGAATATTAATAACTAAGCTGAATCCAATTCTTAGCGCGAAAGGATGCATTCCGAACCATCAATTCGGCTTCAGAAAACAACCTAGTACGATCCAACAAACACACAGATTAGTAAATGTAATTAAAACGACCTTTGAAGAAAAAAAATACTGTTCTGCGGTCTTTATCGACGTTTCTCAAGCATTCGATAAGGTTTGGCACGAAGGCTTAATATTTAAGCTAAAGCTGAACTTGCCCGAAAAATTGTATAAGCTCTTCAAAGATTATTTAACGAATCGCAAGTTTTTACTAAACGAAGGTGACTTTTTAAGCTCGCCACAGCTCATTGAAGCCGGAGTTCCCCAAGGTAGTATTTTGGGACCAATTTTATATTTACTGTACACTTCAGATATGCCAATTAGCACCCTAGTCCACACATCAACTTTTGCAGATGACACAGCTTTTTTAAGTATTCATGAAAGTGCCCAAGAAGCATCACAACTTTTACAAGACCACATACTCAATTTGGAAAAATGGCTAGAAAAATGGAGAATAAAAGTGAACGAACAAAAATGCACTCACATAACTTTCACACTGCGCAGGGACTCATGCCCTCCTATTCGCATAAATAACCAAATGATACCACAGCTTTCAGACGTTAAATACCTGGATATACATCTTGACCGTCGCCTTACTTGGAAAAGCCACATTGACTTCAAGTTAACACAAATGAAACTAAAAGCAGTACAACTAAATTGGCTTATTGGCAGAAACTCCACCCTGAGCTTAGATTGTAAACTTCTACTGTACAAGTCGGTCCTCAAACCAATTTGGTGTTATGGGATTCAGTTATGGGGCACTGCCTCAGCTAGCAATGTAGAAAAAATTCAAAGGCGCCAAAATAAGATTTTACGTATTATTACATCTGCTCCCTGGTATATAAAAAATTCGAACCTCCACAAAGATCTAAACATGCCATCAGTTAAAGCAGAAATAGCGAAACATGCAGTCACATATCTAAAGGATTTTTCTGCTTTGATTTGTACTAAATGCCTTTATATAAAGCAATAAATGTAGAGGTGGCCAATTTGCATGGATTGCTGGAAAGGCTTACGGAGCACAGGGTCGGGCGATGCACCCTTCACCGTGGTGAAGGGTATATAAGTCTTCTCTAACATTATGCAAATTTTGTAGCAGCAATTCTTACTTAGTAGGCGAGAGGGGAATTAAAAGGGGTACACACATGCATGTACTCTTATAAATGGTTTTGTTGTCTGATAGTTTTATTAATGAATACAAATGCAATATTAAAGAAGAGAAAGATTGCAACGAAAAAGTTGCATAATGTAATTGGCCACTAAGATTCGGCAAGGCCAAATATAGCGCTCTTAGTTGTTTATTATATATTTTTTTTTAAATTTAACCAGGAATAAGCAATAAGAATACAGTGCCAAATTTACCATATCTTAGCCAGAAAACTACGGAAAAGTTTGTAAACATTGCTCTATACCGCTTGTTATTGAAACATGAAATTAATTTGCAAATCATGGTTCCACAGAAATCATTGCTGTCACAGAAAACATTGCTAAAAATTTAAAGATCTCCGCATCAAAACAAAAAACCCCTTTCACAATAGACAGAAACAGGGCACACAGACGAGATTTGTAGGCAAGGGGTTGAAGAGGTGGAGTGTTCATTTCATGACTATCGTACTGGACATTTTTTCGTTTCTTTCTTCTGTTTTTCGCTTTTTTCTGTGTTGCTTCACATTATATTTCTCAAGTCGTCATCTAAGTACTTGCTCAAAATTTCTCAATAAAGTACATGTACGACAGATTTCCAAACACACACACCTGTAAAGTAAATAAATCCAAAAGTAGAATGTGCAAAATCTGTCTGTCTTGCTTATGTCCTATTGTGAAACATTTAAGACAGAGCAAAAGAGAATTCAAAAAATGTCTGCCCTGTTTCTGTCTATTGTGAAAGCAGTCTAAATAGTAGTATTCAAGGCGAATTCATACTAGGTGAAATCGACAGCCAGTCCTCCATTTTTTGTAAAAAAATACATTATTTTATATATTCTAATAGAATATCAAAGTTGTTGCCGTAGTGCTCTCACCTTGCATCAATTCGCCTTGGTTGTATCCAAGAATGATAGAAGAGAAGGTTACGTCATGCGCATGTTTTCCCGTCGGATGACGTTGTTCGGCCGATGTAAGATTGCCATGTCTGTAATCAACAAATTGCTTCAAATATGAACGTACAAATAAATCCAAGTAAGCGGCAAAAATTGGCAACCCTGCAAAAAAACTCTCATAATTTATGGTTATACTCTCAGAATTATTAGTTAATGGGAAGACAATTTCGTGACGTCATTAGGACGACATGTGCAGAAAATTTCAATTTTATTTTTGGGATAGCGTAAACTTGTCTTCTATCATCCTTGGGTTCATCAAACTAATACGTACTTAATTTTTATCAATAAGGTTGGCTTTCGCAACAACTGCAAAACTTTTAAAAATGTCCTAATTATTTTCATTATCATGCCCCATCACAAAATCATTATAATTTTTTAAAGAAACTTGATAAATATTCATAAATTAATAATAAATAATTTTCTTTCAATATCTTGTGTTCGTTTTAAATTTATTATTGAAAAATATTGAAGCACTAAATAAATAAGTAAAAGTCTTAATATCAAGATAAGATTGTAAGAAAAAAATAAATTTTTAAAAGCTCACAATTTAAATTCTTTCATTAAGAAGACTACATATTTTGCTTTGGCGTGATTTAAAAACAAAAGATTCGTAATTTGTTAAAAGTAAAGAAACCAAAAAAATAAAGATTTTTTTGTCACCAAATGAAAAACATGTTTAACGCCAGTCCCAACATAACTACAACACCATTAAAACCCAATCTTCACCAACTCTCTGTGGCCAGCATTAAAACAGAAGAAATCAAACCAAAAATAACAGCGACCAGCAGAAACCCTCAAAAAGTCAGTCGTTGTTGCATGTAGAGGAAGCTTTAAGGAAATCAGGGAAAAAAAGAAGCCAAATTGCATAAAAGCTTAACAACAAGATAAACCTACAGATTCCGAACTGCTGGTGTTAAAATATAAAAAGTAATCTAAGAAGTCAAGAAAAATAAAAGAAGAATAGGTATGAATGGTTTAACAACGATTATCACGACGAAATGCTAACTAAAGTGCGAATACAACACTGTAAGACATCATGTCGGAAGCATGGACGTGGCAACGGAAGGGAGGGAAAAAGAAACTATATAACTCAGATTTTTAACGATCGAGATCAACTTTTAGTTACTTTGTACTACGTTTTATTAAGTTAGTTCTAGTTTCCTATCAGAAAACTGCAAAATCATCTCGCAAAACACAGCAAAACTCAGCGTTGCATCGTGCTGCCGAACGCTGCTTTTATTCAGTTGTGAGTCTGGCGATCAAACATGTTTTATTCAAATTCAATGATCCAGTATGGGATATAATCAACATCGTTCCCCCCGGGGGTTCCAATTGTCATTGCAGTACATTCTCAAATGCCTTGAGGCGGTTCACTTGGGGAAAATAGGGGCACCAGAAGCTTGGGTTCCTAGAACCTAAATCTGGAGGAAAAGGTCTGTGTATTAAAAAAGACGGGTTCACTTCGAGTTCCGACCAGTGCCCAAAGGACTGGTACCACGGGAATCGGTAGCCCCACAGAGAGCCTATCCTCTCTGTGACCGGTTGTTGGTGAGGTCCCCTTCGGGGGTACACGTGGTGGTTGTGGTTTAAGATCGATTTATGTAGGTATGGTGCACTGTCGATCAAGTGTGCTGTTGCACTCTCAACAGACGGAGTTTGGATAGTCTCCAAACCCCTAAGCAAGAGGTTATAATATGGATCTAGGCTTGCCTTGGAAAGGCTTGCCATATTATATAAATTGCTACTCATTGTGACTGTATCACACACAAAAAGCGATTGGTGGCAATCGTAAAGTGTTGTTATACTACACAATGGGGGCGCTAGTCTACGCCTAAGTTTCACTCGGTGGTAAGACCACCGTGAGGTTAGGCCGAGTATGGCAGGTACTCACGTTAATCTTGTTCCACAAATATAGCATGTGTTTCGGTGTTTCACCATTACTTTAATATAATGCGCTGTAATGAAATCAGTGAAATTGTAACCGATATCTATATTAAGCATTCGTTTTCTGCCCGAACAGTTCGTATGTGAAATAAACTTTCTTCGGATGTATTTAAAGTTACATGTGCATAAATTGTATTCTGGGAAGGAGTATAGAGGGAGTATACTCCTGCCCATAATACAAATTTCCTGGTTCCGGCGCAATGCATTGCATGAGTAGGGGTCATCCCCTGAGTGCTGTTCCAAATAAAAACAAAAATAAATTCTGTGATTTACCGAATCACGCGGGTGTTTTTAAATTAGATTCTTGGGTCCGATACTTCTTGCGTTAAAGTTTCTTTAGATTCGAGTGATTTGAATGATCTGTTAACCAGTTGCGCTCAACAAAGTTATTTGATGAATCGTTTGGTATATTAGTGATTACACGTCTTTCAAAATCCCGTTTCTCGGAAATTGATGATGACTTTTCCTGGAAATTACCGGTCCCATAATCCTAATATACATACATATACATATTTATCAAATTAAGTTTTAATAAACAGTTATAATTAAAAAGAAAAATTGTTTTCGAATAATATTTTGATAAGGTAAGCAAAATATAAAAAGTAAATATAATCATAAATTTGTTTTGTTTTATTTTGTTATTATTACTGTTTATTTATTTTTCTAAGAACTTGCAAACAACAACAAAAATTTTATAACTTTTACGCGTGTTAATGTAGAAAAAGAAGGAAAAATTTCTAAATAAAAAGTGGAGTTGCGAACGAGAAACAGACACAGATAAAGTCAATTGTTCATTGAGTACAGAACGAGAAAACGTATTAAAAATATTTTAGGAAAATGAAACTTTTTACAACAGTTGTATTTTGCCTTGTAATGGCATGGACACTGGCCGAAGGAGCTTCAATTAGCGCGAATCTAACTATTGAACTTCCAGCTACCGAAGAAGCTTCAATTAAAGCGGATCTAACTACTGAACTTCCAGCTGCCGAAGAAGCTTCAATTAAAGGGGGTCCAACTACTAAACATCCAGATGCCGAAGAGGTCGAAAGGCTACAAAGTATGATATATAATCAAGAGAAATTAATAAAAAATTTAGAAAACTATATTCAACAACAAAAGCAGAACCTATAAATTTTTTTATAAAGCAAACTGGATATGGCAGACGGATATGAAACTTCTTCTTTTTCTGGTAAATAGCATATATGTATGTATGTATGTATGTATACATAATGATAATTCGTAATGGCAATAAAAATAAGAAACAAATTTTGAGTTATAAAAACTTACTTTAACGAAAATTATTTGTCGATGTTTAATTTGATATAAAAGGTTAATACTATAATTATGTTATAGACTAACATTTTTTGGTGGATAGTCTCCAAACACCTAAGCAAGAGGCTATAATATGGATCTAGGCTTGCCTTGAATAGGACTTGCCATATTATATAAATCGCTACTCATTGTGACTGTATCACACACAAATTGCGATTGGTGGCAGTCGTAAAGTGTTGTTATACCACACAATGGGGGCGCTAGTCTACGCTTAAGTTTCACTCGGTGGTAAGACCATCGCCGGGTGAGGGCCTACACGGCCAGGTACTGACGTAAATCTGTATCACGAAATTTACATTGATTTGGTGTAGTTGCTATTAAGGACAATATTAAAATTTGGTTTACCATCCCTGCAACAGATTTATTTTACGTCTCTTCTTCTTTGGTATTGTCAGATTTTGCATGAGCAGCATATTTTAGTTCTGGAAAATTATAGAAAAAGCATTGGCCATTTAAATATAAAAAAGTGCCATGACAAAAAAATCATGCTAAAAGTACGCGTGGATTTACGAAGGCATTCCAAAAGAGAAAGAAAAAATTTAGTCCACATGAGACATAAAATGATAAACATTAACAATAACATCATGTGAGTATTAAATGTAGACTGCCCATGTTAATGTTTTTTTCTTAACATGGTTGTTAAAACATTTGTTATAAGAATTCTTTTATAACATGACAATGACGTTGTTGTTATATTTTTATTTGACAGTTTTCTTTTCAAACTGCGCCATCTGTTGCTGAACCTACTGCTATCTGCTGTGAAATAAGTATTCCAACAACAATTTTGGAAAATAGAAAATTATGTTCAAACAGAAAATGACACAAACACGTATTCGCCAACTATAACAACATGGACAAATTAATTTCGTTGCTCTGTCGGCGTGGTGTTTATATTTTGTTCAATTTGTTGGATAGTGAAGACGAGTTCTTTGTCATAAAATGATAAACATTAACACTAACATCATGTTAGTGTTAAGTATGACTGCCCATGTTAATGTTTTTTCCACGTCTTAACATGTTTGTTAAAACATTTGTTATAAAAGCTGTTTAATAACATCACAATGTTGCTGTTATATTTTAAATTGACAGTTTTATTTTCAAACTGCACCATCTGTTCTCAACCGTACTACTATTATCTGCTGTGAAATAAGCATTCAAAGAACATTGTTGGAAAATAGAAAATTATGTTCAGAAAATAACATAAAGAAGTATTCGCCACCTATAACAACATCATGTTTATGTTTTATTCAATTTGATGACTAGTGAAGACGGGGTGTTATGTAGCTTAATAAACCTTAAAATTAGAATTGTATAGTTAATGAACGACCAAGTTCAGTTGAGGTAATCAATTCAGTGACCTAAATGGGCTCATATCAGCTCCTTAGTTCAGTGCAGCACCTTATCTCAGTTCAGCACCTTAGTTCAGTCAGCTACTTAATTTAGTTTAGCTTCCTAGTTCAGTCAGCTTCTTATTTCAGTCAGCTCTTAGTCCACTTCAGCATATTATTTCACTTCAGCTCCTTAGTTCGCCTTAGCTCATCAGTTCATATTCCTTTTTAGTTCATGTGTATACGGAGTTTAACACTAAGAGTAGCTGCGAAATTGTTTTGCTGTAGAATCGCGATTAAGCTTCTTAGATACGCCTATTTTAATCTCTTGCTTGATAATCCTTAAATGATTAGAAATTAATCTTAAGCAAGCCACAGACGATGCGTACAAGTTGAGTAGGTTGTACGCGAGTTGTAAACGAGATTGCAACGTTTATGGGCTTGTTCTATTAAGATGTGTGTCGAAAGAGCAAAAAGTTTTGATTTTCTGTCATGTTGTACAACAGGTCACAATATTTGTGTATGCGACAGATAATATTTTATGTAGTATTAGCTGTGCCCGCCACGTCGTGGGCGTCCTGCCAATATTTTGCTCGATTTTGCTTTGAAAGTATTCGACACCAATTGTGAGATAACAATGTAATTCTACAAAGTAAAACTACAAATTTTATACAATTGGCGCCTAATGTTGCGTAATAGTTTTTAAAATATCCCAGTTTTAAATCGAAAATTTCAGTGCCTTGAAACCGGAAATTGCGTTTTTTCACTGCTTTTTCTATTTTTTCAGAAAAAAGTAACCTATATTGGAATCAGGACGCTAAGGTACCTCCTCACTAAATTTTGTTAAAATCCATCCAGTAGTTTTTACGTGATGCGAACACAAATGAAAAGCAGACAGACAGACAGACGGAAATGCGTTACTATTTTATTATTTATATAGATTTGTGTTTATTAATGTTCTTTTTTTGTATTCTATAAATTAGGTAATGACAGAGCTACAAAACCAAAGCGACAGGGTATGATGTGCTTAGCTTCCTTCAAAAACTGCAGCGCAAGGAAATGAGACTCCAAATTCAGCTAAGAAAATTAAAATGAGTATAATGGTGCTCCTCTAGTAAAAAATTAAATTTTATCGTAACATTGATTGAAAAAGTTGAGTTTAATGGTGCTCCTAAATTCAAAAAATTAGTTAAAAATGGTGTTTCACCAAAGTACGACCCTCCGAACATAAATTACTAGGTTATATACGATATGAAATACGATTACACGTGGCTGATTAAAGCAACCACCAATAACAGTTCCGCAGTACAGCTATTCGTGGAAGCCAATCAGCCAGTATGTGAGTGAGACGAAATCCACTCGAAGGTCAAGCAACAATGACGGCCTGACTGACTTTAACGACAATGTCGCGATGGTCCTCAAACCAGAGCTGCTTTACGACTCCTTTATTATATTTTGGTCAGTGTTTTTGACCACCTTTCAGTTAACATTGAATGTTAAATATTATTTTCGAACGAGGTCAATTATAGCATACGCGAGAATATTGAACGCCATCTTACTCTGAGAGAACTTGGTTGTTAAATGAAGTTGTACATGAGATCGCGCACTTAATTGTATCGTTTGTGGAGCAACTTGTTTACTAGATTTTTTTTTTTTAAGACAACACATCTTGCGAAGCTATTTGCTTGTCTGCAGAAAACAACCAGAGTCTTTGGCAGGAATCGAACCCGCAACCCCCAGACTAGCGCGCTACCAATCGGTTTATCGAGGCACTCAGGTTGTAATGCAGGTCGTACCGTATATGGCTTGTTTTAGAAAGAGTAAAAAGGTAACCCTACTGCGTTCGTTACAATGTCTATCCTTCAGTCAGCGTCTTCTACATCTGGAACCTACTCAACATTAAAGTGTGTTCCGATAGTGGCGTGATGTTAACGTATAGTAATAGGCAGACTCCTGAAAGTTAACAGTATACAAAATAAAACTATTAAAGGGTATTCCGATAGTGACGCGATTTGCATATCTATGGCCTTATATTCGAATCATAATAGGTAGGCTCTTGAAATTTTTACAGTAGGTGTCTTACTATGGCAACTGAAGGAAGATCAATTTCGAAGTACTTTTTTCAGTAGCCTTTTTTTGACAGATCACGTCTGAGTCGTGTCATGCTGTCATGTTATTTTTGTTTAGTATTGTTGGGCATTTCATAATGGAAAGACTTACGCCTGAATCGCTTCGCTCTATGGGCTCTTGAAAAGTTCCAAGAAGATCCGATGTTTTTGAGGCAAATTTTGTTTAGCGTTGAGGCCCATTTCTGGCTCAATGGGTATGTAAACAAACAAAATTGCCGCATTTGGGATGAAGAGCAACCTGAAGAGATTCAAGAGCTGCCACTTCATCCAGAAAAAACAGCGGTTTGCTGTGGTTTGTGGGCCAGTGGAAACAAACAAACAAACAAAATTGTCGCATTCGAGACGAAGAGCAACCTGAAGAGATTCAAGAGCTGCCACTTCAGCCAGAAAAAACAACGGTTTGGTGTGGTTTGTGGGCCAGTGGAATCATAGGCCCATATTTCTTTAAAAATGATGCCGGTGTGAACGTAACCGTCAATGGCGACCGTTATCGTGCAATGATAACCGACTCTTTAATGCCTGAAATTGAAGCTCGTGATATCGGTGACATTTGGTTTCAGCAAGACGGCGCCACTTATCACACATCGCACCAATCAATGGATTTACTGAGAGAACATTTCGGTGAGCACATAATTTCACGTTTTCGGCCGGTCGATTGCCCACCAAGATCGTGTGATATCACACCGTTAGACTTTTTCCTGTCGGGATATGTAAAGTCTTAAGTTTATGCGAACAAACCCGCTTCGATTCAGGCTTTGGAGGAAAACATCACCCGTGTCATTCGCCAGTTACCAATCGAAATGCTCGAACGAGTCATCGAAAATTGGACACAACGGATGGACCACCTATCGCAAGAACCATTAGAGTCACAAATTTTTTGTGGGTCAAAACGACGCTTCATAAGTTCTGCAAACAACCTTTCTTTCAAAAATCTTTCTAAGTTTTTCTATTTGAAAAAAAAAAACATAAAATAGATTCAATCCTTCTAATCAACGTCTCTGTTTAAGTTTAAACAATTATTTGTTCATTTGTGTTTTTATCATTGCTTTCTTTTACCCTTTTTTGTTTTTGTTTTTGTTGTCTTTTGGAATTGAGCATTATTTCTGTATGGAGTAGTAGAGTGGTGTAGTAAAGGAGATAAGGATCTTGTACGACAAGTTGTATTATGGGCTGTGTGTGCATGTTCATTTAGCTGACTGCTGGCTATAGTTGCAGCCAACATCAGCATCATCATCATCATCATTTTAACTGTTGACTCTACTCCATAAGTCTTCTTGCTCTTCTGACTAACTCAAAGATCTGGCTGGGTTGGCTGCCTGGCTGGTTAAATAGCTGGCTGTTTGGCTTGGTGTGGTTGGTTGGTGGTAAATATACAGGGGGTATATGCTTGTCTGCTGATGTTATTGTTGTAAACTCCACATCTACTTTGTCTACTTGGTTGTTAAGTATTTAACCAGTTAGTCAGTCAACCACTCTGTCTGTCAGTCAAGCAGAGTCCTATAAGTTAGTGTTTGTTTGGCTGTGCTTGATTTTTTACACAGACTGTTTAAATTTTCATATTTATGGCACTGCGTTAAATTGTTGACTTGTTAAATGGGTGTTCCTTTATGTTGGAATTTATTTATATTCACTTAAATAACAACAATAACAAAGCAACAAATAAACAATAATTTTGTTGTTGTTGGTTTTCAAAAAAAAAAAAAACAAGAAAGAAGAACAATATGCCCCTTTTTTCCATTGTCCCCCAGACAAACGGACAGACACACAAAAGGCTGGATCATAAAAAAGAAGCTGTAAACGTTTAAGCTGTTAATCTTTAATGACAAACCATTGTCAAATAAGACATAAATTGATTTTAAATACTACAGAATTTCAAAATTGAGGTAAACAATGAAACAGTCAAATAACAATGCAGTGAAAATTGGGTGATTTGAAATAATGTTTCAATTCGAAAAGATTTTGAAAAATTAAATTTTTATTGATCAAAGAAGTTCTTATGGTCGGTTTAAAGATAAAATTGAACTTTAAGACATAAAGAATAGACAGTTGGTTCACTAATGAGCTAAGAAGGCCCTTAGCTGGCAGGCGTAACTATGTGCACAGTCAATTAGTAGTTCAACTTTACCTTCTTGAGGTTGCGGCCGGAAACAGGTATTGTATCTGTTAGAGGGCTGGCTAAATAGAGTCAAGGGAACCCTGGACACCTGTCGACTTCCAGTTTTTTCTTACAGACATACCTGCACATAAGGAGCTCCGTGTGATTGGACATATTTTCTCTATTACTGGGAATGTAATGAATTCTAATAAAATCAAACAGGATCGTAAGAATCTCACAGGGACGGACAAGAAAGCCTAGCAATACATAGAAAGCTTTGTAGCTCAAAGAACTACGGTTTTTATTGGCCGAAATATATGGACAAGAATTCTTCGAAACAGATGAATATGACAATTTCTAAAGGGATACCTGATTGTGGATAATTCACGTATTATTATTATCACACATTATGTGCGAATGTCCAAAACTAGTTAGCATAGGTCTTGGGACCACACGTAATTAAGATTAACGGCAGCACCTAGCCGTTGGCTCTCATCCGACGGTGGTCTTAACAGGTGCATATGACAATCTCTAAAGGGATACCTGATTGTGGATAATTCACGTACCTTAAGCTGGATAGCTGCGTAAGTGACAGAACATGGAAACTTTAAGTAGTATCGGGCCATGATGAAAGTCGAAGAAGATGATATTTGCAGACTGTGTTTAGAAGTGGCTGCGACGGCATCACACATTATGTGCGAATGTCCAAAACTAGTTAGCATAGGTCTTGGGACCAGATGTAATTAAGATTAACGGCAGCACCTAGCCGTTGGCTCTTATCCGACGGTGGTGTTACCACTGAGTGAAATAATCCGTATACTAGCGCCCCTACTGTGTAGTATAGCATACTCGACGATAACCTTCTGTGTGTAAAAGAAGGCATCGATGCTGCACTAGATGTACCGCACAGTTACAATGAGTAGCAATTTTTAGAACATGGCTCCATGCCCTAACCTCTTGCGTAGGGTTTGGAGATTATCCAACTCCATCTGTTGAGAGTGCAACAGCACACTTTGACCCACAATGCACAATCTCTGCATACATCAATCTTAAACCACAAGTACCACGTGTACCCCCGAAGGGGACCTCAGAATGTGATACAGATGTAAATCTGAGCCTAACTTGTTGTCTTAACCTGACACCGGTCTTACTACTGGATGAATACAATGCATCTACTAACGACACAACAGGTAGAATATGGCTGGCAGTACCATGCTTATACCCCTGGTTTAAGATTTAGAGACCATATAAACTCCCGACACATTGGTTGCTCTGTTAGAGTGTAACAGCAAAACGGAGGATGAGCGAATTAGGTCCAAATCGATGTATCGATGTGCATGTTCCGTCTAAGCATAATTTTCTGTTGGATGTCAATGTTGTTTGAATGCTTATAGCAAAGCAAACATGATTTTTCAAGGTTGATCAGCAGATGGCGTTGTTTAGAAGTCAAACTTTCATACTAAAAACCACATTTGATGGCAGACATTGTTGTTGGAACATATGTTCTAACAATGCTGTTTGAACAAGAATATAACATCGACTACGACAATGGTCTTCACGAGATGTTTTAATGTGAACACATGAATCGTTCAAACGTAGTGTAAACATAAATAAATATTTTTGTCAAACATATTAAGGCTGCCAGATGTATTAAAAATACATCTCTGTTGCGATGATTCCGTTCAATCTTTCATTTCATGAAACACTTCAAATGTCGCAGTCCGCCATTGCTCATTTTCAATTAACAAGGCAAAGAGTGAACATCGTGTGTTTTAGCCAGGGATCTAATCGCCGCATTCGAAAATCTCTCGTAATTTTTTGTTTTGGTATCATGGCGCTCGATATCGAATAAAAAGTATCGTAATTTCATTTGAAAGGAAATGTTTTTAAACCGTGTTTTCTTGTTCACTGGTTGACTTATTACACATGATTCTTGTTGAAGTAAAGAAAAAACAAATGAAATTAAAAAATTTTCGGGAAATTTTTCACTTTTGCGGCTACCTAAGCGCTACCTAAACGATGTTAAGAATCATTCCTAGGAAGTTCATATGTTCTAGAAAGTTGTTTATTGAGATCTTAGATTCATTTTTGTAGTTGATTGTTTCCTTGAATTTTGAACGGTTTGCTACCTATGGACCTGAACAGGGGAAAAAAGGTAAAACAAATTTAATTTTTTAAAGTTTTTTGCGATTATGACCTTGAAGATGAAGTTTTTTTGATTTTATATGTTCACCATTTTTGTTCTTTATGACAAGAGCTACAACTTTGCCTCAGAGAGTATATCAAAGTTCCAAACGGTTTGCAAAATATAAGCTTGAGGAAATGATAATTTTTTTTGCAAAAATGACATCGAGGCCCCACATCTTTGAGGGCCCATAAAAAAAACCTGGAGGACTTTGGGCAAAACTGGGAGACAGGTGTCTTTTTTTTTTTGGTCTTTTATCACGTAGTGGTGTCCGTATATGGTTATTTTTTTTCCGTGTTGCACTGTGTTATTAATCTATTACAATTATTACAGGTTAAAGTAGGGAGCCACTACGTTACTCCCGAAGGGTCTCACTAATAACCAGTTATAGAGACTAGAGACGTCCCCGAGGGGTTAACGGTTCTCGTGGTCTCAGTCGTTTGAACACTGGGAGAGGGGTGCGTATGATTATGGTCTAAAATTTACACAGAGTATGTGGACTATGTACGCAATAATAATAAGTACAAAAAATAAAATTATAAACTAAAGGGTATCCCCACTGAAGAGACGATTATGACGTATATATGCTTATCTTTTAAACCGAAAATGACAAACGATTTATTTTTTTTTACCGAAGTAATAAACTCATAGGGTGCCCCGTTAGCTTAGTAGGTAATGTGGTAGTCTGGGGGTTGTGGGTTCGATTCCCACCAAAGACACTGGGTGTTTCACTACAACAAGTGAAGGTGTGCGTTACTATGTTCGGTAAATTTAGTTGGAATATAATTTGTAATTGTATTGTAATACATAAAGTAAAAAAATAAAGGGTACCCCATACAAGATGTGAAAAAAAATTAAAATGATGTAATTTTTCAGTTATTGTACAGTTTCGATTGCACGGTGGTTTGAAAACCTATGTATGTGAGTACGACTGGCACGGGACTGGTTTATCGTTACCCCCTTCGTAAAATTGTCCTGTTGGCAATAAACAAACTTAGATAAATTATAGAGATAAAACTATTAAGAGTGAAAATAATAAAACAAAAATTAAATTGTATTATTTCCACGTAATAAACATTTTAAAACTTTTTTTTGATTAATTGAAATTAAACAAAAAAAAAAGTACATACCTTACAACAATACAACAATTTGTTTGTAGAATGTTGTAACAATCTGTTAGCAATGCATGTTTCACTGGATGCCACAATGACAACAACAGCAATAACAACACCAACATTGTGAACATAAATACATAGTTAAACGAGTCTGCAAAGTGTCGAAACAAACACCAGGCAACAACAAACAAACAACAATAAAAAAATAATAAAATTAAAAAGAAAAAGAAAAGGAAAAGGAAAAATAAAAAAACAGACAACTAAACGAAATCATAAAATAACATACAACAACGTTGTAGGTCCTTCATACCCATACAATGGACATGATGATGGGGTCTCTAAATAAAACAAACAGGAACAACAACTTAAACAAACTTGCAAGCACACAAACAAACCAACTGCCAACAAACAACAAGTAAGAAACAAATGCAATAACAGCAGCTAAAGAAGATTTGTCACCTGGTTGACAATAAGCAACTTCAACTTCAATGTAGGATAAAGATAAAGTTGGAGTAGTTTTAAGCATGAACACAAATAAGATTTAAAATTTTCGGCTGTGTCGAATCTGAAATAACCTTCAATTTGGTATAAAATAAATTTTGCTTTTCTTCCTCGAAATAAAGAAAATTAATTTTTGTTAGAATTTTATATTGGCAATCGAAAAAAATTCCCGAGAGTTTCGTCAAAATATGCCGTATTAATCTAATATCTTGGGTAATCGCAGTAATGCCATATTGGCAGCTGAAATTTAAATATATATTTTGAAGATCTACTACAGGCGGCTAAAACAGAAATGCCAGAGCTGCCCAAGTATTGTTCGCTTTCTCTGATTTTGGATATATCTAAAAAAAACGATAATACAATGAAAATCGTTGAGCCAGATCGACATAAAGGCAACAATCAAAACGCTACACATTAATTTCCAAACTGTTTCTAGGCATTTTGAAAATCTCGATCGAGAAACTCGAGGTTTGGGTCACCCATGAATTAACTGTAAGAATTTTGTTGAAAACAAGCCATTTTTAAAGCTTTAAAAGATGGATTACGCACTACAATAATGTGCGAAAAATACTCTACCAAAAAAAAAAAGGTTATGTTAAGTGGGTATTAACCATTATGATCGATTGTTTTTAATGCAACAATAGCTGCGAAGCTCCTACATATATTACTTGATCTCAACTGTAATCTCTAATATGATCCCTACTGTTTATAATAAACACTCCTACAGAAATTATTGAAAAAAAAAACAATCAGAATGGAACTGCAAAAAAATGATCACGCCAGTATTGAAACCAATTTCTTGACGCAGAAAAAATAAGAACGCCTTGATTGGAAAGTTCTCATGCTCCTGAAAACCACTTGATTCAGTTTTTCGCCCTGAAGAACTACAGAACACTTACGATCACGGTTTTAAGCTTTTACCTGAAGAAAACCAATAGGCGCTATCGATCAAAAAGTTGAATTAAGATCATTTGGAGCAGAATAATAATGTTTTTAAAAATTTGGTATAAAAAGATTCCATCTTTCAATATTTCCCATGCTAAGCATGTAAAGCCCCATCACAAAATGATAACTTATTTGCAAAAAGCTTTTCGATCTTAAATTCTCATTCAGTTTCTAAACATATTTTTTTTTATAGATTTTCTGCTTTTATCACTCTCATTTAGGTTAAGGCAAATACAACAAAAGTATTTAAGTTTAAGTTTATTTTAATAAATTTTAACGATTCTAAAGGTCAATTTGAGAATTCCATGATTTTTCGGATAATTAATATTTTTTCGGCAAAAAGGTTTTTATTTTCTAACAAGTCTTCTTTAGGCTCTATACATTTTTTTGTTAGGACATCACTATCAGCAAAGCGTTTTGCTTGTCTGTAGAAAGCACCCAGGGTCTTTGGCGGGATTTGAGTCCGCAACACCCAGGTTGATAGACTGGCGCACTACCAATGAACGAGACACTCGTTCAGCGCCTTTCTAGTTTTTCTATTCCGCCGAAATAAAAAGATCTCTCAAAGCCCTAAAATTATTTCAACGATAACCTTTTTCATTTAAACAAAATCTAGCACTATCCAGCTATTTCATAAAATTTCGAAACAGGTAGTAGCCACTAGGAGATAATTCTTGAGAGTATGTCAGTCAGCAGTTCGTAGCCTAATTAATGGATTTTTGCCATACTGACTAAAAAACATATGCTCCCGAGCTATTTAATGTTAATATTTTCACAGAAAATGTGGGTACCCTTACCTACTTCAAATACTTCATTCTCCGAACGTCTTATATCATCACATGGAATTAATCGGCTATTTCTGAAGGGCGAACTAAACTTACTTCATTATTTGGGAACCACTTTTACACCATTGAAATCAATGGTCACCTTAGTCCACCCTTTCTTTGATTTCGGAGATGATTTTTTACGCAAAAAAAAATTTATTTAGGACACGAAATTTACTTTCTTCATTTTCGTTAAAATTAACGAGGTTGTTTGTTTTTTTTATTAAAACTATTTAATGGCAGATGTAAGTATGTAACCAAAGAGGCAAGGTATCATACAGATTATATAGTCTCCTCTAGGATTTAGCAATGCGACCCATACCTTCGTATAGGAAGTGAGGATACCCAAATAGCTTGTTAAAAATAAATTGAGGTTAATGGTACTCCTCCAGAGAAAATTTGAGTTTCATGGTGCTCCTGCAGTGAAAAGTTGAGTTTTATATGGTTCTCCACCAATGTACGACTTATTTATTTAAATTTCTAGGGTAATACACGATAACCAAAACAATTTTACGAGGCTGATTCATGCAACCACCAATAACTGTGCCTCATTACAGCTATTTGATAGCCAATGCGAGAGTGAGACGCAAACCTGGAGAAGAGCGAGTAACAAGCACGGCCTGATTGACCTTAAAATATAATGCCAATGACGCTTGGGTGTTGTTTATCAATTCAGAGCTACTTTATGATTAGAGGTTGTCGGTTACCAATCGCTGTAAAAAACAAAATTTTAGACGTAACCTTCTCAAAAGTCGTAAATACAAAAACTTACGAAATTATAAAACTGACCTGGCGTAAATAAACGATTTTTTCGTATTTATTTTTTCTAGTTTTTCGAGTTCGACGTTTATTTTATGTAATAAAAAGATGTATTTTTATAATTAAAACAATTCAACAATTAAAACAATTCAACTCATGCTGTAGGGTAAACAGAGAAGAATGAGTCTTAGTTTTATAAAGAAAAATTCAGTCAATCAAAAGAATGAAATTTTGGAAGAAAAATAAGAAAAATAATACTAATGAAATGAGTAAAAACTTTTAAAAGTACAAATAACAAATAAAATAATAATTCGAATTATTATTTTAAAAATCCTAAGCTCTAAACATAATTCTCATTTAGTTTGTTGCGAAATACACTTTGATTAAAATTACACGTCGTATAACCAACTTTTTAACTCATAATGTAGGGCTAACAAAAAGGAAGAAGAAGACTTAGGTTTTTAGTAAAAGGACAGAGTTTTGAAAGAATAAAAAGTTGAAGACATTTTTTTTTTTAATTTACTGAACAAGGTTTTTTCAAAAAAAGGAAAGAATGGTAATAATAATAATAATATTAAAATAATTTTTGCAAACAAAAACCGACTTCAAAACAGATAGAAGGGCACCAATTATAAACTAAAAATATAAGAAGTAATCTGTAAGAATTAGATTTAAACCAAATAATAGATGCGCTAAAATTAGCGGAAAAAAGTAAAGACTATGTGAATGTCAAGCATCTACCTATTACTGTTCATAATTTAAGTTATTTTCACCAGCATCCGTCTTTTATGGGAACACCATTCAAGCCTCTGTCTATAAAGGTTTCAAAGATAGGGTAACATAGATCAAATAACATCACCTATTCGGACACCCTTTAATCTACAATTTAAAATTAAAGACCTGTTGTTGTAGAGGACTTGGCCACAAAGATTCTTTGTAAATTTCAACTATCTGTCTATAACGGTTAAAAACTTTAACCATATATAACAAATTACATGAACTATTGGGACACCCTTTACATTATAATTCCAAATAATTATACTTGTTATCATACCAGACAAAGTAGTGGATATTCTGCCTAATTTTCAAGTGTTTGTGTTTAACGGTTCAAAAGATAGGGCCATATTGATCAAATTACATAATTTATGGGGACACCCTTTAGTTTATAAATTCAAATTGTATACTTGCTATAGTGGACTTTGCAATACAGGTTCCTTGTAAATTTCAGCTGTTTGTCTATAACAGTTCAAAAGTTTGGCCACATACATAGAATTACATTAACTATTGGGACACCCTTTTATTTCCAAATTCAAATTTTATACTTTTTATTATAGCGGACTTAGCAATACAGGTTTGTGAATTTCAGCGGTCTGTGTACAACTGTTCAAAAGTATACATCAAATTAAATGAACTATTGGAACACCCTTTAAAATTTTGAATATTTATACATTTTATTATAACGGTCATAGTAATCGACATTCTGTAAAATTTTCAAGGTTTTGCCTATAACGGTTCAAAAGATAGGCTCAAATTACGTCACCTATGGGGCACCCTTTAAATTTTATATTTATTTTTTTTTTATTAATTTCTGCTGTTGGGAGCTATAGCGACATGCAATTTTTTTAAATTTTAATTTGGTGCCCTTTACGGTTCTTAATACACGTAAAAATCATGTATGTTGTATGGGGACACCCTTTAATTTTTAATATAATGAAATGTTTTTAAAATGGGACCAACCTGAAAGCATAACCTTCCAAATAAAGAAAAAAGTTTTAAAATCGGTTCAGAAATGGCTGAGTTCTGCGGTTACATACATACAAAAAAAAAGCAACATTCAGACGAATAGATAACATCCTTCTTTTTTGAAGTCGGTTAATTATTATATTGTTATAATATAATATTAAATTATATTAAATTATTATGTTATTATTCTATTATATTATTATATTATTATTTTATTATATTATTAGATAATTATATTATTATATTATTATATTATTATATTATTATATTATTATATTTTTATATTATTAGATAATTATATTATGATATTATTATATTATTATGAAAATTTTAATTGTTATTAGTCGAACTGTTTATGTATTACATACAATGAAATTTTATAATCAATTCTTAATTAATTCTTTCTTAGAGAGAATAAAAACGAACTTAAGCTTGATTATAAAATTTCATTGTATTATATTATTATATTATATAATTATATAATTATCTTATTATTTTATTTTGTTATATTATATGATTATATAATTATATTATTATTTTATTATATTATTCTATTATATTGTAATATTAGCTGTGCCTAACAATATTTTGGTCGATATTGTTTTGTAGGTTACTTACATCAAATTCTAAAACTTACGTATTTACTTTATATAAAGGTATACATCCCTGGATAAAATTCTAAAATTTATATAAAATTCTAAAAATCTAAAAATTATGGTAAGGGTGTTTAAATTATTTTAATAACAATGTAATTCCACAAAGTATAAAAATACAAATCAAATACAAATTTGGCAATAAGAAATTCATAATAAATTCATATCTTATCATTATTTTAAAACAGCGCCATCTGTTGCACAACCACGCTTAAAATATTCCGCTTTTAAAAATAAAATACGTCTCAAAGTATGCAGACCTTTAAATCGTTAAAAAAATCGGCGTACTTTTACAGCTTTTCCTCCACTTCTTCTCTGGGAAATAAGAACTTTGGCAGATGTCAATAAAATTTGTATTATAAAATAGGTAAAATTAAAAACTATGAAAATATGTTTTTTATGTCCATACACAGTTCATGTCCTTAGAAACAGGATATCGTCTCGTTTATTCTTAAACCACGTAAGGGCCAAAAAGTCGTTTTTCAGAAAACGAAAAAAACTTAATAACTTCTTTAATATGGGTTTCAAAACAATTTTTTTTACAAAACATGGCTGTGTGACTCTCTGAAGGGTATAGAAACTTTTTTTTTTTTAAATTTGTTACTTACAATTAATTGTAGCCAAATCTATCGCTTACGTGGTTTTAGCGCAACCAGCAAATTGCAAATTTCTGTGTGTAAATTAACATTTATTTTTGTATTTATCAAAAAAAAACTTTTAACTTTACCAAAAAACGCTCCAATTGGCCTGAAACTTTCCTGATTTTTTTATTCTTAAATACAAAAAACTTAGTGGTTGAGTCTTTAACATTTCCAACTTAAAATATAAAAACCATTATATTTTGCATGCAAATGTCATTTGTATGGCGCTTACGAGGTTTTGAAAATGGATTTTTTTATTTTTCATACAAACTTGTTAATATGAGAATGTAGTCTGGTGGCAAATGTTATTTTCTACCATAAAAACCAAAAAAGTCAATTTCGAAAAAATTATGCTTACGTGGTTTAAGAAGAAACGCGACGATATACACATATGTGCCTTGAGATTTCACTTGGTCTAGATAATAACATATAAAATGCTCTTCAACCCATGAAAAAATTTACCTATAAATTTGTGCAGCTAGGGAGGGAAAGGGCTACATTGGAATCAGGATACTAAGGTACCTCGTCATTTTGTTAAAATCCATCCAGTAGTTTTTGCGAACGGAAGACAGAAAATGAGTTACTCTTTTATTATATGTATTTATAATTATATTAAATTTATAATTAGAGCCAGTTTAAAATTATAAGCTTCTAACATAATTTTTTGTTTTAATCTTTTTATTAAAAAAAGTACTAATTGCTTAATGAAAGCATTCTTTTATTAGGTAAATTTTTTTCTCGCTTAAGGAATGCTTTCTTAAAACGCAAGTGTGCCATCATGAGTCAAAGATAAAAATTGAAATTAATTCTTTTCACTTAAGAACACGATTGGAGATCATTAAATTGTGTCGTCGTTATTTTGTTTTTTTTTTCTTTAATAATAAAAAAAAAACGATCTCTAAAAAAACTGCAACAGCAGAGATAAATGAATGAAAAAATCTGTAGATTTAAGGAATAAAAAAAATTGTGTCCCTTTAAAAGACATGAATTAAAGAAAAAGAAACTAAGCAAATACTTTGGATATTTTTTTTTGTACTCTAGACAAATTTTAACACATCACACAAATCTTAGATTTCAAAATTTTAACATTTTAGAAAAAAATGAGACTTATTTTTATGAAAAAAAAAAAATTAATAAAAAATAAAAAAAAAACATACAAACTTGTAATTGTCATTGCCTAAACCATATAAAAACCGCAAGATCAGCAAGCGTATCAAACGTTACACAAAATTTCTGAACAAAAAAAAATCAACGTAACTGCATTTAAGTTTTTTTTCTCTCTATTATTTATCTTTTATTTAAGAGGAGAAAAAACCTACAAAAACAAAACTTGACGTAAATGACACCTTTAGTGTAGTTAAAAAAAATTGAAAAAATTGTAATAAAAAATAAACATACTTCATAAAATAGCAAAAAAAAAAAATAATAATAACAACTACCAGAAAAATTGTGTATTTTACTGAATGACATTTTTATAGCTTCATTTTACATTTGAATTTAAGATAAAGTATGTTTGAATGTGCTGAAATAGAAAAAAATGCAAGGTAATTTTTATATTTAATATTTATAGTTTTTAAGAAACGTCTTTACCAGAAATCTAAACATAACCTTCATAAGAAATACATTTTTAAATTCTATGAAAAAATTATAGAATTATAGAAACAGAATAAGTGACGATTTAACGCAGTTGGAAATTATCAACGACTTTGATTTTTCATATGTATAATACCTTACATCCACACTTCTATCTCCTGCACAAAAATAAAGCTTCCGGCACGAAAGTTGCCCTGCAGAAATTAGTAATAAAAACCATAATAACGAGATTCTTTGACATCAATACTATGACAGGCGACTTTGTTCCTGAACCCATAACATTTGTCATGCTGGTGGTGTTAACCTTTAAATTAGTTGGCCATTTAGTCATCAATGGCAATGATCGCAATTCTGTCATCAATGCAATGACTTACATGCATAAAATAAAAAGATGAACTTAATGACAGGCTGTCATCAAGTTCACCTACGGAAATTATTGCATACTAACACAGTGCAACGGAAAAAAAAACCATATACGGACACCACTACGTGATAAAAGACCAAAAAGCTCATATTTTGCAAACCGTTTAGTTTACTAAGATCTCAGTAAACAACTTTCTAGAACATATGAACTTCCTAGGAATGATTCTTGTTGAATTAAAGAAAAAACAAATGAAATTAAAAAATTTTCGGGAAATTTTTCACTTTTGCGGCTACCTAAGCGCTACCTAAACGGTGCTAAACGGTGTTCATATATTCTACAAAGTTGTTTATTGAGATCTAGGGTTCATTTTTGTAGTTGATTGTTTCCTTGAATTTTCAACGGTTTGCTACCTATGGAACTGAACAGGGGAAAAAAGGTAAAAAAATTGAATTTTTTAAAGTTTTTTGCGATTTTGACCTTGAAGATGAAGTTTTTTTGATTTTATATGTTTACAATTTTTGTTCTTTATGACAAGAGCTACAACTTTACCTCAGAGAGTATATCAAAATTCCAAATGGTTTGCAAAATATGAGCTTGAGTAAATGATCATTTTTTTGCAAAAATGACATCGAGGCCCAACTCTTTGAGGGCCCATAAAAAAAAACCTGGAGGACTTTGGGCAAAACTGGGAGACAGGGGTCTTTTTTTTTTGGTCTTTTATGACGTAGTGGTGTCCTTATATGGTTATTTTGCCATGACTTAAAAAATTACACAGTGTGTAATCAAATGCTTTGAATTTTTTTGCAAGTTATGTTTGTGAATAGAATAGTCATTGGCAACCATCAGAATGTCTCAGGGACATTAAATAAATGACAAATAGAGATCAATTTAATGACAAGTTGAGTGCCTCGAAAAACCGATTGGTAGCGCGCTAGTCTATCAGTCTGGGGGTTGCGGGTTCGATTCCTGCCAAAGACTCTGGATGTTTTCTGCAGACAAGCACAAAAGCTTAGCAGGTTGTGTTGTTAAAAAACAAAAAAATTAAGTGACATTCCGGCAATTATTTCCTCTAATAAAATGCGTTGACTTCTTCAAAAAGAGAATAAATTGAACAAGACAGGTATTGACAAAGTTAATTAAACTTCATTTTTCATAATAATTCCGTAAATGCAAGTTATGTTTATTTTTAAAACAGTCATTGACAGATCACAGATCTGGCATCAATGTAATGTCTCAGAAACCATCAATGACAAATATAGATCAATTTAAATGACAAATAGAGATAAATCTAATGACAAGTTGTCATCAAGTAACACTCCGGCAATTATTGCCTTTAATTAAATGCGTTGACTATTTTGGAAAGGGAAAAAATTGGACAAGACAATAATCAGTTTGTAAGTTTATTTTTAGAATAATCATTGGCAACGATCACAGATCTGTCATCAATGCAATGATTCAGAGACATTAAGTAAATGACAAATAGAGATCAATTGAATGACAAGTTGTCATCAAGTAGCACTCCGGCAAATATTGCCTACCAATCCAATGCGTTGGCTTTTTTTTGAAAGGGATAGATTATAGAAAATTAGTACTGACAAGGTTAATTAAGCTTCATTTGTCACAAGTTGTGTTTATTTTTAGAATAGTGTTGCAGTGCCTCTGGTATTAAGTAGGAGCGTTTATTTAAAGCAAACATAATCTTTGTATTAATTATTTTACTTCACCGACGTTTTATTGATATTAATAAGCAGCTTTGCTGATAGTGTTGTCTTAAAAAAAATAATTACATATAAGTTTTGTCATAACAATAATGGTGACGCTGATGAGGACAAATTTACATTAAAGAATTTTAATTTTTAAATATTATAAAAATGGCTTTAAAGACGAAATTCTACACATATAATAAAATAGTAACTCTATTCCGTTTGTCTGCTTTTCATTTGAGTTCGCATCACGTAAAAACTACTAGCTGGATTTTAACAAAATTTTGTGAGGAGGTACCTTAGCATCCTGATTCCAATATAACATACCTTCTTTCCGCAAAATATCTCATTTCTAAGAGAAAGTGGAGAAAAGGCAGTAAAAATACGAAATTTCCGGTTTAAAACTGGGATATTTTAAACACGGTTTCGCACCTTTTATTTTTAAAAGTGGGACATTTTAAACAACAGATGGCGCCAATTGAATAAAATTTGTATTTTTACTTTGTGGAATTACACTGTTATTAAAATTTTTTAAACACCTCTTACAGAGGTTTACAATAATTTTTAGAATTTTATATAATTTTAGAATTTTATCCAAGTCTGGGTACCTTATTTCCAAAGAGATAATAAAGAGAAAAATCAGTAAAAGTACGGCGATTGAAAGGTACTGCATACTTAAAGCCAACTTTTATTTTTTAAAACGGAATATTTTAAACACGGTTGCGCAACAGATGGAGCTGTTTTAAAATAGTGATAAGATATGAATTTCTTTTTGCCAAACAGCCAATTGAATACAATTTGTATTTGATTTGTATTTTTACTTTGTGGAATTACAATAATTTTTAAAATTTTAAAATTTAATATAAATTTTAGAATTTTATCCAGGGATGGGTACCTTTTTAAAGTATATCTATATAAAGTAAATACGCAAGAGTCTTAAAATTTGGTGTGGATTATTTGCAAATCAAAATCGATTTTCAACGTGTGTGGGCAACGTGTGTGGGCACAGCTAGTTGTAAATAAAACAATCATAATTAAAGCTAAGTGCTAATGAAAATATTAGAACATTTTTTTTTCTCTTGTATACATTTTTTATATATGTATGTATTAATATATAAAATATGGCATCGACTTGATGACATTTCCGTCATAATATAGAGGATATCTGAAATATGACAAAATTCTATGATAAATTTTCTCATTGCATTGATGGCAGTTTTTATCTTGTTGATGACATTTGTCATAACATTGATGTCACGATTCAGATGATACATTATGTTTGCGCGGAACAATTGACCCTTTTGCTTCTAAGGGAAGTAAAGGGCTTAGAATTTTTACATATAGAGTTGAAATTTCTTAGTCACAAATCAATTAAGGCTGTCAAGAACTAAATTCATGAGAAAGAAATATATATATTTTGTATCACTTACTCTTAAATTATGCCTACTGTTCGCATCGAGATTACGCCTCCATGTGCTTGCAGATTTAAGGTATTAAAAAAAATATTTGCTTAACGAACAAATTATTGAAATTAAAAACCAAATTAAGAGTAAATTATTTTATTGTCCAACACAAATCTCAAACATTAGGAGGGACAAAAAAAAAAAATATTTAAAAATTTGTATACCCCAACAGATATTAAATTCATATGGAACCAAGTAAATTGAGTGTGAGCATAATGAATTGATTTTTTTGTTAAAATAAGACACTAGACCAAGAGCACACATACTAACATACATACACACACACATACTTTCAGCCAGCATTTCATATCTGTGTGAATATTAAAAGTCTTTTGTCTGTAACCAGCTTTGGATGTTTTGTAACAAACAAAAAAAAAAAAAAACAATGTATTTTGATATTAAAATTTGTGTCATTTTAATGTTAATGTCTTTGGCCTAAGGTGTTCTGAGAAATTCTTGTTGTTATTGCTGTTATAATTTGGTAAAACTATATTTTGTCTCAAATTTTTCATGTTGTTTCTTGACTCGTGTAACAAGTATGAGGTATTTTTGTATTCAAAATTGACTAGACGACCGACTTGACTTTATTGATTTCAATATATTATATTTTTTATTTAATGTGTGTTCTTTTGTTGTTTGATGTGTTTAACAAGTTAGGAAATTTATTAAATTACTTTATTTAAACCTTTAAACTACCTGTAGCTGTGCGTTTAAAATTAAAATTTAAATATTGTAGAAAAAAAAATGTTACCATTCTTTTAAAAATTTTAATTTAAGATTTTTGTAAAATTATCATTATAATATTTACGCCTTTTCAGACGCAATCTTAATCTCGACGCCATGTTTAGTGTCATAAAGTTAAATTTTTATGTTCATTTAATAAAGTTATAAAAATTGTTTTTAATGTCACGAGTCAAAGATTTGATATCAAATAATTTTATAAGATTAAGTTGCATTTGTTAAAGTGCTACACTGATAGAAAAATTTATCATTAGATTGAAGACATCATGACAAATACATCAAAACATTGATGCATACAATTTCATACAATTTTCTCTCAAATTAGGTGTCATCGATGTTATGACAGCAATGCTACCAACTCGATGCCATATTTTTCATTATTATTGTTTGATATAATATGTAGGAAAAATTGTTCGTATATTGCTCAATTTATAACTTAAGTTTTTAAAACCATTTTTATAAAATTTAAAAATTGAAGTAAATTCGTCATCATTATTTTTATGACAAAACTGTTTTTTTTTTGAAGACAACACTATCTGCGAAGCTTCTGGCTTGTCTGCACAGAATAAATATATTTTCACTAAAGGTTTTAAATGGTTTCAGATTAAAATTTAATTAAATAATTAATTGATTTAATTATTTGTTTAATTAAGATTTTTTGTTCTGTTTTGAACAAATATATATTTGAATCAATTGAAAAATTAATTGAACTTTAATTTAAAACTAATTAAAACCTTTAAAGATTTTAATTAGTTTCAGATTAAAATTTAATGAAATACTTAATTGATTCAATTATTTGTTCAATAAGAAATTTTTGTTTGTTCTGTTTTAAACAAATATATATTTGAATCAATTGAAAAATTAATTGAAATTTAATTTAAAACTGATTAAAACCTTTAAAGGTTTTAATTGGTTTCAGATTAAAATTTAATTAAATAAGTAATTGATTTAATTATTTGTTTAATTAAAAAATTTTTGTTTGTTCTGTTTTAAACAAATATATATTTGAACCAATTGAAAAATTAATTGAAATTTAATTTAAAACTGATTAAAACCTTCAAAGATTTTAATTGGTTTCCGATTAAAATTTAATTAAGTTATTAATTGATTCAATTATGTGTTTAATTAAGATTTTTTTGTTCTGTTTTAAACAAATATATATTTGAATCAATTGAAAAATTAATTGAACTTTAATTTAAAACTGATTAAAACCTTTAAAGGTTTTAACTGGTTTCAGATTAAAATTTAATTAAATAATTAATTGATTCAATTATTTGTTTAATTAAGAAATTTTTGTTTGTTCTGTTTTAAACAAATATATATTTGAATCAATTGAAAAATTAATTGAACTTTAATTTAAAACTGATTAAAATCTTTAATTGGTTTCACAAATAATTAATTGATTCAATTATTTGTTTAATTAAGAAATTTTTGTTTGTTTTGTTTTAAACAAATATATATTTGAATCATTTGAAAAATTAATTGAACTTTAATTTGAAACTAATTAAAACCTTTAATGGTTTTAATTGGTTTTAGATTAAAATTTAAATAAATAATTAAATGATTCAATTATGTGTTTAATTAAGATTTTTTTGTTCTGTTTTAGACAAATATATATTTGAATCAATTGTAAAATTAATTGAATTTTAATTTAAAACTGATTACAACATTTAATTAGTTTCACAAATAATTAATTGATTCAATTATTTGTTTAATTAAGAAATTTTTGTTTGTTCTGTTTTGAACAAATTTATATTTGAATTAATTGAAAAATTAATTGAACTTTAATTTAAAACTAATTAAAATCTTTATAGATTTTAATTGGTTTCAGATTAAAATTTAATTAAATAATTAATTGATTCAATTATTTGTTTAATTAAGAAATTTTTGTTTGTTCTGTTTTAAACAAATGTATATTTGAATCAATTAAAAAATTAATTGAACTTTAATTTAAAACTAATTAAATCCTTTAATTGGTGCATCAAATTTTGTGTGTGTGTGTAGAAAACATTGAAATGCTGGAATTGAACCCATAACCCCTAAACTGATAGACTACCGGACTAAAAATCAGTCTATCCAGGCACTCAAATATTCACGCCTTTTTAAAAACAAAGTCGGAACAGTGTAAAAGTCCCTACAAAGCACATGACCAATCGAAGACATGACACCTAGCTTTGTTACTGATGACACTTAGTCATCATATGTGGCATCAATATAAAAAATATGAAAGTTAAGTGTCAAATAAATGAGGGTGCTGTAGCTCACATAATTAGTACATTGGCTACTAGGCATGTAATTGATTTGACGGCCATTAATGGCTATATCAGAGGGGCTGCAACACTTTTCTAAAGCCTAACTAACCTTATCTATACCCTTTCTAAATAAGTTAACGCATTTAATTAGTAGACAATAACTGCCGGAGTGTCGCTTGATGACAACTTGTCATTAAATTGATCTTTTTTTTGTCATTTATTTATTTGATGTATGTGAGTCATTGTACTGATGACGGAATTGTGATCGTTGTCAATGACTAAAATAAATATAACTTACACTTGAAAAGTGAAGCTTAATTACCCCTTGTCTATACCTGTCTTGTGCAATATTTTCCCCTACCAAATAAATCAACGTATTTGATTAGCCGGCAATAATTGCCGGAGTGTCACTTGATGACATCTTGTCATTAACTTTATGTGACCGTTGTTAATGATGTATGTCAGTCATTGCATTGATGACGGAATTGTGATCGTTGTCAAAGACATAACTTTCACTTCAAATGTGAAGCTTAATTAATCTTGGCAACACCTGTCTTCTCCAATATTTTCCCTTTCCAAAAAAGTTAACACATTTGATTAGTAGGTAATATTTTCCGTATTATCACTTGATGACAACTTTAAGTTGATCTCTATATGTCGTTTATTTGATTTTTTTCTGTCATTGCATTGATGACAGAATTGTAGTCGTTGCTAATGACTATTCTAAAAATAAACATATCTCTTGCACTTACAAGGTTATTATGAAAAGTGAAGCTTAATTAACTTTGTCAATAATTATATTCTTTAATCTATTCCTTTCCAAAGAAGTTAACGCAATTAAGTAAAAGGCAATAATTGCCTTAGTGTTACTGGATGACAACTTGTCCTAAAAATTTATCTCTATTTGTTATTTATTGTCTGTGTGTCATTGCAATGATGACAGAATTGTGAGCGTTGCCATTGACATCAAAATATCCAACTAATATAAGGGTTATCGTCATGAGAATTAAAAGTGTCACAGGGTCAAAAACGAAGACACTTGTCATAGTATTGGTGTCAAATAACATTAGCATAATGATGGTTTTTCTATCAGTGTATTCAATTTAGTTTCATTCATTTCATCAATCAATTTTGATTGGTTGGTTGGGTTATTAAAAATCTACAGATAAAAAAAAATATTAGAACTCATATTCACTATCTTACAAAATCTTAAGATTAGATAAAAAAAAATGTGACTGAATTCAGTCGCACTAAAAAAATATTAGAACTCATATTCACTATCTTACAAAATCTTAAGATTAGATAAAAAAAAATGTGACTGAATTCAGTCGCACTAAAAAAATGTTTCAAAATGGCTTTGTAGGTGCCAGTCTATTATACAAATAGAAACATTTTGTAAATCTGATCGCATGAATAAATATAATTTAAGAATTTCTTCAAACGATTATCACATCGTACAGACTGTCAAAAAGTCTGTCACACATATACAATTCTAATACGCACTATTATACTTTTTGAGAATACATGCAATTTTTGACAGATCAGACGACTGAGTACGAAAGTGAATCATAGCCTTTAGACTTAAAATTGTTTTCTTCTACTACAGTACAATTTGTTTTTACACAGGTCAATTAGATGTCGAATAAAGTTTTACATTTGGAAAGAAAATGGGCAGACAGACGAGCTTTGTAGGTAAGCGGATGAAGAGATAGAGTGTTGATTGCCATACTTTATATACAAATCTCGTCTGTCTACCCACTTTCTGCCCAAATGTAAAAGGGGTATTAGCAACTATACAGTTTAGTTTCTCCATGAATATAAAACAAATAAAATAATTATAGAAGTGAATAAAATAATTTAACTTTTCTTCATCTTTGTATTTTTACCTCTTTACAACGCCAACATAAATTCATACAAACTTAATGTTGCTGACAAAAAAATTTTCATTGCTTGACATGAACATGTGACTTGATTTCAACCAATTGGCAGCCACCATAATCGTTAAAACTAACGAGCGAGCTAGCGACCCTCCGACTACATAAATAAGTAAGTACATGTATGTATATGTATTGCGGCATGAAATAAAGATTAAAAAGCATTAAAAAAAAATAAAAACAAAAAATCAAAGTACTTGAGGAGGCTGTTTTGGATGGATGTCTGTTTGGCTGGTGTGGCATAAGTAGCTTAAACAACGATGGTGGTCGTACCACAGAGTACAGAGTATTTTTGTTATATTAAAATTTTGTCTAATGATTCGGAAATCCGTCAGCAACAATAAAAACAACCAATAATAATAAAAACTTTATTTATTTTAAGTCTAAAAAAATGTCATAAAATTTTGTGAAAGCAGCACAACTTCAAGGGATTTTTAAGGGAAATTAAGCATAAACTATATAATTTTTTTTAAGATTTAATTATTTATTTCTAATAATTTTTTGTTTATGTTAAAAAAACATTAAGTTGAGCTCTTAAATTATTTAATTACTATCATGGATCGCCGCCGCTGTTCTTTTTTGAGCTGAGATACTTACAACACGATCTCCTTCAAATTGGCTGAATTGCCTAAACGTTTGTGAATGCAATCTAATTTTAATTAAAATTGATATTTACTACACTCTGAAGATTGAAATTAATTCCAGATTAGTATGATACCAAAGAGTTTATTAAAAGGCACCCCAGTAGGCTGGTTGCTAGTGTGCTTGTCTCTGTCTGGGGTTGTGGATTCGTATCCCAATAAAAACTCTAGGTGTTTTATTACAACAAGTGAAGGTCTTCGTTATTATTCTCGATAACTAGAATATACTTTTTTAATTTTATTTTATTGGAGTTATATAATGCAGTAAATGATATTATCTAACGAAAGAAAAGAGAGTACGAGCAACTGAGGCCTTCGACTCAAATTAGAATATAATTTGAAATTGGAAAGGAAAGGGTAGATTTTTATGTTGAACTATTATTATCAATGAAGGGTGGATATCGAAGCAAACTATTAACATTATGGGTTCCTCCTCGATCAACTGCGGTTCTTAATGGTTTCAGGCAACCGATTGCTAATTTACGACCTTACATTCGTGGAGTCTCTTGTGAAAAGTAGCCTTTATTCTAGACCAAAACTGTTCACACAAAAATGAACCTCTTCACTTAAAAGGCGTTGTATCTGAATATGGCCATGTCTATAATTGTTTCCTTTAGCTCCTTAATAGTTTTAAATTGTATGTCTTAAGGCCGAAGTTTCGACCCAAATTTGCTATTGATGTTTTCGAAAAGTCAAGGTGGTGTTAATGGTTCGGACTTTACTGGGCACTGTGATCTCCTTCAATTCAAATAAGATCACCAAAGGTTCAATAGTCGACAGGAAAGGACGACCATATGAAATGATATTTGATAAAATAAAACTGGAGAGGCCTACACTCAACTTTACCATAGACAATGGAATCATCTATTTTTATGGATATATACATAAAGAATAAAAGTTCAAAGTATATTCGAATAGAAAAATTAATTATTTTCGATTAAGAGTGTTAAGTAAACTATCCCTTGCCCCTTCCCGATTATGCCCAAAATTTACACAACTCTTCACCTCCATATACCAAAGGCACATACTAAATTTCATTTTAATATGTCATGCGGTATGACCTGTAGATCGTTTATAAAATTTGGGGGTAACAAAACTACCCCTTGCCCTCTCCCACAGACATCATCGCGACTATAGTCAAAATGAATTGTGGAGACCTCAAAATGTATAAATCCGTCGAAATCCCGACCTCGATTTTTTTCGAAAGTTAGAGAACACATTATTCGGGCTAAACCGCAGCGTACGAATAACAATCCCGTTAGTATTATATGACCGTACTTACCATGCAAAAAAAAAAAAAACTTATGGGATTTACCACAAGAAAGTGTAATAAAACATTTTGCTTGCTTACTTTCATCATCTACGTCGTTAGCTAGTCGTCAGCTGATATATAGATTATAACAGTATGCTAGTTGTGGTGTCATTTTTGACACAGAAGTCATGTTCAAGAACTGCTTGTATAAGTAGACTCTGGATAGCAGCTAAATTCAAATTTAAATCTATCAAATTAGAAGAAACTATAAATCTTATTAGCGAAAAAGGGCGACCCCGGAAGTCTAAGGTTACCTTTAACCCTTTAAACGTATAAGAGGTTAAAGATGGCAACTCTGGAAACTCGAAGACAGTCAAACCACGCGTAGAGAAACTTCTTTTGGGAAAAAAACTTGGTCTGGCTATGATGAAAAGGGCCTGCTTTAGTATAACTTCATATAATTTTTCTTTTTATTATAGACAATCTGTCCGCTTGTTTCCCACATAGCCCTGGTGACTAAACAACCATAGTACCAAGTTCATTTAAGTCTTTGTTAGAAATGCGTTCCTCGATAAACTGATTGGTAGTGTGTAAGTCTATCAGTATTGGTATTTTCTACAGACAAACAAAAAGTTTGTCAGGTAGTCTTGTGGCTTTTTATAAAAAAGAAAAATAAAAAACAAGTAAGAGTGCTATATTCGGCTATGCCGAATCTTATATACCCTTCACCATAGTAATGCTAAATATTGTGTTACCCTTTTATGTTTCTTTAAAAATTTTTTGTAAATATTTTTTAAGTATTTTGTTGTAAAAATTTTTGAAAATTTTTTGTGAAACTTTTTTTGTAAAAATTTATTTCTCAAAATTTTTTTTTAATTTTTTTGAAATTTTTTTATAAAAATGTTTTTCAAATTTTTTTGTAAATTCTTTTTTTGGAAAAATTAGGAACTTTCTGCAATCTATATTGCGTTAGAATGGTCAGACTAAAGCAAAAGAATATTCTCTTTGACCTCCTTTAAGGGGCCTATTGACTACTCCTGGTTACCAGTGAGCAACCTGTGAGTCTATTGGCTACCTCTATATGTATTGCTTTTAATAAAGGCCTTTAAGACAAATCAAAGTAGAAAAACCTTACCAACCCAAAAATAAACACAAGATCGGCCCTTGCAGGGCGTTATTGATCCCCTGAGATGCACTCCTTATGATCTACCTGTCGCCGTCTAATATTTATTTAATAAAAAAAAGCAAAAGAGAATCGTTAAAACCGAAAAAAAATATATAAAAAGCGTGAAAAATATAGGTGGGTTTGGTTATTGCCCGCAGCCGCCAAAAGAGTGATCTGATGTTGCTGAATTACAATCCTAAAATTTTCGAAACTATGCCTGACAGATTGGTGGGCTTAAATCTTCTGTATCTCGTCTGGCGCCTTGGCAAACGACGAACACGGACAGATGGATAGACTGCTAATTATACTTTTCTATGTATAAGGATCCAGAATATACATATGTATATACTTTATGGGGTTGGAAATGAATATTGTAGAAATTACACACGGAATGACAAACTTATGTATATGTACCCTATCCACCTTCGAAATATCACTACAACACCAGAGCTTGTTGCAAGTCCTCAGTTACTCGGGTGCAAAACGTTTTTCCTAGTTTTAATATATTCAGATGTCTTTCGTTTTATGTATTAAAGGCAAGCTAATCCAAATAAGGGTCTCTGTAGTTCTCTCCCTTCCAAAAGATGTAAAAACAGGTATGTGCTTAATATCAACGTGGTCATGCATAACTGGGATATCTGTTTGGTGATTATGGGTGCACACAAGAGCATTAGTTAATGTTGGCCTAAGAAAAATAAATGTGTCAACACTTTATTTTATGTTCAACACTTTGACACATCTATTCATTTTAATGTTAAGGTTTCATTTATTTAATATAAAAAAACTAAAATATTTTCTGTGGGAAATTAGTGGCAATTGCTCCTACGTACTTATCCTATGACTAGTATAATTTAAACGTTAATTATAAATAGAGAAGACGTCATTTGGATGTGTTGAAAAAATAGATAATTTATCAAAAGCTAGGCCTATATTACAGCAACTTGCACTGAACAAGCACTTTAAGACCTCAAATGTGGTCAAGATTTACGTCAGTACTTAGCAAGTTTGCTTTAACCTAAAGGTGCTGTTATCACTGAGTGAAATTTAAGCGTGGACTAGCGCCCCCATTGTGCAATTCGGCTATGGCACAATAAGTAACAATTTCTAGAACATGAAAAGCCTTGACCCATGTTCTAACCCCTTGTTTAGGGGCTTAGGAGACCATTTAACTCCTGGCACTCTTTTAGTGCCTTCTGCTGAGAGTGCAGGTTGGTCACCTTGCACCATCCGAAGGAACCTCACCGATAACGGTCACCGAGATGGCAGGCTCTCTCTAGGTCTTCCGGGTCCCGTAGAACCAGTCGTTTGGACACGGTTCATACCCCGAAAGACTTACATATATAAACAGCCCTGTTAATCAGGATCCAGCGACCCCGGCGTAAAGCATAGCTTGAGTATGTGTCGAAAATAACAATAAGTGCCCCAAGGGGGAAGGGTCTAAGACCTTAGTATTAATGTTTTTAAGTATTAAAGTTAGTTCTTGGAACTTAGGACCATTACAGTGTATCGCAAAAGTGTCAAACAACGCTGCCATATTAAAGTCACATTTCCCTTTCATAGGAGTTGTTAGAACTTGAACCGATTCCTATCACTTAGAAAATAGTCACATGTGTTTAGTTCTCTTTCCTCCGGGGGGTTTTTTTTTTGTTCATCAGAAATTTTCCTTTTTCCTTTCAGTAACACAATTATTTCTTCCAATTGTTTTTTTTTATGTTTCTTCTCAAACAATCGCTTTAAAGACAAGCTACACAAAAATATTCTCTAGAGGCTAGAGAAAAGATAGAATTACTCCCAATTGAGTGTTTATGTAGTGCGCAGAATCATTTTGGACATCCAAAGTTGTATCCTGTTTAAGCCAATGGTATGTGGTTGTTAAGTGTGGGTGGTTTATATGGCAACAGCCACATTTGTGTTGTTTTACTACATTGTTTGTTTGTTGTTGTTTTCGTTTCTATGCCACCAAGTTTGCCAAGGAAATACACATTTTCAAAATGGCTGTTTAAATATTCACCCTGGATCAACAAGAATTTTTTTATTTATTTGATTGAGGGCAGATTTCTATGGATATTTCAGCATTAAAAAATGAAATAACTCAACAACTGTTATACAGTTTAATTTATTTAATTAAATTAACTTTAAACACTCTGTTGCTTTCTGAAGGGGAAAAAGGAAGTTTAAAAATATTTTTAAACTTTAGAAATTTTCAAGAATTTTTTTTTTTTTTTTTTTGAAAGAAAAGTATTGAAATTTTATTGACGCCACTTTTGTTAAGACATTGTCGCGTCTGTTAATCTGGCCTGCTGTTATATGCCACTTTTTCTTCTGGGCAAATTTAAGTGTCTTCCTTTAAATTATTATTACGACGAAACTTGTCTCTGATTTTTGAAAAGTCTGCCTTTTCTTTGCGTATGAACATATTTGCTTGTTCTTCTGCTACGTTTATCTTGTATACTTGATTTAATCCTTAATTTTTGTGTTTCTCAAAAATTTATCTGTTTAATTTTTTTTATTTTATTTTTTTTTTAATTTTTTTGTTTTTGTTCTGCGAGTATAAGAAACCTTATGTTTGATAAAAATTTATATGAAAGTAATTAATACAATCGATTGCACCCACCCTAAAGTTAAATATTCTGTTGAAGTTCATTTGGTTTATTTTTTGTCTTCATATTTGTTTCTTCTTTTTTCTTCTTTTTTTTTTGTTTGTTTAAAGACCAGCAGTTTTGAAACTGTCTACAGTCTGTGATTAACTAGGTGAACTTAATTGTTGGTGACATTTGCTTGTTGTGGCGCCCAATCAAGTGTTTAACAAATTTAATGAGCCATGTATCATAGAAAGCCTGGCACAAAGGTTTATCTTGTGGTTTTCAGTTAAAGAAGAACACACAAATCTTTTTGTCTTTCCCTTTTTTTGGCGAGATTATTGATTTAAAAAAAAAAATTTTGGAAAGGTTTTGGTTTAACCCTTTTTGCACAAAGTAGGTTGCTACTTTGTTATCAATGTTTCCGTGGACTTTTGTAAATAATGAAAGTCTAAGGAAATCCTATTGAAGCAATTATCTTTAAGATAAAAAAAAAAAAACTGTAATAAGACTCCTTATTGAAGACTGAAAGCGAGACAAAGAATGTCGTCACCAGAAAATACGTCCTAGAAATGATGCTGGCAAACAAAAAAGAGCGGTGAGAAATCTTAATAAAAAGCGTCCCCTGTAACTGCTAAAGCCTCGTACTCTGTTCAGTTTTTCATGCGGAATGCTGTCAAACTACTACATACATAAAAAATTTGTATGAAAAAGTCATGAAAAAATGTTGCTGAAGTAGTACTCTGTTTTTGATGTGGAAAAACATTGAAATGTTTCTGGCAACATTTTACCAAAGCTGTGAAATAAAGCAAATGGCCATTATTTCATGCGGAATTTTTCAAACAACAGCTGATCACCTGGCTTTTGTTAATATTTGTAAAACAATGTGGAATACTTAAAAGCACTAAAATCGTAAAATTCTTCCAAATCGCGAGATAGACACTACATTTTAAATGTCAAATTTTCCTTGTGAAATAATATATGTTGCTTTAGGCTTAAGCCTAGTACTCTGTTCTAATTTGTGAAAAATGTTGAGCAACATTTAGAATTTTACGATTTTATTGTTTTTAAGTATACCACATTGTTTTAGAAATGTTAACAAAAACCAAGCGATCAGCTGTTGTTTGAAAAATTCCCCACGAAATAATGCCCCCTTGCTTTATTTCACAGCTTTGATAAAATGTTGCCAGAAACATTTCAATGTTTTTCCACAGCAAAAACAGATTACTACATCTGCAACATTTTTTCATGACTTTTTCATAGAAATTATTTATGTATGTAAGTTGGCAGCATTCCGCTTGAAAAAACTGAACAGAGTACCAGGCTTAAACGAGAGCGTAAGTCGTAAAATAACTATCATAAATTGTCATGTACATACAAATTGTATGAAGCAAACTTAAATAGCGGTGTCAACGCAATTGGCAATTGGAAATTTATAGCCAAAATGGCACAAATTAGGTGAATAATTTTATAGACAAATTAGCCGCCACGTCGCGTCGTAGACATCCTGAAAATATTTTGTTGGATTTTGCTTTGAAAGTAATTTTGTATAGTGCTTCAGTTGTGGTTTATGTCATATTTTCCTTATATAGAGGTACCCATCCCTAAATAAAATTCTAAAATTTACATATAATTCTAAAATGATTGTAGAGTTCGTAAATAGTAAAATATCCCACTTACAAAAATAAAAGGTGCTGTCAAGTTTGTAGTACCTTTAAATCGGTAAAATTGCGTAATTTCGCTGCTTTTTCTCTGGGAAATAGGATAAGTTTGCGGAACAAAAGTATCTTATATTTGAACCAAAATACTCAGGTACCTCCTTAGAAAATTTTATTAAAATTCATTCAGTAGTTTTTACGTGATGCGAGCACAGACGAACACACAGCCAGCCAGAAAAAAATTCCAAAAATTGGTGTTTTGTATTCCATTTCGATTATTATTGTTTTATTATTAATGTTTCATTTTCAGAAATGGTCCTGATACAGTTTTATTATATGTATAGATGGGTAAATTTTATTTAAACTGTCATTTTTAAAAACCTGTTTTGAGAAATCACCCTGATCGGATATAGCGGTTGACAACAAGTACGAATGATAAATCGTGTTATCAAAAAACAGTTCCTAGTTATCATAGTAAAATCATCTTTAGCGATTTTACGCACTTCTGATTGAATGGGTACGTCAGCACACAAAATATTTGAATTTGGGATGGTACCACATCATAAAAAACTGTCCAGTGAATCCCGAAAAAGTCACTAATAATGACGTTTGTCGGGCCATCACTATCAATGGCGAGCCCTTACGTCGATTATTGCCAGCTTCTTTTTTTGAGAATTCTGCATAATTGCATGCAGGTTCATCACACAGGGAGGTGATGTGAACTGGCCACAGATATCGTGCGATTTGAATCTGTTATTATATTGTGGGGTTTTCTTAAGTCTCAGGTCTATGCGAATATACCCGAAACCACAGCGATCCTCAATACCAACGAACCCATGAAATCTGTCAAACTTGGCCTGATTTATGCCTCATGAAGATTTTGGCATTTCGGATGCGCCCCATTCACCATAAAATTTCCAGTATTCAAAAAAGGGTTTCTATACCTATAAGACTGAAGGTCAACTGGTATCCAGAGTTCGCTTGCCTTGAATTAGCCCACCTACTTCGCTAAGGAAGTCGAAGTAATAACAGTACGCTCAATAAGTACAAGCCATACCCTTGTGCTTTCTAAATTATATATAGTCAGGAGTATAGCTTGGTCTCAAGCATGTCGATATCGCTCCTTCAGACTTGCTGCAGACTTATAATTGTTATGTGGACTTCTATACAATTGCAACCCCACATTTATCGCGGCTTTTTAACGTCTTGGGTAAAGCCCTAAAGTAGATTCATAAAAAAGGGGTTAATGTTTGTAGAATGAACAAATTTTACCGAGAAGGTGTAAGGACACTATTTTCAACAATGAAAACACGAATTAAAAAACTGGAGTGGCCTACTCTTAACTTTACTATACCCAATGGAAACATAGATTTTTATGGATATATAACATAAAGAATAAAAATTCAAAGTATATTCGATTCGAAAATTTAATTATTTTCGGTTTGAGGTGTTAAGTTAACTACCCCTTGCCCTTTCCCGATTGTGCCCATAATTTATACAGCTATTCGTCTTCTTAAACCACACATACTGAATTTCATTTTTAGGGTTCCGTACACAAAGTGTAAAAACGAAACCCTATTGTTTTCGCTACAATGTCTGTCCGTCTGTCCGTCTGTCCGTCTGTCAGCGCCTTTTATCTCTGCAACCGTAAGAGGTAGACTCTTGAAATTTTCTACAGAAGATGTGTTACCATGGCCGATATGACAATTACTAAAAATTAAAGGGTGTTCCGATAGTGACATGTTTTTCACTTATAGTGTCTTATTTTTAATCGCAATAAGTAGACTCTTAATATATTTATAGAAAGGAAGTTGCCATTGCCACTATAATAAATAATAAAATTAAAGGGTGTTCCGACAGTGACATGATTTTATAAACCGTAATAGATACCCTCTTGAAATGTTTACAGTAGATGTGTTACTTCGGCCGCTATAACAAATACTTAAAATTGAAGTGTGTCCATTAGTAACGTGTTTTTCACGAATATTACCTTATTTTTTCAACCGCAATAGGTAGGCTCCTGATATTTTAATAGAAAATGTATTACCATGGCCGCTATGAAATGAATTACATATTAAAATTTAAAGGGTGTTCTAATTATGATGCAATTTTCGCAAATATTACTTTACTTTTAAAATTTAAGGGTGTCCAATAAGACATAAAGAAATAAACAACTGGAATTTTTAAATTATACTGAACATAGTACGGAACCCTACGTGTGTGAGTCTAACTCGCACTTGACTAATTTATTATATGTCATACGGTATGACCTGTAGAGCGTTTACTAAATTTGGGGGTAATGAAACTACCCCCTGCCCGCTCCCGATTATGCCCAAAAACTATACAGCTCTTCATCTCCATATAGGTACCAAAGGCATATCCTAAATTTCATTTTGATATGCCAAACGGTATGACCTGTACAAACTCCACAAAAATAGTGTCATATACATCCCCACCTACAGACTTCATCGCGAAAATAGTCAAGATGGATTCAGGAGACCTCAAAACGTATAAATCCGTCGAAAACCCGACCTCGATTTTTTTCATAATTACTATACTTTACCTTATACTACGTATAGCAAAGTAAACCGGGACGAGGAGAAGACTCCGGAAGTAAAAGGATCGTGAAAATGAAATGATAAACAGAACTAAACTACACTGGAAGTATTTGTTGATGATTACAATTAACTGAGATGGCAGGTACTAGTTCGCAATTGGTATTATCTGAGGTTTGTGGGTTGTTGAAAATAAATGCAATATCTTGCTGCTATTCACAACAAAAATAAATATTAATCTTTAATTGTCGTTGCCCTGAAATTTAATTAAGAAGAGACCACAATTTTTCTTATCATCTTTAAAGGGTTAATTTGTTTTTCATATAAACAGATCACAAAAGACTTGCTTAAAACAATGTTACCGGAACAAAAGGTTAGATTATATTTGACATTTTCTTAGTATCACATTTTTCAAGTCACCAAGTAACGGTAATTTAGATTTTGATATTTTTGTTTGTTTTTGTTTTAAGTTAAAAGGGTTAATTTGTTTAGAAAATTCTTAGAAGTTAGTTTTGGGTAAAAGATACTAGGTGCCTACTAAGAGGTAAAATAAAAAGGATTAATAACGATTTAAAACAAATTTTATGAATTATAAAAATAAAATAAAAAAGCAAACAATCGTAATAATAATTTATTATTTAAACTGTGCAACTCTGATTCACTACAGGACTTTAAAATCTATTAAAAAAAAAAACAATTTAGAAAAATAATTAAAAGCTCTGGGGGCTAAGATGGGATAAAATGTGCAACTTAATCCCGCCCCATCAAACAATCAACGCTATTTTGCAAACAAAATAACAATTATTTAACAAAATACAATTACAAACTATAACTCAAAGGCAAAACAAAAAATAAACAACTAAAAACTCATAAAAAACACTCTCCTTCTCTATTTATGAATGTGTGTATATAAAATGAAAAAGCACTCAATCCAGCAACAAGGATGCCAGATAATATTTAGTAAGAGTAATTTGTAGTCTTTAAAAGTTTTATAGCCCATTCAGGCTGCCACGAAATTAAGTAATTTCGAGCTGAAATTACAAACGAAATCTAAAGTGTTCATACTGGGCTCTTTGACATTTGAGTTAATTTCGCAAACAGCTGATCACGCTTAGTTTCATTTGTATAATTTAATTCTTTTGCAAAAAGCTTTCGCAGAATACTTTCGCATTGATTTAAAATATACACGAATATTAAAAACAACACTACAACAAAATTAATGTACAATTATGTACATTTCCATTATTTCATTTGGCTTTTAAATTTTTTTTTCAAACAAAACAGACTTTCTAGGTTGTAAATATGGTCATGGTTGCAAAGAAAGTAGCTTTTTCTACAAAACCAGCGTTGTCTATCGTAATTTCAAGTTAATTTCGGCGAAATTAAGTAGAATGAGTTAACTTGGGCAAGGGTAAAATGTATGCGAAATTACGTAATTTCAACTTGATTTCGGCCGAAATCACAAAATGACTTAATTTCGTGGTAGCCTGAACGGGCTATTATAAACTTTTTAATTAAAATGTCTCATTAGCGCACTGTGGGCGAATAGTTTCATTTTCTATTCTATGCTTTTTTTTTAAGTTAAGTTTCTATAAACTTAACATCAGCTTAATAAATTTAAAAAAAAATAAAAAGTTCTTAGGAAAATTTTTTTCTTAATTTTTGACGTAAACAGGCATCGGTTGTCTTTTTATTGGAAAAATTTATTTTTTGTGGTTTATCTTTCGAAAGTTATTGGTAAATTTTCGAGACATCTTTTAAATTGCATGAGTGATTCAAAAGAATTTTCGCTCTTTAATTAAAGTATTTCACGCCAAATTATCAAATATCTTTTGAAAACTGCGTTGTTTAAAGGGAGCAGTGCCTCGTCCATTCAAACATAGCAAGGAATAAAGCCATTACAGCGTTAGAGTGCCATTTATTTCCCAAAATGTTTCTCCGCGTCCACTATTAAGGGCTCTAAATATGCCTTTTCCTATGCTTAAGAGTAATATGTCAAAAAAAAAGTTTGTTGGTGTTTTGTTGAAGCTATAATATTCTGTAATATTATTCTATTAACATGCATAATTCTCATTATTTTATTACTTATAGAGTATTTTTGGCTTCTCTAAAATTAGGAAAAAGGTTTCCTGATGATCTGGCCTGAGCAACCAGTGAAATACGTATAGGGACTAGCTCTTTCCCCCAACAAATAAATTGCATTTTTATTATAAAATATATTATGGGTAATTAGCATAATATTAAATATTTAAAAGTAAATCAAGTTAGAACGAGACTTTTTTATAAGAACTAGGTCATAAACAGAGCCTTGACGAGGGCCATAAATTTGATTTCAGCACTGTACTTGTAGGCATATAACAATTGAATTTATGAAATAAAAATAAATTTTTTTTTTGTGTAGTTTGAAAAAAAAAACAGACAAACATAGATCTGAAATAAATTAAAAGGATTAATCAGTGAACGTAAATTAAATAAATATAAAAGATAAACACTACACGTCAAAATCACGTGCACTCCTCGTGGGGGTACACCCTATAATTAATTTTCTTTATAAAAGATATAACACTTCACGCTCTGTGTAAGTTATAAGTGTCTGTCTATAATGTTAGATCCATATACGTAAATATCACCACTTTTAACACTCTTTAATTTTTTATATAACATTTTTTTAGTAGCTGCCATTGTGCTATACACATTT
>OX451216.1:154032202-154127823 GCA_949628195.1 Phasia obesa
TGGATATTGTATAGTGGTTTCAAAAGCATCTAATTTTTTATTTTGTTGCGTTGTGTAATAGGAAGATATCAGTCAATTTTAGCGAAATTTTATATTTTATTGTTAAAAAGAAAAAAATAAAAATTTTAAAAGTAAAATGTTTTTGTAAATTGTCTTCGGCAAGTTCTCAAGGACATATAATGAATGGCCAGTGAAAATTGTATAACTCGAAAACTTAAAGACATGTAGCTTATTGTAAATCTCATTGTGTTTGCCCTAAGGACCAGGATCCACTTTTTTGCAAAAGGGGAAATAAATAGCGTTAATTTTGCAAAAACTGAAAATTTGTCAATTATTTTCGATTTAAACGCTTTTTTTTCAGATTTGGGGCCTATGCGCTACGTGTTAACGTTGTCGAATTCGACTAAAATTTTGTGGGTGGAAGTTTCTCATCAAATCTAACATTAATCCGACATGCACCCCTTGAAATTGAAAATTTATGTTTTTCACACATTTGAAAACCCGCTATAATGCGTATATCAAGCAAAAAACTAAATTTTGTGAAAATGAGCGAATTCACTAAAATGTGAATAAATTCGAAAAAAATCAATCGATTTTTTATGGACGATATCTCATTTTGTTGCTATTATATGTCGCTATGCGATAAAAAAATTAATCTGGAAGTTTTTTGCCAGTTTTCGATTTTTTATGATTTTTTTAAACGAAAATTTTTGCCTTTTTACGTAAAAAATATATTTTTTTCTTAAGTTTTTTATTATAACTCCGATACTATTGATCCGATTGAAACGCGATATATAGACGAATTAAAGGCTATGCAAATCTTAATTTTCTGAATTTATTTTAATAATATCGGACTAGTAGTTTTTGAGTTATCATTAATTATTTGAAGAAACGTCTCAAAAAAATTGCAATTTTAAAAAAAAAATTTTTTAAAAAAAATCTATCCATAGAATTTAAAAATTTTACCATTTTTGTACAAAGGTAGTCATGATACATCAAAATTATATAGTGGTTTTAAGAGCACATGAAATTTTTTTTATTTTGTTGTGCTGTGTAATTTATTATTTAAACTGTGCAACTCTGATTCACTACAGACTTTAAAATCTATTAAAAAAAACAATTTAGAAAAATAATTAAAAGCTCTGGGGGCTAAGATGGGATAAAATGTGCAACTTAATCCCGCCCCATCAAACAATCAACGCTTTTTTGCAAACAAAATAACAATTATTTAACAAAATACAATTACAAACTATAACTCAAAGGCAAAACAAAAAATAAACAACTAAAAACTCATAAAAAAACACTCTCCTTCTCTATTTATGAATGTGTGTATATAAAATGAAAAAGCACTCAATCCAGCAACAAGGATGCCAGATAATATTTAGTAAAAGTAATTTGTAGTCTTTAAAAGTCTTATAGCCCATTCAGGCTTCCACGAAATTAAGTAATTTCGAGCTGAAATTACAAACGAAATCTAAAGTGTTCATACTGGGCTCTTTGACATTTGAGTTAATTTCGCAAACAGCTGATCACGCTTAGTTTCATTTGTATAATTTAATTCTTTTGCAAAAAGCTTTCGCATAATACTTTCGCATTGATTTAAAATATACACGAATATTAAAAACAACACTACAACAAAATTAATTTACAATTATGTACATTTCCATTATTTCATTTGGCTTTAAATTTTTTTCAAACAAAACGGACTTTCTAGGTTGTAAATATGGTCATGGTTGCAAAGAAAGTAGCTTTTTCTACAAAACCAGCGTTGTCTATCGTAATTTCAAGTTAATTTCGGCGAAATTAAGTAGAATGAGTTAACTTGGGCAAGGGTAAAATGTATGCGAAATTACTTAATTTCAACTTGATTTCGGCCGAAATCACAAATGACTTAATTTCGTGGTAGCCTGAACGGGCTATTATAAACTTTTTAATTAAAATGTCTCAATAGCGCACTGTGGGCGAATAGTTTCATTTTCTATTCTATGCTTTTTTTTAAGTTAAGTTTCTATAAAACTTAACGTCAGCTTAATAAATTTAAAAAAAAAAAAAAAAATTAAAAAGTTCTTAGGAAAATTTTTTTCTTAATTTTTGACGTAAACGGGCATCGGTAGTCTTTTATTGGAAAAATTTGTTTTTGTGGTTTATCTTTCGAAAGTTATTGGTAAATTTTCGAGACATCTTTTAAATTGCATGAGTGATTCAAAAGAATTTTCGCTCTTTAATTAAAGTATTTCACGCCAAATTATCAAATATCTTTCGAAACTGCGTTGTTTAAAGGGAGCAGTGCCTCGTCCATTCAAACATAGCAAAGGAATAAAGCCATTACAGCGTTAGAGTGCCATTTTATTTCCCAAAATGTTTCTCCGCGTCCACTATTAATGGCTCCAAATATGCTTTTTCCTATGCTTAAGAGTAATATGTCAAAAAAAAAGTTTGTTGGTGTTTTGTTGAAGCTATAATATTCTGTAATATTATTCTATTAACATGCATAATTCTCATCATGTTTTGTAGAATTTTATTACTTATAGAGTATTTTTGGCTTCTCTAAAATTAGGAAAAAGGTTTCCTGATGATCTGGCCTGAGCAACCAGTGAAATACGTATAGGGACTAGCTCTTTCCCCCAACAAATAAATTGCATTTTTATTATAAAATATATTATGGGTAATTAGCATAATATTAAATATTTAAAAGCAAATCAAGTTAGAACGAGACTTTTTTATAAGAACTAGGTCATAAACAGAGCCTTGACGAGGGCCATAAATTTGATTTCAGCACTGTACTTGTAGGCATATAACAATTGAATTTATGAAATAAAAATAAATTTTTTTTTGTGTAGTTTGAAAAAAAAAACAGACAAACATAGATCTGAAATAAATTAAAAGGATTAATCAGTGAACGTAAATTAAATAAATATCAAAGATAAACACTACACGTAAGTTATAAGTGTCTGTCTATAATGTTAGATCCATATATGTTAATATCACCACTTTTATTAAGACACTCTTTAACTTTTTCGTAGTAGCTGCCATTGAGCTATACACATTTCATTAAAATCACGCCTCTTACGAGAAGACACTTTACTATATAACATTATATTTTATACTTACTTGTTATATCGCACATGCATAATGTGTTTTTTTTTCTATAATGGTTATAATGGCTGATATACGTCATATTGCTTAACCTAAGGCGCCAACCTTCAATTTTTAGGATTAGTTTTTATTACTTTTTGATATGTTGTACTTTAGTGATACTAAATACAACAGGTGTGTTGTATGGGGGACACCCTTTATTTAAAAAAAATGTATATTTTTAAAAGGCAATAATTTTCCAATTTCTAATAGATAATTTTATGGAATTAACGATTTCGGGTATGTGGCCGCTGCTAATTTTCATCTAGCCTTCGCGGTAAGTCAGAATATAATTCGGCAATAAAACGGCCAATATTCGCTTCTAAGTGCTCGTTTCGGGAGATGTTAAATTACATATCACCGTAGACTTGGTCAAGTCACATAAACGTGGTGGCCAGTTAACAGGTCCATTTCTCATCTTGAAACTATTTGTTCGAAAAATGTTTTTATAGTAAATTAATGCTATCGCGCGATGTGTGCAATGCGGTTTCAGCCAATAAAATACTAAAGCTTTTCAACTGAGGCAGGAAAACCCTATTTAGTTATGTATTCAATGTTAAAATACAATTATAAAATTATATTCTAACTTAAATTTGTTGAGCATAGTAACAAAGATCTTAACCCCTTGTGGTTAAAACACCCAGCGACTTCGATGGTAATTGAACCCACAACCCTCAGAGTGATAGACTACGACACTAGCTACTAAACTACCGGGGCACCCCATTACAAAAATTTGTGATTTTTTTTTTACCAGATGCTGTTTCAACAGTCGTTAAGGGGAAAACGATACAGGGTTTTCTCGAATTAATCCTTTTAATAGGCGATTGTGAGCACCAGAAATCCACATAATGCCCGATGAGGTTGTCGAATTGAACCGTGATTATCAAAACAGATTTCAAGAATTCACAAGCTTTGCATGATAAATTGCTAAATCAAACAACTGTTAGAGAAAGCAATGCTGCCAATTTAAAGCTTTGAAAATTTGGTAGATTTCAAAGGACTATGATAGATTTAAAAAAAAAATAATTTGGTAGGATAACAATTTTTTCCAGTGGCAACGCTGTTTGCAAATTGCAATGAGTAAATATTACTGCTGTAAAAGAGGATTTAATGAAAACAGCCAGCTGTTAACCAAGCTCACCACCTCTACACAAACAACAACAACAACAACGACAAATGTGTGTGTGTGTTTAGTGCTCTTTTATAAAAACTAACTCGTTTTCTACAATTCCTATATGTAGTTTGATGTTGTTGTTGCTATGCTTTGTTATTGTTGTCATTGCTGTGTGTTAATATTTGTTTGCTTTACGTGTTTATAACGTGTGTTCGGCCGATATGTGAATAGTATTGTTGCATTTATATAAAACGTGTGTGTGTGTGTTTGACAAGCTAAAGCTTGAGCAAATTATACGCAAATTTATGCGAATCAGTTGAAAAGTTACGGTTAATACGCAATCGTTAAAAGAGCGATAACATAAATTTGCAAATTAATTAAGCGGATGCTTAGGCGTAAATAAAATAAAAAATTATATTTAATATGGAATTAATTATGTTTAAAATAAAGTGAAATAACTAAAGAAAGAGGAATAGAAATATTATAAAAAAATTAAAATAAAATTTTCGAGGGCTGTTAAAGAACAATCGCCGCTTATTATGTGTTTTTCAATTGTTGAGAAAAACATAATTTTTAAAAAGTCTAAATGTCTACATACTAGATAATTGAAAATATAATTTTAATTGTAATTAAAAAAGAGTTTATTTGTTTTAATACCAAATTAAAAAAATGTAAATTAATAGCTTTTAAACCAGGCGCTTCAGAGTTTGTTGTGCGCAATAAAGTTCATTAAACATAAACATGCAAATTATTGTAGCAATAAATTAAATTTTAATTACCATGTAGCAAAAAAAAAATACTACACAATGCCTAAAAATCTAGCAAACAAATTTATTCTTTATTCTAAAACCATTTACAACCACGAGTAGCCGGCTGTCAGCACAAGTGTCAAATTTACAAATGTCATTAGGTATTTTCTTACAAAAATTAAAACAAGAAAAATGATTTTTATAAAAATTACAAAAATTTTTTATTAATCTTAAATAAATATTTTGTTAGAATATGTATTTTAATTTGGCTATAAAAAAGAAGTATTAAAAAAAATAATTAAAATTTCACATTTTGCTTACGAAAACAAAAAAATCGAATCACTTTTGTAATTCCTGTTCCTTAAGCACGGTTAAATATTATACTTCATAATATACTATGTTGTATAATGTACCGTGCTATCAAAATTATACAACACTGGATTACTACAAGGTGAGTTTAAATTTTTTGAATTTAATAATGATAATACATATGTAGGTTTATTTAAAATAAAATCAGGAAAAATTACAAAACAATGGTGCGAAATAGTGCTGGCAATTTCTGATACTTTTAATTACTCGCTACTACTCAATACTTACTTATCAATTGGGTACTTAAGGGCTTTTCACTCTATAATACAAGTATTAGTACTTTTGAGGAAAATGCAACCCTGACATGATGAGTTGTTATTGTTTTTTTAAAAAAATTTCGAACGACAATTAGATCAGTGTTGTATTTTATTCAAAAGTATTAATACTTGTATTATAGTGTGAAATGCGCTTTAATAAAACTTTGATACCTTTGGTTACATAACAGAAACACACGCAGAGTTAAATAAAGTCGTTCAATTTTCAATTGAATTTGCTTCTAAAATTAAAATTATTACGTTATATGTAAGTATCGAGTAACTACTTTTGAGTATTGTGTACTAAAAAAATTATCAAATACCCTACACTCGATACCCACTACTCAATACTTTGTCAGCACTATTACGAAAAAACTAATTTGCTGCACATCTGTATTTATTTATTAATTAACCGACTTCAAAAAAAGAAGGAGGTTATCAATTCGTCTGAATGTTGCGTTTTTTATGTTTGTGCCCGCAGAACTCAGTCATTTCTGAACCGATTTTAAATTTTTTTCTTTATTAGAAAGGAAATGCTTACAGATTGGTCTAATTTTGAAAGAAGTTCAGAATTTTGAAAATTAAAGGGTGTCCCCATACAACATACGTGTTTTTTACGTGTATTATGAAACGTAAAGGGCACCCTTTTAAAATTTTAAAAAACTGCTTATTACTATAGCTGCCAATAACATAAATTAATAAAAAAATAAACTTAAAAATTAAAGGGTGTCCCCAAATATGACGTCAATTTAAATATATGAACCATTTGAACCATTGTAGACAATCACTTGAAAATTGGACAGAATGTCCAATATTTATAATCAGAAATTAAATATTTATAATTAGAAGTTAAAGGGTGTCCCAATAGTTGATGTACTTTGATGTATATTGCAAAACTTTTGAACTGTAACAGAGAGACAGTTGAAATTTAAAAAGAACCTGTATATCGAAGTCCTTTATAACATCAAGTATATAATTTAAATTTGGAAACTAAAGGGTGTCCCCATAATTGATATAATTTTACCTATCTAGCCCTATCTTTTGAACTGTTTTAGACAAACACTTGAAAATTAGACAGAATCTCCACTACTATGTCCCATATAATAACATTTATAAATATTTAAAATCTTAAAGGGTGTCTCAATAGTTGATGTAAATTGATGCTTATGGCCACACTTTTGAACCGTTTTAGACAGACATTTGAAATTTACAAAGAATCTGTCCTTTAAAATAATTGTTTAATTTAAAATTGTACATTAAAGGTTGTCCCCTAGGTGATATTGTTTAAGGTATATGGCCATATCTTTGGAACGGTTACTTTTTATTACTGTGTCAGTAATAATACGTGTAAAAAATAAAGGGTGTCCTCATATCTGACGTAATTTGCCGTATATGGCTTTATCTGCTTAACCGTTATGGATAGACATTTGAATGAACGTATAAAACTATGTCCGTTAGAGCAACAAATATAAAAGTATTTGATTTGAGTACTATTTCTTACAGATTACTTCCTTTTAAATTTTTAGTTTAGAATTGATCCACTTATATTTGTTTTGTAGTCGGTTTTTTTTTGCAAGAATTATTATTTATTTTTAAATGAGGTATGTAGTTTTGGTCACGGGTCCTAGTGCCTCCTGACGTCATCACCGTGCTGACAATATTTTTGTTGGAATTTGTATTTTAAATTTTATGACTCTTACTTTTATAGTTCTGCAGATATAAGTAGTATATTTACTTTGTATAGATATACCCGTCTCTGGGTGAATGTTTTTTTTTTTGTTAAAGTCTGGTGTTCAGTTTTTCATGTAAAATGCTGTCAAATTACATATATAATAAATTTTTATGAAAAAGTCATGAAAAAATGTTGCAGAAGTAGTACTCTGATTTTGCTGTGGAAAAACAATGAAATGTTTCTGGCAACATTTTATCAAAGCTGTGAAATAAAGCAAAGGGGCATTATTTCATGTGGAATTTTTCAAACAACAGCTGATTACCTGGCTTTTGTTAATATTTCTAAAACAATGTGGTATACTTAAAAACAATAAAATCGTAAAATTTTTTTTAAATCGCGAGATGGACACCACATTTTAAATGTCAAATTTTCCTTGTGAAATAATAAATGTTTCTCAACATTTTTCACAAATTCGAACAGAGTACTAGGCGGTAAAATTTTGAAAATTCCTTAAATATTTGCATCGAGGTACTGAGGTGCCACCCACAAAATTTTATTAAAATTTATTCAATTTACGTGATGCGGACACGGTCAAAAAGACGAAAAATTCCAATAACTGGTGTTTTGTATTCTATATCGATTGCTATCGGCACCAGCAACAAAACTTAAAAAATAAAATCATGTGCAAACACAGCCAAGTTACAGTTGTATTGTTGTATAGTTGTAAGTATGCGCTAATAGGTAAGGACCTAAGAGTAAAAGACTAAATTTTACAGGAGTGCCGCTGAAAGTTATGACTCTGAAATTACTAATTATGACAGATTTTTCGTTTTTTCCGGTACTCCAATTACAAACTGAAAAACTAACCTCAACATACCCTATCTGTGAGCGGTCAAATAAGTATATTTATAGATGATTTTTGATAGAATTATAAGCAGTTGGAAGGGTTAATTTTCGATTTTGTCTGTAGCCTTATTCCTTGCCGATTCTCTTCGCCTTGGGAGTGCAAGTCATATAAGTTGCACTTGGGCTCTAAACTAAAGAATGAGAACTTTGAGCTCAGATCAGTGAGGCTGAAACCATAGTGCTGTTAGATAGTAAGATAGCTCAGGTAGGGTTAGTACTAAAGTTTGAGCCCAAAACGCAGGGATGGAAAGTAGACTGTATTTGCATAACGTTCAATATTAAAGTATGTATTTAATACTAAAGTTAATCCAGCAATGTCAAAACTACCGTAGGTTGATATTTACATAAATAATGATTGTTGGGTATACTAAAGGGTCTTTCAGTGAGAAATTCCGATAGCGGCCATATTGTTGCAGTAAAATGTAACGGTTTGGCTTTCATTATGCAGTCTGTTTTGCCAAAACCCTATGAACGGATATACATAGCGTTCAAAGACACGTGGAAATGGTTGAATTGTACGTACGTCAACAAACAAAGTTGTCGAATTTGAAATGATATCAATCCACATGAGATCTAAGAGCGGCCAATGCATGTCGAGAAAGTCACTGTTTGGTGTGGATTTTGGGCTGGTGCCGTCATCGGTCCACATTTCATTGAGAAATATGTTTCCCAGGCCATTACCATCAACGGCGATCGCTATTATATTGATAGTTTGTTTGGCCTGAATTGCATAAAATAGACAACAACGACATGTAGATTAAGCCGGACGACGCTACGTACCACACAGCTAATACCCATTTGCGTAGGAGGAAATATTTTCTAGGGGGGTAAAACCACTTTCATTGGAAAATAATATTATACAAATAAATATGTACTTAGAACAATTTTTAAAAATTCTGTCGGGTAACAAGATGTCTAGAGGGGGTTGTTGCACCCCCCAGAATGGCTTTTCTACGCCAATGCTCATACCACATTGGACATTCTACACGAGCGATTCGAGTGCATATTAATCTCACGTAGATGTTATTTAAACTGGCCTCATAGATCGTCTATGGGAATAAACCACAAAGCAGAACCACCTCAGGACAACATAAACCATGGAAACGGTCAAATTCAGCTTGATTTATGCGCCTTGGAAATTTCGGATGCGATTAGAGCCTCCGAGGAAGCCGCAGCGAAAATTTACACGATCTTACCTTCTGGAAGACATATGTCTACTTAGCCACTCAATTTCAGAGATCCAGTCTAAAATTTCTACCATCAATGACATCGCAAAATTGGTTGGGCTGAAGATAAACATATCGAAAACAAAATCGCTCTGCATCAATAGAAATACAGAACGTCATTTCATTGTATGTGAAGATGTTATTGAAGATGTTATGTTTTTCTGCTACCTGGGTAGCACAATTGACAAAATTGGTGGCTCAGCAGCAGATATATACAGTCGCATAAATAAGGCGTGGAGTGCATTTTCCCAGTTAAACCCTGTTTGGAAATCCTAAACTAAAATTAAATTATTTAACTCCAACATAAAAGCTACTCTATTATATGGATGCGAGACCTGGTACATGGCGCCACCCGACATACAATGACTTCAGGTGTTTATAAACAAATGCCCCCACAAAATCTTGCGCATTTTCTGGCCTGTAACAATAGCCAACTCTGGATGAAGGCAAACCAGCAGCCTATTAGCAAGGAAATAAGTAAGCGGAAATGGAGCTGAATAGGTCACATCCTCCGTAAACCACACGATGATATTGCCAAGAAATGCCTAGATTGGAACCCGCAGGGAAGCAGACGAGTCGGGAGACCAGCGCATACGTAGAAGCGGCAACTGACAATGGAACTTTCGAAATTGCGTTTGAAGTGGAATGAAGTCAAACATCGAGCCGAAGATCAAGATTTTTGGAATCACCTTGTTATGGCCCTATGCACCCTCGAGGAGTGAAAGGAACTTATATATATTATATATATCTTCCATATATAATAAGGCCCTTCGATAGGCCCTTTCAAACGGTTAAAATTCAATTATGCATATCTCACTCACACTTTGTTGTATTTAAATTTAAAGATAGGGGCGTTTACTAAAACACCCTTTTACAAAATATTGCCCGATTGGAGTGGAGAGAGTTACCACATATTTTGCGGCTCTGCAGAACTATAGATTTATATAGGGACTTATATGTATGTACATAGGTGGCTCTGCTCGGAGAATTATTATGGATTTTCCTCTTTATTTTACTGCCACTGATTCTCATCGCTCAACAAAATATTGCAAATAAACATTCCTGAACAACGATTTTTGTAATAAATTTGCAGAATTTGCAAGCGTTTCTGGCATCAGTCTATTCATTAGAAAATGGCAAAAAAAAAATGTGAACGCAAATCATAATAGAGTTACCAGAACCGACAACAAGCAAAGGTCGATACCAAGGCGAGTTCATACCAGGTGTGAGCAGTAGGACAACAACTACATCAAAACAACAACTTTGACATTAAATTAGCAGATATGAAACAATGTATTTTTTGACTAGACATTAGCAAAAAACAATCAGCTGGGCTATCGGCTCCACCTGGTATGAATTCGCCTTGGTCGTCACTATACAACGCCAAGTAAACAACCTAAATCAGTTGCATTGTTGATAAATCAGAATTAAAGGCGTTGGTGCCTTGGTTCAGGTTAGAGGCAACTAAGATGGGTGAAGCTGAATCTACCTTTTCCTCCTCTCCATTTTGCCAACTTCTTCAATAATCATTACTCTAAATATTAATTTTTCTGTTAAATAAATTACATTTTCTTGTTGCCATTTTACCTGAACATTTTTTTGTAGCCAACTGTTCAAATACAGGTTGTCCTGTTTTAACGTGCATACAACCTTTTCTTTTACATCCCTTTTTAAAGAATTTCTTGCTGCTCCTTAATGCAAAGTATTTGTTTTATTATTAAAATTGTTTGTTTTGTTTAGTTTCTTTGAAAACAAAACAACCATTTAAAAGCCTTAACGCTTTTAATAACCCAGCTTTTTTGATTGTTTTTACTCCAAATGAAATTCCATTTGTGTTTGTACAACTTAACGCAGGGCAAATGTTGATGAAATGTATTCCAAAAGACCAACAACAACCACAACAGCTGTCATCTCTCAGGGCAACCCCCATTTCTTTTCTTTTCTTTTCCTACAAACTGATGTCGAAAAGATGAGGTTGTGTGTTGGTACCCAATCGCATTCATATAAATTTAGTTTGACTGACTGTCTGTCTCTATGTCGTATCTGTCTTTCTGTTTCGTATTGTTGTTATGTTTGTTAGTGTTGTATGCATCCAATGAATGCCGCCTTGTTCTTTGTATGATATGCTCTGTTTGTCATTGTTTGCTGTAATTTTCTGCTTGTAATCTGAGCTCCTTTCAAGTACTCGATATTAGTTTTTTTTTTCGAATTAAAATTTTTATTTCTATTTTATTTCTAAAACAATTTTTTAAGTCTCTTTAAGTGCAAAAACCAAAAGAATTGATTTGTTTTAGAAAAATATTTAGAATTTTTATAAGAAATTTTAAGAAGGAATCGATTAAATGTTTAAATTAGAAAGCTTGACTGGCTATAAACTTTCTTTTGTAGGGTGGAAAGGAATCCCCTCAAAAAGGGTTCCGTTGATATGCCCTACAATCATTGCTCCTACAATGGTCAGACCAAAGCAAAAAACTTAAAAAAACGAACCGAACCTAAATAGTGCCTGTTGTTTCCCTGAGTATTCGGTCGTTGATTCCATTATAGTCAGCCAGTAGCAAAAAAACCTAAAATAAAATGATTCAAACCTCCATAATGGCCTTTTATGCAGATCAAAGCAAAAAACATAAAAACTTGAAAAAAAGAATCCAATATTATAACGAATGCCCTATCGCATTCTGGGCTCATTGGCCCACTGTTCAGCCACTGGTCCTGGAATGATCATACCAAAGCATTTTTTTATACAGACTTTCAATTGAAATAAAAGAGAGACTTATTTATATCCATTATGGTTTTAGGCATGTGGCCTCCACGGCGGTCTATTTTTCCCTCACCATAAATAAGGTAGTATTTCGGCATTTTTTATACAGACGGACAACTTGAAATAAAACAGAGAGACTTAGTTATATCCATTATGGTTTTAGGCATGTCGCCTCCACGGAGTTCCAATTTTCACTCATCATTTGCAGTAAATAAGGCAGTATTTCGGCAATAACGCAACGAATTGATCATTTCCTAGCAATTGATTATTTCTAGTAATTTTTGCATACAACTAGAGAACTTTACAAAGCCCCTGAAAATTGCATCACGCGCTGTGTGTCATGCATTCTGCTGAAACCAGATGCCGGCAATAATAATTTCTTTCAATTTAAGCCTTGAAAAATGCAGTAAGCAAGTCTCTATACCGCTTACTCTTGACTGTAACGTTTTGACAATTGCAATTTGTAAATACATATGGAGGACCAATGATATGACCGACCCATAAATAGTACTAAATGGTGCGTTTCTCTCATTTCTCTAGATGTAATGCTTCAATTATCGTTAAGATTAAACGTATTGCGAAAAAGATCCACAGCTTATGCCAGCGCTTCTTCCAAACCTCGAAGCACTTCTGAAATGCGCTTTTCAGTATGGCCATCAACTCATTCTTCGAATCTGCAAAACGCTTTCCTTTTATTGGTCTATTCAGTTCTGGTTGAGTCTGGTGAATAAGGTGGTTCGGGCATGATTAAGGTCGTCGTTGACTTCGTTCTACAACTCCTACAAAACGCTTTCCTTTTATTGGTCTATTCAGTTCTGGTTGAGTCTGGTGAATAAGGTGGTTCGGGCATGATTAGGGTCGTCGTTGACGTCGTTCTACAACTCCTGAGCGATACTAATGCGAAGTTGGCCAATTTCCTTCGGATTTTAGGTGCGTATTTCCGTTGATAAGCATATGTAAAGCACTGCATGAGCACAAAAAAAGAAGCTCATAAGATACTCATTATAATTTTTCATTGATTTTATGTCTGTTCATTGCACACGAGAAACGATAAGTGAACAATAATAAATAGCGAAGACCAGCGTGCAAAATGCGATGAGCTTGCAGAGTTTCCATAAGCCAGTTTGTATAAGTATGAGTAAATGTTGAACATAATAGCAATTAACTTAGATGAGTTCAAGTACTATTATGCTTTGAGTGAAATAGGAACACAGTTCGAGTTTCACTCAGAGTTTAATAATCTGGTTAATTTCTTAAAAAATACAAAAAACCACTAGTGCAAGCCAAACGTACTAAGCCTCATTCAAAAGTTCTATATAACTACTAAGTACAAGACGCTGAGTGTTTTGAACATGAGCAGAGTAAACAAGGCTCTCACTAGAATAAAAAGCTCGTTTTACTCAGTCAGCTCATTGCCATTATGGTACGAACAGAGGTTTGCTCACTAATAGTATGGTATGAGTAGGCATGTGTGCAGTAAGCTAGTTTGTGTTCCGAGTATGACCACTCCACTGGCTCATGAGCTTATGAGCACACTCATTAGATGAACTTGGTCATGCAACTGTTTAGTACAAATGTTCATCATATAGTGAGTTTTTATCATATTATATTTATATAGAGAAATAATATGATGACTTTAGATGGCGTTATGATGTAGCGGGACATTATGTTGATCATATTTGATTATAAGCAAAAAACTATGATTGCCAAAATTATAATTTACTAATATTACATGATTCAAAGTAACTTTAATATGGTTATATGTGGTTATATTAGGGTATACTTTAAAATTTAATTTTTTATTATTCACATTAATAATTTGTTTTAATTACCAAGATATAATATCGTGCTCTTAAATTATTGTGGTCTAAATCATATTTTTTAACCAAATATTCTTTTCAATATCCTGTTTATAATCTCTTAATTTCCTTAAATTTTTTCTCAATAAATCTCGAAATATTTTCTGTATTTTTTTGTGGATTTAATACTTGACAAATTGACAGTAAACTGTCATCGTAAAGTAATTTGGAATAAAAAAAAATAAAAAAAAATATAAAAAGAGGATTTTGCTTTTGGTTGATAAACAATTTTCGGAGGACAAGAAAAAAAAGGTTCCTTTTACTCAACATTCATTTGTATGTACGTTAAGTTGTCATTAGAAAATCAACAGGGTTTTGTTAAATGACAATACACTTTAAGAAATACTCACAGACAGACACAAAGAATAAGAAACTGAAAATAAAAACCTGACCCACTAAACAAATAAATATTTTTAGAGTTTTGATTTAACAAAAAGATTCTTCTGAACCAGATTTTTCAACGAATTAAAACCACAAAAGCAAAATCCATAAAAAGGATCAACACATTTAACTGTCCGTCCAACTGTCAAAATTTCTAAAACACACACGCACGCATGCACACACTATCACAAATTTTAAATACATTTCAAACAGAAGCCAAAAAGAATTTTAAAAGCAGTTATTATCAGCTTTAAATTTGAAAGAAAAAATCATTTTACTGATTCACCTCAAGAAAAGCCAGCAAGCAGCAAGCAGTTTTAAAATTAAAAGAAAAAGTGGTTAAATGTTGATGCTCCTTTTTTTAAGTTAATCCTAAAAATCAAAGGTCAATCCTGATATTTTAGTTCAGCAAATGAAATGTTTCGTTTTAAACCAAATTCTAATTGTTAGCAGTTTTACAAATTTCCAGTTGGTTGCTCTTCTTTTTTTTAACAAACAGTAGTGATTATAAATCATAATTACCTGAAATTAGTTTTGGATTTGATTTTCGATTTTATTTTGTTGATAAGAAATATTTGTGGGCGGTCAAAATATCAAAATATTATTCAACACACACTCACACACATGGATTTAATAAAAAAAAATAAAAAAAAAAAAAAAATCAGATAATTTCAAAAAGTAAAAAAAGTCAGAATATTTTTTCGAAGAGAAATATAATTTCATAGATTTCAAAATACAGATTAATTTGCTGTAAAAATGTGCAAAATTTTAATCCTTTTTGACTTTTGCCGCTTGAACAAGCGAAATCAAAAAAAAACCCCACTTAAAAGTTTAAATTACTAGTCAGCCAATTTTGAAAAGGATATAAGCTAAACTACATCTTACAATTCTAATTACAAAAGTGCTTGAAAGTACCCCTGGTACTTTCAAGTACTGATGTTTTAGAAAATAAGTTTAAGGTTCATTTTCCCAATATTGAAGTCTTTGTAATACAAACTCCTCTTCTGTAATCAATGTAGTGCTGGCAATTTCTACTGCTTTCAATTACCCGCTACCATTGGGTACTCAATACTTCTCTGTTTAGTTAAAAGCAACAGAATTTTATCATCGTATTCGTCAAATATTCTATTCAATTTATTTCGAAAAATACTACCCCCTAAAAGTATCGATTAACTAAATATTGCAATTAACTAAGATATGGCAATTTTTAAATAAAACGTTGCACTTTTCAAATAAAAGGCGAACCTTAAAGAAACTTGTGTGTACTTTTAATAAAACAATTTGTCACAAAATAGCGCTTTTTAAACTAAAAGTAGTCTATTTTGAATAAAATGTAACAGTTTTCTAATAAGATATTGCACTTTTTGAACAAAATGTTGCACTTTTCAAATAAAAAGGGGTACCTTAAAGAAACTTGCACTTTTAATAAAACAATTTGTTACAAATTTCGCTTTTAAACTAAAAGCGGTTCATATTGAACAAAATGTTACAGTTTTTGAAAAAATTTCCCTTTTTGAACAAAAAATTGCACTTTTTAAACAAAAGCTTGTCATTTTAAAAGAAAAAATTTTGGTTAAAAAACACATTTTTTACAGGAATAAAGTTATTTCTTGCATAAAATGTCATATTTTTACAAAAAAAAAAAATCTTGCCTGATATAAAAGGGCCTGTCTTTAAACAAAATGTTACATACTATAAACAAAAAATAAAAATGTTGACAAAAAAGCCGCACTCTTTTCCTGCAATAAGTAGCTCTTTCTTAACAAAAGTTTTGCACTTTTTACACTAAAGCTTACATATTATTTTTCAAATCTTTGCAGTTTTTTCCAAAAAGGCGCACATCGTACATTAAAGGTTATAAACTTAAAGCCAGTTTTTAAATAATACATTTTTTCACAAAAGTGCAACTCTTCAAGTTTTCACAATATGTGATAAATAGCATAATCAGGCCTTTTACAAAAAATTAATATTTAAGAGATAAAATAGCTCTTTTAAACACCAAGTTGCACTGTTTTTTTTTTGCAAAAAATCAGTTTTCTCATAATATGATTCTTTTCTAAGAATTTAAACTTTTTGCCACCAAAATTTGCACCTTTTGACGCAAATAGTTGCACTTTTGTTTTAAAAGGCACCCTTTTACAGAAACAAAAGCGAAAATTTTTCAATCTTTAAAAAGTTGAAGTTTACCTTTTAGGGTGAAAAATACCACTTTTCAAATATAGAGCCGTGCTCTTTTACATAAAGTTACACTTCTTTTTACAAAACTAATTTTTCCAAAATTTACTCTTTTCACACAAAAACTCAAACTTTTTGCACAGAAAGTCAAACTTTTTCCACAGAAAGTCTCAGTTTTTACATAAAAATTCACACTACTTGTATAAAAAGTAACACTTTTTTACATAAAAAGTCACATTTTTACATAAAAAGTTACACCTTTTACATAAAAAGTTACACTTTTTACACAGAACGTCACACTTTTTACACAAAAAATCACCCTTTTTACACAGAAAGGTACGATTTTTAGTCAAAAAGTCACAGTACACAAAGAATTACCAAATATCACAGTTTTTACACAAAAACTCACACTTTTTACACAAAAACTCACACTTTTTACAGAAAGAGTCACCCTTTTTGCATAGAAAGTTACGCTTTTTACTCAGAAAGTCACAGTACACAGAAAGTCACACTTATACAAAGAGTTACAGCTTTTACAGCAAAAGTCTCAGTTTTACACCAAAATTTGCAATTTTACACAAAAAGACTCACTCTTTTTACTTAAAAGTCACTTTTTTAAATAAGTTGCTCTTTTAAAACAAAATGTCAATGTTTGAAGCAATGTTTTAATAAAAAAACGACACTTTTACGACATAATGTGGTATATTTTAATCAAAAAGTTACCATTTTATTTTACAAAAGGTCACACTTTTTACAAAAAGTACTAATTTTTTTTTTATAAAAAGCACACTTTATACAGAGAGAGTCACTTTTTACATAAAATGTTGTACTTTCTAAACAAGAAGTTGCATTTTTTACAGAAATAATAATTTTCACAAAAGATATCTTTTATTATAGTTATATGGTGACAGCGTCTAGTTTTTGCAAAAGCTATTAATTTTTGCAAATAACATCACGCTTTTTAGCAAAAACTTGCACTTTTTACAAAAAGTTTCACTTTTTATAAAAAGTTTCACTTTTTATAAAAAGTTGCACTTTTAACCAAAAGTTGCACTTTTTACAAAAATTTGAACTTTTTACAAAAACTTGCACTTTTTACAAAAATTTTGCACTTTTTATAAAAATTTGCACTTTTTATAAAAATTTGCACTTTTAACATCTCATCTATTTAAAAAATTTGCACATTTTTAAATAGATGACTCGAAATATAAAAAAGAAATAATTTTCCAAGGATATACTTTTTGGTTTACTAACTTAAAAAATATCGTTTTTTTACAGAAGTATTTTTTTTTTAATTAATTAAATTTTTCCTTGGATTGTTTATTTAAATTTTCACTTTTTTCAAAAATTTTATTTAAAGTTCACAAATCCCTTCTCTGTCACCCCACATATGGTGATCAGTTGGAACTACTGTTTGATTTTGTTTGTTCTTTAATCGCTCAAAGGGCAATTGGTTTGCAAAAAGTAAATGTCTCAAACTTGAATCAAAGAAGTTAAAAGAATGTAAACATGAAAGTGTAAAAATATAAAATAAAAAAAAAATAAAAGAGAAATATATTTCTTAATCATTATTTTTATTTTAGTTTTTTTTTTGTATTAATTTTTCTTCTTTGAAATCCATTAAAGCGAATGTAATGTGACAGGAAATCATGTGGTAGAGCAGTAAACAAACGAATGAGTGAGAGATGAAACAAAAACAAAAAAAAAATTTTTTTTTAAAGGTAAAAAATGAAGCCTCAAAAGTGCAATAAAAAATAAATAAATTTCAAAAGAATTCACACAGTTTAAAAATAGTATGAGGAAAAATTTTAAAAATAGTAACAACTAAATATACAGCATTAAATAAAAACTACTAGAACTTTAGGTAAAATTGAATTTTATTTTTGATTAGAAAAAGGAAATATTTCTCTTTTTGTCAATTTAATGCTTAGTTGGGTAAATTTGAGGCTTGTATTTTCTTTCGTGTCGTAATATTTTTTTTAATACAAAAAAATTATTTTTTTAAAGCAACACTACCTGAGAAGCTCTTGGCTTGGGTGCAGAAAATACCTTGAGTATCTGGCGGGAATCCAACACGCAACCCCCATACTCAAAAATTTAGCTAATCAGAATGATGTGGACATCTGCCGACGTCCAGACGTTTTACCAGTTTTAGTAACCTTTACGATCCTTATCGGTAAATGATTTCTGGCTATCCGCTCGGGTTAGAATTCATCTATTTCAGGGATAGAGTTTCTTAAATTTGGTATTAAATAGAAGCAAACTTGTTCTATAAATGGCTAAATAAGGGGAAAAAATACGAATGCCCCTGTCTTTCTTTAAAATCAAAAAATTATACATGAAATCAAAAGTTTACTTGAAGTGCAATTTTTACAAAGTATAATAAAAATTAAATATAATCGAAAACCGAATTTCGCTAAAATACAAAAAATTACAAAAAATTTCACTTAAAAATTAAATATTAAAAAATTGAAAAATTTCACTTCAAATTCATATTCGCCAAAAGTATCGAAATATCGCCAGAGAAACCGGGATACAGAAAAATTATTACGCCAAAAAATATTTACATCCAAAAACAACAAAATGGCCTAAAATACAATTTAATTTCCTAATTATGCAAACAAAAAAAAAAAAAAAAAAATGCGAAAAATTCACCAAAAAAGTAATATTAAAAAAAATCTTAAGACATCAAAATTTCACAAAAAAAGTGAATTTTCACCAAAAATGTGCAAAAAGACGGAAACTTAAAATTAACAAAATTGTCCAAAATAAAATCTTAACTTTACTAAAACTTAAGGCTCCATCTTGAAATTTCACAAAAAATCGAAAAAATTATATTTCACCACAAAATTATATTTCACCAAAAAATAACATTTCACCAAAAATCGGTAATAGAAAACCGAAAAACCGTACAAAAATCTAAAAACAAAAACAAAAATTAAGAAACTAAAAAATAAAGTGAAAAGTTATCTAAAACTGAAAATTGGCGATAAAAAGAAGTTTCACAAAAATCTAAATTTTACAAATAATCGCAATTTCCTTAAAAATGAAAATTTAACAAAAAATTTATACATATGAAATTCACCAAAAAATGATATTTTCATAAAAAAGGACCAACGAAAATGTATTTTTTACAAAAAAATATGCATATTTCACCATAAATTACATTTCACAAAAAAAAAAAAATAGTTTTTGTTTTAAATTTCGCTAAATTTAAAAAGAACCGTACAATAATCTAAAAACAAAAATTGAAGTCAAAAATTATCAGAAGCTGAAAATTGGAAATAAAACGAAGTTTCACCAAAAATCAAAATTTGACAATTTCCCCAAAAATTAAAATTTTACAAGAGCTCTAAAGTATAAAATTCACCATAAAATCTAATTTTCATAAAAAAAGTCCAACGAAAACGTAGAAAAGCACCAACAAATTATATTTCACCAAAAAAATTACATTTCATCAAAAGTTCAAATTTATCTCTATTTAACGAAATTAAAAAAAAAAACAAACAAAATATAAAATATAAAATTAAACAAAAAATCAAATTTTTATCAAAAAAAAGGTCCAATCAATGAAAACGTAAAAAATAACCAAAATATTATATTTCACAAAAAAAGTTTTTTTTTAAATTTCGCTTAATAGCATTGATCGAGAAACAAAATTTTAAAACAAAATGTAAGGGAAAAAATGATCAGAAACCGAAAATTGGCAATAAAACAAAGTTTCAAAAAAAAAATCTAAATTTTCCCAAAAATTTAAATTTTTACAAAAAACCACAAATATAAAATTCACCAAAAAATCTAATTTTCCTCAAAAAAAAAAAAAAAAAAAAAACAAAAAATTCAAACGAAAATGTAAAAAATTACCAAAACATTATATTTCACAAAAAATTACATTTCACCAAAAAATCGTTTTTTTTTAATTTCTCTAAATAGAAAACCGAAAAATTTTCAAAAATAGCAAAAGAAAAGACAATTTCAGAAACTTTCTATTTCAGAGAATGTTGGAAATTGAAACAAAAAACAAATTTTCATAACTAATTGTAATTTCACCTAAAAGGGGAAAAAATTCCATTGAAAAAAATTAAAAAAGCGAAACTTTAACGAAGAAAATAAAAATTATATAAAAATACATATAAAATTTATAGTCAAGCTTAAGTTCGTTTTATTCTCTCCAAGAAAGAATAATTAAAATATTAAGGTAAAAATATGAAAAACAAGAGGATAGGCAATGGTAGACGTCGTTCTCACCAACTAACGATGGATGATTGAATTCGATTTTTCCTCGTATTCCTTTATTTGAATTTGGTTGGGTTAATAAAGGTTTTAAATCATTTCAGATTCAAATTTAATTAAATTATTAATTGTTTAATTAGGAATTTTTGTTTGATCTGTTTTAAACAAATATTAGTATATTTAAATCAATTAAAAAATTAATAGAGCCTTAATTTAAAACTGATTAAAACCTTTAATTTTTGAAAAGAAGTTTTTTGTTTCAATAATTATATTTTTTTCTGATTAATTTCAGATTAAACTTAATTAAATAATTAATTGATGCAATTAATTAAGATTTTTTTTGGTATATTTTAAACAAATATATAATTGAATCAACTAAAAAATTAATTGAACTTAATTTAAAACTAATTAAAATCTTTAATTGGGGTCAACAATTTTTTCTATGAACTGCAGACAAAATGCAGCAATTACAAAAAACTTCAAGTTTTTTTTCTTTCGTTAAGAAATAAATGACAGCTGGCACCTCACTAATGATAAATTTAAAGAGTTTTATAATTTAAGCAGTACTCGGAAGTCCCCTCGTAGTATTTTTTAGCGATCATATTTAATGCCGATGAATAATTTAAGAGATTTTTTATAAATTTAAAAATTATAAAAAATTATAAAAAATTATAAAAAATTAAAAACTAAAATTTCAAATATTCTAAAAATTAAAACTCATTCCGTATGTTTGAAAATGATTATTTAAAAATCCAAAAAACAATCCTTGTAATCTATACCAAATTAAATAGCGTTTTTTAACCGCTCCCTTTTATAAAATAAATTTGCTAAATATAAATGGTTTTCAACAATAAAACTTACACAAATTAGATCTGTTGGTAACAAACGAAAAAATCCAGCCTAGACCACATAGGGTGTTGACAATAGAGTTGGCATTAACATTAAATAAATAAAACCCACATAATAATGCCATAATTATGTAAACAAAAAACCCACACAATTCTTGAGGAGATGAAGACTCTCACACGCTGTTGCAAAACACCATGACTACTACAAAAAAGGAAAAGAAAACAAAACCAAAAACCAAAAACCACAGGCGAATAATAAAACCAAAAATAACAATCACAATTAAGTGACAAAATACTCGTAATATTCATATGAAGCTCGAAAAGGAAAAAATAAAAATTCCAACCGAAAAAAGCACAATCAGCTTATGATACCCGCAGTTTTGTTGTTGCACAATTCTTTAACTAAATTAACAAAGGATTTGCTCGTAAGGAGGTTAACCACACGACGAACAACAGGACGCCATTTTTGTTTGTTTTTGGTTGAAAAGTATAGGAAAATGGTTGAATATTTTTTTTGGATAAATCGTCCTAAAACTGAATTAATTGTGTTTTTTTTTCATTTTACACCAAACAATAAAAGCATCCTTTTTTTGAAGGAATTTTCAAAAGGTCTTTTTAACTAAAAATACATACGAGAAGAGAGAGATCCTTTTCAGCATTTAATGCACAACAGTTGAGTAGAGAACTGTACAAAGAAAATCACACAGCACTGCTGCTACCGTTTGCCATTTTTCAGTTCGTTTTTCGATGCTTGTGAAATTACAAGGAACGTTATTGTTCATTTTGGCTTTTTTTGTGTGGAAAGAAAAAAGACCCAATAGGAAATTTAGGGGAGAGGATTCAGCAAAAATAAAAGATTCTTTTAATTATAAATATTTTATAAAATTTATAAAATATTACACAATAATATAAATAAGACCAATTTAAAGAAGCTGCAAAACATGTTTGAACACGTTTATACAGGCTAGAGCAAAATTGAAGGAATTCGAGTAAATTAAAAAAAAAACGATCAAATTTGAATTAAAAATACTTGATATATTAAATAAATAAACCACATTTTCTGATTGGCAGCTCTTGGTGAAAGGGAATTAGAACATTAGCGAAAATTTTTGAACAAATCTGTAGTTGCACCATATGTAAGTGGAAGACCAGGGGTGGGATTTCTGAATAATTTTGAAATTTAAAAAAATTAAGTAAGAGTGCTATATTCGTCCATGCCGAATCTTATATACCCTTCACCATAGTTAATGTTAAATATTCCCTTACTTTATTATGTTTCCTAATTTCACAATAATATACATTCGATTTTTACGTTTATGATTTTCAACTTCATTATTACAAATATATAAAGATATTGAAAAATTCTTTGTTTAAATTTGATCGAAAACTTTTTGGTAAAAATTTTATAGAAAATTTTTTGTAAATTTTTTCCAAAATTTTTTATAAAAATTTTATAAAATTTTTTTTTAATTTAATCATAGTTTTTTTCTAAAACTGTTATCGACATTTTTTTATAAAAATTTTATCGAAAATATTTGAGTGAAAATTTTATCGAAAATTTTTTTATAAAAATTTTATCGAAAATTGTTTGTAAAAGTTTTATTTTAAATTTTATCGAAAATATTTTGTAAAAATTTTATTGAAAATTTTTTGTAAAAATTTTATCGAAAATATTTTGTAAAAATTTTATCGAAAATTTTTTGTAATAATTTTATCGAAAATTTTTTGTAAAAATTTTATCGAAAATTTTTTGTAAAAATTTTATCGAAAATTTTTTGTAAAAATTTTATCGAAAATTTTTTGTAAAAATTTTATTGATTATTTTTTTTTTTAACTTTATCGAAAATTTTATAAAAGAATATCTATCCCCGGTTCGCCTTGCTACACCTATCCACAAAAAATACAATAAACACTTGGAAGAAAAGTATGACCAACCTTGAACGCGAAAACGCACGCTGTTCTCAAGTCAAAAATGTTCTCATCCAACCTGTATTTTTCTATATTATATTTACATATTAACACGAAAACAATTTTTTACTTTTAATGGGATGCGCCACTCCCAGTATTCTTATCCAGTCTGTATTTTGCTAGGGATACTTGTGCAAAGTTTCAAGAATATAGCTAATGTAGTTCTCTAGGTACGCGATAATAATTTTTCACTTTGTGAAAAATTTATTCCCAATTTATTCTGTATTTTGGCAGACTATGTGCCTTAGCACAAAGGCTACTCTTGCAAAATTTCAAGTCGCTATCTATTGCAGTTCACTAGGAACACGTTAATAATTTTTCACTTTGTATGGGCGTTACCACGCCAACTATTCCGGCTATAACTCATGAACCAATACACATACAGAAAGCGTTTATACATAAAAACCTTGGTATTGACGTCACCTTTCATATAAACTTTGCAGAAAAAAATCGGTTCACGCATTCCAGAGAACATCAATTAGTATCACAATGCAACTTATTTTTAGATTTTTTTTGTTTAAATATTATCAAAAAATTTTTTGTAAAATTTCATCGAATTTTTTTTGTAAAATTTTATAGATTTTTTTGTAAAAATTTTGTAGGTTTTTTTTGTAAAAATTTTATAGATTTTTTTTTAACATTTTATAGAATTTTTTTTTTTTAAATTTTATAGATTTTTTTTTTTAAATCTTATAGATTTTTTTCGCAATTATTTTATGGAAAAGAAATTTTTGTCGAACATTTTTTCTAAAAATTCTATCGGATTTTTTCGAAAATTCTTCGTAAAAATTTTATCGAAAATTCTTTGTTTAAATTTTATCGAAAATTTTTTGTAAAAATTTTATCGAAATTTTTTTGTAAAAATTTTATCGAAAATTTTTTGTAAAAATTTTATGGAAAATTTTTTGTAAAAATTTTATCGATAATTTTTTTTAAACATTTTATCGATAATTTTTTTAAACATTTTATAGATAATTTTTTTTTTATTTTATTCAACTTTTTTTTAAATTTTTCAAAAATTTTTTCTAATAATTTTATCAAAAATTTTTCCTGAAAATTTTATCGTTAATTTTTTCTAAATATTTTATCGATAATTTTTTGTAAATATTTTAAAAATATTTTGTTTTAAAAATTTTATTGAAAACTTGTTAATAATTTTATCGAAATTATGTGTAAAAATTTTTGGTAAAAATTTTATCGAAAATTTTTTGTAAAAATTTTATCGAAAATTTTTTGTAAAATTTTATCGTAAGTTTTTTATAACAATTTTACAGAAAATTGTTTGTAAAAGTTAGCACCTTCCTGCAATCTATGTATATTCCGTTAGAATGGTCAGACTAAGGCACATTTCCCCCTGTGGATTAGGGTATAAAAATGCGAATTTCTTTTTTAAATTAAGGGTGTTTTAAGCAATAAAATAAAATTTCAAACAAATCAAAATTTTATAAATTTTTTTTCTCTGATGGCAGCCATTTTCTACACCCTGATCATAGTTTCCTTTTTTTTCCTACTGGGTTGTGGGCCTAAAAGACATAAGTTTGTCTACAAATCTGTTTTTTTTTGGAACTTCTGTTTGTATTTGTGCAATTTTTATCCTTTTTACTGTAGATGCCCTTTATATGCTGCAAATATTCCCTTTTCGTTGTATATACTTACATACATTTTATATAAACAAGTTAACTACATTTATATATTTATTTGTATGCAAGTGTGTCTGTGTGTGTGTATTGTCCTGGACTACCGTTGCCATTGACTACTACTGTTTGCTCTCTTTTTTTGTTTAGTGCATTTTTATTATAACGACACACTGTTTGCTAACGATGCTGTTCAATTTCTGTTGATTTTAATGCCGTAATGATGATGTTGACGATGAAGATGATGATTATGATGGAGTTGATGATTATTGCTGTTGTTAAAAACGTCCGTCTCTCTACTCTGCTTGCTTAGAACACACATTTTGTGGTTTCAGATTTCAATGAAGTCTTTTTTTCCTTTTTGTATTTCCATAAACCATTTTTGCTTTTGTTTGTTGTTGCTACTGCAAATAAATGGAAACTAGAAAGCAACTGCTGTTAATACTAGAAAATGGGTATTTATTGGTGAATTGTTATGGTGCCTGGTTTAAAGGATTTTCTCAAAAAAATTTTCTATTTTATATTCCTTTTATAAGAGTTGCTATAGGAAAATCTAATTCATAAGAAAATAAATTTGAAAAATTTCCTTTACAAATAAATCACTTTTTTCCCTTCGTCTTTGTCATGATGACGATGAGAAGACGATGCTGATGCTGATCATCCTTGTAATCATTGTCATTTTATTTAATAAATATTTTGTTGGCTGTTTGGTATTCATATTTCTTTTGCCTTATGTTAATATTAGTTAGCTTTATTACAATTATTTGTGGTTTGTGTTCTTAATGGTGGTTTTGTGTTCATTTGCTTGTCTACCTTTCTGTCTTTCTGTTCCACTGTATGTTTGTATGACTCACGTTTTTTTCGTTTCGTTTTGTTTAAAAACGTACTTTTGTAACACTTGCACAGGAATTAATAAAGAATACAAAAAAAAATATTTTTTTATTATAACTATGGCGCCATTATTTATTTTAATTCATTAAATGCAAATAACTTTCAAGACAAAAAATAATATTAAATAGCAATTGCTATTATTTTGTAATAAATATTCACAGTTGGAGCACAAGCTGCTTTTTTTCGAAAGGATAAAGTTCTTTAAACTTAAATTAAAATTATAAATGAACACTTTTAAATAAAAGACTCCTACAATAAAGAGTTGTCGTTACTAGAATAGTTCTTAGGAATGTCCATGGTAGTCTATAGCGATCTGATCTTAGAACCATGTAATTCGCGCCCTACAACACCGGTTTAAGGATATAATGGTTCTTACAACAAGTAAGGGGTAATCCATTATTTTTTAAAGAAAAAAAAAAAAACACAGAAATTTAAATTTAATCGAGAATGTTAATTATCATTTGAAAGAACATTCTTTAGCATTTATTTTTAGAAGATTATGTCTATCAAATGTTGGCCGTTGCTACATCGCAGATGATCCATCCGTTGAGTCCAATTTTCGATGACTCGTTCCAGCATTTCGACTGGCAACTGTCGAATGAGACGCGTGATGTTTTCCTTAAGGCCTGAATCGAAGCGAGTTTGTACGCATAAATTTTAGACTTTAGACTTTACATATCCCCACAGGAAGAAGTCTAACGGTGTGATATCACACGATCTTGAACGTGAAATTATGTGCTAATCGAAATGTTCTCTCAATAAATCCATTGATTGATGCGATGTCGCCGAAATCACGAGCTTCAATTTCAGGCATCAAATAGTCGGTTATCATGGCACAATAACGATCGCCATTGACGGCGACCGTTATCGGTCCATATGAAATATGGACCGATGATTCCACCGACCCACAAACCACACCAAACCGATGTTTTTCCTGGCTGAAGTGGCAGCTCTTGAATCTCTTCAGGTTGCTCTTCGTCCAAAATGCGGCAATTTTGTTTATTTACATATCCATTGAGCCAGAAATGGGCCTCATCGCTAAACAAAATTTGCTTCGAAAACGTCGGATCTTCTTGTTACTTTTCAAGAGACCATAGAGTGAAGCGATTTAGGCGTAAGGCTTTCCATTATGAAATGCCAAAGAATACCAAACAAAAATGACATGACAGCATGACAGGACTCACACGTGATCTGTCAAAAAAAGGCTATTGAAAAAAGTATCTCTACTTAAATCACCCTTAAATTTTTTCTGCGGGCCTTATCCTGGAATAATAACAGTCTTGCAAATATTTGACTTTATAAATGTGAAAAGGTAGAAAAGAAAATCGGATTACCCTAAGCTGGATAATTATCACTTTACAAATTATTTGATCGTTATTAATTTCTGGAAAGATCATGTAGACATACATTATGTGTCTATAGTAAACTAAAATTCGATAAAAGGAAGCCATTGAAAATCTAAAAGTGGTTTTACACGACGAATATTTGTCACTTTTTCATGTGTAAATTCTAAACACGTCGTGTGAACCGTTTCAAACATAACATGTGTATTTTCCATGTGTACAATACATATGACATTTTTCATTTAGAACGTGTTCTATTTTGATGTGACAAAGCATCTGACATCCTGTAATGTCATATTGATATTTTGCTATTTTAGGTTTTTTGTGGTACCAAAAACACTAAAAGCGTGGCAAAAGCACTACGTTTGCATCTTTAAATCAGCTGTGGTTGGCAATACAAAACTGTGTGGCGGAAAAATTATATATTATAGGTTATGTCAGATGTAATTACACATGTACGTTTGAAAGCAAAAATTATAAACCGTATGTAAAATGTCTATTTTGACAAACACATCAAATTACATATGGGTTATCAAACTGACAAGTCATATGACAAACACACGTCGTGTAAAACCACTTTAAGCTAAGAGACTATAACAAGGACCTAGAGTAGAGTAAGGATGCCACCAAGCTAACTGAAATTCGGCCAGAGTAAGCCATAGGTATAAATTATGTAAGTGCTATTAAAAATTTAAGTTTAGAGGCTAACTAAAACGAGAATCTAGAATCTTTCAGTTGACAAATTGAAATCATCAAGGGGACTAAAGACGCACCAAAGATCTACTCTAGTATATGCATCCCTCTATAATAAATAGCGCCTTATAAATAGTGCCTTATAATGATATGATACTAATGATACTATTTATTATGTTAATTACATCTTCCTCGACTTATAACATACACACATACATGGTGGTCAAAACTAAAGCAACTATTATTGAGGGACTCATAAAAGATACGACAACAAAGAATTTCTGAAATTTTTTTCTCCATTAAGTAATGCCTCTTATTGGCTATTATATAAATAAAAAAATATTTAAATTTAATTCATATTTATGTAATATCACAAAGTATAAAAAACTAATTTACACTCAATTCACTTGATCATATCAAATGCAACTTTTGATAAGACTCTTGAAAATTCATTTTTAAACTAATAATCCATGCCATATCCTTTATTTTTTAACACTGCAGCACATCTGCGAGGCATAGAATCTATTAGGCGCTCGATTTGATTCTTGGAAATGTTGTTCCATGCGTCGTTTATGCGATCAAATATGTTGTTGCTTGTTAGTCTCCCTATCTCGTTTAATCGATCTACAAAGGTTCTCAATGGGATTTAGGTCAGGAGATTGTGCTGGCATGTTGTCATGTTGGAACACCCAAATAAGCGGTATGTTTTCATCGGCAAGGGGCAGCATTATTTTTTCCAATATACTTATATAAAAAGCTATCCATTTTCTCTGTTATCTGGCAAATAGGGCCAATACCAGGAAAAGCTGCCCCATACCATTACTGAGCCTCCTCCATGCTTTACTGTACCCTTTCAATACTCAGGTTTAAGACGAGTGTTTTTGGGCCTTCCTACCCTAAAGTTCTTCATGTCTGATCCTTTGATATTAAATTTAGACTCGTCAGAAAACAGAATATTTCTCCATTGTGCCGCCGTCCAACCGATATGGGCTTTTGCAAAAGCCAACCTAGCAAGTCGATTCTTTTGAGATATGAATGGCTTCTTTGGTGGCTTTCTTGCTCGTAAACCAGCCGCTACTGCTCATCTAAGCACTGTCCTGGCGCTTATATTCAACGCCAATTCTCTTACCAGTTCTGTAGAACTTACAAAAGGTCTCTTTTTTATTTCACGTAACAATTGCTGAGAAGTTTTTAGTGGTCTTCCTCCACAATGTATCGTCTCTACTGTCCCATTTAAACGAAAGCGTTTTAAAATTCGCGAAATTACAGATTTGCTTATTGAATACAAAAAAATTATACTTATTTCTAGCCATTACTTACGTAAAATTTAACACGTATTACTACAAACAAAAGGTTTTTAAATACAAATATCATACCATTTTCTAACGGTACAAATAATTCATAGTACATTTGCAGTCAACTGTGTTATACCAGAGTTGCGTTACTATGTTATGGGCAGAACAGCTGCCCAAAGCGCTACGCTGTTACTTGGTTGCATTTGAGACACTGTTTTGTATATCTGCCGATAAATTCTTAATTGATCTGGGCTCTGAGTGGGCCATTCCATCACATGGACTTTATTGTCCCGAAACCACTTTGTCGCAGACTTGCGTATGTGCCTCGGGTGATTATCATGCAGGGAGACCCACACCAATGGCATTTCTTAAGAGGCATAAGGGAGCATTACTTCCCCGACTATACCAACATAAATGTTCTTATTGTGGTTTTGTAGCTCCTACACCATAGTAAGAAAAACTACCCCATACCATTACGCTAGTTTTAGTTGTAAGTTTAGTTGTAAGTTTTGGGATGAATTCTGCGTTTGGGGGTCTTCTTACATAGGATCGTGATCCCTTGCTTCTAAATAATACAATTCTGGACTCATCTACCACTTATTTTTCCGTTGAAATGATAAACTACATTTTGTAGTTGGTGCTATTTTTTTGACCGGCACTGTACATTTTGACATGTATGTTCATGATTATAAAATTTTGTTTAAAATCTTGCAAATTATTTTTCTTTTAATTAATTTTTTTTCTTATTAAATTTTTCAATTATTTTCTAGAGAGTTTTTATAAAAATAAATACGTTTAATTTTGAAACTCATTCTTTATATGTCGTCAAATCAAATTGGCCGATTATTTACATGAATTTCTCTCTCTCTCTTCTCAATTGAGTGCATATGCTTATTTCCCACTCATTTCCTTCCACTTAAAACTCAAACATTGGGCAACAACAAAAGCCATAAACTGGTATTTATCTGATGATGGCGTATTAAACAACAAAAAGTTTTTTTTGGCAGGTAAATTCCTATTGTTTTGTTTAATACAACTACAACAACACCATGCTATCAACATGCAGGAAGAAGCATCATAAACATTTATACACACTGTGCGTGTGTTTTTATTGTTGCCAGTTATTTTGGGGTGGGTTTATTCACGTTGGCGAAAAACGAAGACAAAAAAAATAATAAAAAACAAAAAATAAATAAATCCCTGATATTGGATACGCCCATTTGATCTATTTTTAAATAGAGAATTTTTTTTTTGTTTTAAAATTTCATTTTCTTTATACATAGTTGTTGTTATATTTTTTATTTTAATTTACAAAAAAAAAAAAACCTATTGAACAATAATGTCAGTAAAACATGATGTAAAGATAATGAGGAAGTAGTAGATAATAGAAAGAAAGAATGAATGAATATAAGAATAGGAAATATTTGCTGGGCTTGATATGAAAAAAATAATTGATGGGAAAATTGTTTTTTTTTCTTCGTTTAAATGCAGAAAAGGAAAATGGAATAATGGAAACAAAAAATAAATCACAGTTAAGGTGACCATCAAGTCATATTAATCAGGTAGCCTCACTACTGAGGAGAAATATTAAGGCGAAAATAATATTTTTTTTATATGGAGTTTGACAATTAAACTTACAATTTTCCCCCTTAAATGCAAGTTAAACTATAAAACTCACAAAAAAAAAAAAAAAATAAAAATATTCGGCTAAATATTTCCCCCTCGTAGTGAGGTTACCTGATGAATGTGTAATAAATTGTATATATGTAGGTACCTACTAGATATATGTACATACATATGTATATTTTGTAGGGCGATACCGAGGCAGATCACAGATCACCCCCTTCGTTCACTAATGATTTTCTAGTACCCAATTGATAGTTTACGACGACTACCCCTTATCTTCACTGAGTCTAGTGCCGTCACTAGCTTTTTATTCCCGACTGTAGTAATTTCTGTGTGGCGACAAATAAATTACGAACTTCTTACTCATCAAAGAGCCTCCCTTAATTGCTAACATCCAAGACAAGGCATATTTAACCAGGTGACTGCACAAGGCGAAGCTAATGTTAAAGAGAATTTTTTCATTTTTTTTTATATGGATTTTGACATTAATCAGGTATTTTAAGAGAGAAGAAAATATATATTACTGTCAAAATCCATATAAAAAAATACAAAAAATTTTTTGGCTGAAATTTCCTCTCCCTTAAATATGCCTTGATCCAAGAATTATAGAAGACAAGACTACTCCATGCGCATGTTTTATCGTTAGATGACGTTTTTCGACCAATGTAAGGTTGCCAAGCCTATAATCAACAAATTGCTTCTCATAAATACGTACAAATAAATCTAAGTAATGGGCAAAAATTGGTAACCCTGCAAATAAACTGTCATAATTTGTATTAAAAACTCTCATAATTTATAGTTATACTCTCAGTCAGAATTATTAGCAAATAGGAAGACAGTTTCGTGACGACATTAGGTAGAATCGAAGCGGGTTTGTCCGCATAAACTTTAGACTTTACATATCCCCACAGGAAAAAGTCTAACGGTGTGATATCACACGTTCTTGTTGGCCAATCGACCGGCCCAAAACGTGAAATTATGTGCTCACCGAAATGTTCTCTCAATAAAGATGCGATGGGTGGGAAGTGGCGCCGTCTTGCTGAAACCAAATGTCGCCGAGATCACGAGTTTCAATTTCAGGCATCAAATAGTCGGTTATCATGGCACGATAACGGTCGCCATTGAAGGTTACGTTCGCACCGGCATCATTTTTAAAGAAATTTGGACCGCTGATTCCACCGGCCCACAAACCACAACAAAGCGTTGTTTTTTCTGAATGAAGTGGCAGCTCTTCGTCCCAAATGCGTCAATTTTGTTTGTTTACATACCCATTGAGCCAGAATGAATGAGCCAGATGAGGATCCTCCTCATCGCTAAACAATATTTGCTTCAAAAACGTTGGATCTTCTTGGAACTTTTCAAGAGCCCATAGAGCGAAGCGATTCAGGCTTAAGTCTTTCTATTATGAAATGCCAAACAATACACGACACGACATGACACGACTCAAAATCTGTCAAAAAAGGCTATTGAAAAAAGTACCTCGCCCTTTCTAATGCCTGGCCGACGAAAAAAAAAACAACATTTTTGAATTTGTTTTTGTTTTAAATAAATTGTAGGAAAGAAAGATTTTTTTGACACCGTGGGCCAACTATGTAGTTTTTTTAACCAGATTTTAAAAGAACTCATTATTTTAAAATTTAAATTTAATTCTTTTTTATGAAGAATTTTAGCAATTTTTTTTACTGTGTTCCATTTAAATATGTTTTCCTAACAAAAATGCATTTATTTTATATGGGGTAAACGTCCCTAAGTTCGGCATGTACCAGTAGTCGGCATTTTTTATTTAAAATCTAAATAAATAAGAATAGCGGTGATTATATACAAAATTGTGATTTAGGTTCAATTATAGAAACACTCATTTCTGTCTGTGTAAAATTTAAATTTGTCTGAGATGAGTATTTTGATATTTTTTTGACCTAATTGAGTGACACCCTCTCGACAAGCGTAAAAATGCCTGTTTTCTAAGTAATTTTTTAGTGATAAGGGTAACTTAAACAAGTAATTAAACCTGTTATTTAAAATAATTTTTTTGGCATGGTGGGTTTAAATGATAAAAATATGTTTAAATATTCCCTGTAGAGTGTAAATTTTCATAAAAAATTATTTTTTTGTTCATTTAAATGGGTGCCGGCATTAGGAACAAAAATTTCTTTGTTTTCCAATGGTCGGCAGGAGGTGCCGACTTCTGGAAAAAATTGTTTTTTCTCATATTAAACTCAAATTCTAGAATATTGTTCATAATTTATCTCTCTTGCCACTGCTTTAGAAAAAAATGAGTTTAACATGACTTTACCCAGTAGTCGGCACCCTTTTAGTTGAGTATTTTAAGACCTGCCGAGTATAGGAGATAAAGGGTTCTAAAGTCGGCAGCGAGTTTTATTTGAATGAAAATACCATAATAGAATAACATTTTCTCATTAAGTAATCAAATATTCTTCTACATATTTAAGACATTTGGAAAATTTTAAATATAGACAGAAAAGGTGAATGCTCCATGCACCAATGTAATAAAGATGCCTTAAGAAATCTTTGACTGCAATAATAGAAGGCACCATTTCCATATTAAATGCAAGAAAGAAATAAAGCGTTGCACGTTCCACCATACAGAACAAATTACATGGCCGTGTTTCTAAAAGTCCTAGGAAAATGGGCCAACACACAGTGCTGACTGATGCCGGAGAAAACCGTTCGGTAAAATGGTGCGAAGATCTTGCGAAGATCGGTCTAAAAAATCGTGAAGAAAGAACAGCGAGCCACAAGATGTATGTATGCCGCGGTGTATTTGATGTCTGAAAGCTTAGGTATTACTTGGTTATTTATGCAAATAGGGGGGCATGAGTCCCTAAGCAGTGTGAAAGTTGTATGAGTACATTTTTGTTTATTCACCTTATTTTCCATTTCTTCACCCATTTTTCCAAATTGAGTATGTGGTCTTGTAAATATTGTAAGATTACTTGGGGGCTTTCATAACTACTTAAAAAACTGTGTCATTAGCAAATGCTAATGTGTGGACTCAGTTAGTGGTTAGCATATCTGAAGTAACAAATATAGAATGGGTACCAATATACTACCTTCGGGAACTCCGACTTCAATAGGCTAAGGCGAGCTTAAAAATCTCCTTTTAGTATACAAATTCTATCAATAAAGATATTTTTTAACAGTAGAAGTTTTCGGCAAGTTAGCTTTAACTTAGCCCTTCATGTCATTTCTTATCAAATGCTCGAGAAACGTCTATAAGTGCAGAGCAGTTTTTTTTCTTCAAAGGACCTTTTAACTACATTTATGCTCTTTGTTTTTTTTTTTTGAGGTAAACATAATCTAAGAGCAACAAATTATGATTACATTATATGGTTGTAGTTAAACCATATTATTATTAATATAAACATTATACGGTTAAATCAAATAATTATATTATTTTTTTTAAGCACAAAACAGTATAATCCGATGACTTAAAGAAACAAATAATAGTTGTTTTTAGTAATTTTTTGGTTACTTACGAATAAATTTAACATATTTTGTTTATAATTAATATATTATGGTTAAAAATAATATATAATTTTGGAATATTAATAAAACTTTAATTATGGTTTAAAGTTTAGCAAAAATGGTATAGTTAAAACCAACCATGTTAAATTTTTTAGGTGTAGTAACCATTTAATGATGAAATCTTAGGCAAAACTTGTTCATCGCAACTATATATTTTTTTATTTTTTTCCTTTTAAACTTCAAAAGATATCCAATTTTTAAATAATATTATTTATGAATTTTGATTTCCCGCATATAAAACATGATAAAAAATGTAAATAAATTAAACTTTAAGTAAATAGCTTTTATTTTAATTAAAAAATAATTATAATATCTTAACGATTTTAGTATTTCCCTTATAAAAAATACCATGCCGACTATAGGGTCATCAAGTGCCGAGTTTAGGAAAATGTGTGCCGACATTAGGCACAAGTGGTGTATTTTTGAAAATACCTAAAATACTCAAATTTAATAAAAAGATATTTAAAAACAGTTAATTGACTCTAAAACATAAGTAATTATTGGACAGTAATAAAAAGTTGGTATCCCAATAGCATGTTTATACTCATAACGGCAACACTTTCAATACGAAAAAAAAATTAAACTGCCGACTACTGGAGCATTTACCCTGGGCCATTGAACTTTTAATCAATATGAGGGTAAAAGAGAGAGAGAGAGAGAAAGTGTGAGTGATAGAAAGGATTAGTTTTCATTCATTAACATGAAATTCAATATATGACCATGGCTACCAGGTGGCCTTGCCACACAATTGACAATAAATAATTATTAAACATTTAAACTAACAAAATTCTAACTAAAAATGTAATATTTTTTGTTGTTGTTGTAAAAGAAACATTTGGTTTTATATTCTGTGGAAAGAAAACAAAAAAAAAAAAAAAAATTCTGCGGGTTAAATTGGAAAAAAATGAACACAGATTAATTACAAATCAATGGAAAAGAATAGAAAAATAAAATAAAATATAGACCAGACTACAAAACAAAATCAAATGAAAATGAAATTGATACCTTGGGATACTTAATCAACAAAAGGCTGATATAAAAGCAATGAAGTTGTAAAAAAACACTATAAAAAATATTTATAACCAGAATTGTGCTAAAACTAAACGAAAACTCAATCAATAATTACTCAAACCCTGTTTAGGGTAAATAAAATAAAAAAAAAATATATAGCGAAAAATTACTTAAATCTATTAAAAATCCTGGAAATTTTTTTTCTAATTTTTAGGCTTAAATTCAATGTAATCGATATTTGGCAACAACATATTAAATTTCATGCTTAAATCTTTTTTGTTTCTTTCTTTTTTCACCAAAAGTACAATTTTTTTTTTCATTACATTTCATTTGAATTTTTTTTAAATCTCTGCTCTTTTTTAAATCTTTCTTCAATCACTTTCTTCTTTTTCTTTGTCATTGAAATCCTTTTTAAATTCCTTTTGTTTTGTTTTTTTTTTGTTGCGAAAACTACTTGTCTTTAGTCTTTTATTTGTGCAATTAACAAGGATTAGTATTTAAAGTCCTTTGCCTACAAGTTAAAAACAAAATCTCTCTCAGTGTTGCATTTGTAATGATGGCTTAGGTCTCTTTGTCACATTAGTTGTCGCCAGCCGTTATGTTGCTCTAATTCTGTAGGTTTTTTTTTTTTTGGTTTGATATTTTATAAAAAAAAAATTGTCTACAGGATTTGATTTAGCCAGCTTAAGCATAATGTTTATAGTAAACAAAATAACATAATACATATTTAAAATAAAGCCAGGAGCAGATTTAAAAGATTAGTAACACACAATGGAAGGAAGGAAGAAAATAATAATGACGCTCACTCGCAAAACTCACTTTGCATAAGGAAAGTGACAACAGGGATTAAAAAAATAATTACAAGAAACTAGAATGACACAAAACTACTTTAAGGACCACAGAAATTAAAACATTAAAAAAATCATAGGCGGGAGTTTGGGAGTTATACACAGCAGAAAAAAATAATTGCATCAACTAAAGATTTCACAGTGCAAAACGGAAAAAAATAACCATATACGGACACCACTACGTGATAAAAGACCAAAAATAAAGACCCCTGTCTCCCAGTTTTTCCCAAAGTACTCCAGGTTTTTTTTTATGGGCCCTCAAAGATGTGGGGCCTCGATGTCATTTTTGAAAAAAAAAAAAAAAAATGATCATTTACTCAAGCTCATGTTTTGCAAACCGTTTGCAATTTTGATATACTCTCTGAGGCAAAGTTGTAGCTCTTGGCATAAAGAACAAAAATTGTGAACATATAATATCAAAAAAACTTCATCTTCAAGGTCAAAATCGCAAAAAACTTTAAAAAATTCAATTTTTTTTTACCTTTTTTCCCCTGTTCAGGTCCATAGGTAGCAAACCGTTCAAAATTCAAGGAAATAATCAACTACAAAAATGAACCTAAGATCTCAATAAACAACTTTCTAGAACATATGAACTTCCTAGGAATGATTCTTAACACCGTTTAGGTAGCGCTCAGGTAGCCGGGAAATTTTTCACCTCTAGAACTTCAGGTTACCCAATCTCGTAAGAACCATCTAGAGCTCCTTGCAAATTTTATCAGGATGTTTAATGTCGCATCATTAAGACAGTCTAGGTTTTAAAACAAAATATTTTAGGTGGAATTCTTGCTGAGCCGGGCTGCGGAAAGAATTTGTTAAACTTGTTTCTTTTGTAGGAGGAATACCGCAGCAGACCACTTACTTCATAGGACCCTTTTCGACCCCCTTCGTTCCTCATCCGACTAGAACTTTACGAATACCTTACTTTCATTAAGTCTCGTGCTGTTTCGTAGCCTTTTACTCTCGACAGTAGTGATTTCAGACTGAAGACTGATACATGTCGACATTCTTCCTCATCACAGAGGCTAGGTTTCCACAGCATGCCCTCTTGGTCCAAACCCTTTTTTTGTTAGCCTTTTTCCAAGCACAGTCTGAAAGTATCGTCTTACCGTGATTTTTAATTCGACCAGATAATACTTGAGAGCACGTGACCTGTATTAACGCAGTTAACCATTTATAGCCACTTGTAAAGTTAGGGTGGTTGGTAGCTGTGCCGAGAACGTGAATGGCTAGTTAGTGGTTAAAGAGGACTAGTTAACTAGTTAACAGCTCCCCTAATCCACGGTGGAACAGCATAAGCCAGGGATGCGTCGTCAAAAGGGTGCTTGGCCTTTAGTATGCGAACTCTGGATAGCGGTCGACCTCCAGTTTCAATGTAGACTTAGCCAAGCATAAGGAAGACTTCAGAGAGGAATGGACAGAAAAGCCTCGCAAGGGGTGAACAGGTTAATCTCTTAAGGTTCTCCTATGGCATTGAACCGGGATATTTTGATAGGGATGGACAAGGAAGCTTCGTTAGAGGTGAAGATATTAATCCCTTTACGAACTGCGGTGGCCACTGGCCAAGGGAGGATACCGAAAGAGAATGACAGAGAAACCTCGCAAGGCGTGGACTTGTCAGTCTATGAAGATACTCCTGCGGCTATGGATGAATTTAACGTACCTGGCCCTGTGGGCTTAGGTAAATTCTTTAAGGAAGCAGGCACCTCAAAACGTTCTTTCAACGTTGAGTCGGAGTTTCTACAGCTCATGCCTAAAAGTGAGATGCAGATGCAAGGTTAGAGGCAGAAGAGGAGACGGGGAAAGGAAATACGCTGAGACGGCAGCTCACATTGTGTGTGAATGTCCAGTACTCCCCAGCATAAGACTCAGGACCACTGGTAAAAGTCTGTTAAATGTAGATGCCATGGGTAACCTGAGCCTTGAACAAATGCTAGCAATTACTAGAGGCTGCGTGATGAAAAAGAAGGCCGTTAGTTACCAGTCGACAGTCTGAAATCAGTAAAGTTAAGATTAAAGGCTGGTTGTAGCACGTGACTCAATGTGAGGAGGTTGCCGTAGATTACATTTCGGTTGCCTGTAATCATAAAGGAGGGAAAGGGGTTGAAAAGGGACCCGTTCTGGAAGTGTTCTGCTTCGATATTTCCCCTACATTAACATTACCCATTTGTAGGCACCCAGATTATATCCAAGCTCCTTCTTGGTCTTCTTGCCAATTTGTAGTGAAAAATTCCAGAGTCTTTGGTGAGAATCGAACCCACCAAACCCCGTACTGATAGACTAGCACACTACCTACTAACTCACCTAGGCTCCTCCTTCTCATTCAGACAGCTTACTTCCAATTATGCAGTGCCCTTTATGAGGATTATCACAAGCAATAATGAGTTTTTCCCGAGAGCTAATAGTGCGTTCGTTTTTTCGATTGGGAAAGAAATAATTTTCGTATTAATGTTCCCCAGTGGATTTACAACGTTCAAGTTTGCATAATTGCCTTAAGCTCCGAAAACCAAACTATCATTATATGGAACTCGTACAAGTACGGCCGGATATTAAGCGCACGTCTGTACACATCTCGACTTCATTACTTTACAATCAAGGGCCTTAATGGCGGCTAAAAATTTCTCTACAAACATGTCATTTTCTGAAAAATTCTCTTAACTCCTTATTCTCAATTAAAACTCGTCATTAATCAAAAAAAAAAATTAATTGTCTCAATCCTTTAAAATTTGTTCATAACTTGTTAAGAATCTTAAAGACTAAAATCAGAAAAACTTCTAATGACCTTTGACATTTCTTCCAGTTCTCATTAATTCATTAAACACCAATTTATTACAAAAATACAACCCTCATCATATTTGCCGCACTGGGAAACCTTTTTTTCTTCCAAATTTTTACAACTTTAATTTACAATTTTCAAGGGGAAAATTGCACTTTTAGTGCAGTTTCGTTTTTATTGCTTTGTTGTGCAGATTGTAAATATCCTGGCAAAGGACTTGTAAAGGTACATGATTAATTTTCAAAGGTTTCTTTTTAAGAAAAAAAAAAACGAAAAAAGTATCGTATTACTTGACATACCTTTTTATGGTTGCACATGATTTCTGTTTGTTTTTTTTTCATAAAGAGAGTAAAACATGGTTGTTTTAATTGCTCAAGGAAATTATTTAGGTATTAAAAAAATTCTGTTACAGTTACAATGCACAGTAGGATGGAAAAAATATAAAAGAAGTAAATAAAATAAAAAAATAAGAATCCATTTACTAGGCCGTGATAATGGCGAATTCAGTAATTTGACCTATTTCTAGAAAAGTCAAGCTCTCCCTATAAAATAATTTTTATTACTTTTTTCATATACGTATGTGACCGCGCACAGAAAAAAGGAACAAATAAGAGTGCTATATTCGGCCATGCCGAATCTTATATATGTATTCACCATAGTATTCCCTTACTCTGTTATCTGTTGTTTCCCAATTTCACAATAATTTACACTCGGTTTTTACTTTTATGATTTTTAGCTTCATTAATACGCATATGAAAGATATAAATTTTTATTTTAAATTTTATCAAAAATTTTTTGTAAAAATTTTATCGAAAATTTTTGTAAAAATTTTTTTTGTTAAAATTTTACAGAAAATTTGTTGGTTAAAATTTTATAGAAAATTTGTTTGTTAAAATTTTATAGAAATTTTTTGTTTTTAATTTTATCGAAAATTTTTTGTAATAATTTTATTAAAAACTAGCTCTCCCCGGTGCGCTTCGCTACACCCATCAACAAAAAACACAATAAACACTTGAAAGAAAAGTATGACCAAATTTTAACGCGAAAACGCACGCTATTCTCAAGTCAAAAATGTTCCCATCCAACCTGTTTTTTGCTAGACTGTACGTATTAACACGATAAAATTTTTTACTTTTAATGGGATGTGCCACTCCCAGTATTCTTATCCAGTCTGTATTTTGCTAGACTATGCACATTAGTATGAGTGTTACTTGTGCAAAGTTGCAAGACTATACCTAATGTAGTTCTCTAGGTACGCGATAATAATTTTTCACTTTATATAGGAGGTACCCCGCCCTCCATTCAAATTCAGTCTGTGTTTCTCTACAAAATGTATTTTAATATGGGGGTTACTGATGCAAAATTCCAAGGCGCTACCTTTTGCAGTTCTCTAGATACAGGAAATAATTTTTTACTTTGTGTGGGGGGTACCACGCTCACTGTAACAATTCAGCCTATGTTTTTCTAGAGTATCCGCATGGGTATGGGGTTTACTTCTACCCACTTTGAAGACCATACCTATTATAGTTCTCTATATACACACTGTCCCAATTCATTCTGTATTTTGGCAGACTATGTGTCTTAGCACAAACGCTACTCTTGCAAAGTTTCAAGGCGCTATCTATTGCAGTTCGCCAGGAACACGATAATAATATTTTACTTTATATGGCGGGTGCCAACTATTCCTCATGAACCAATACTCATACACCGTTTGTACATAAAAACCTTGGTATCGACGTCACCTTTCATATAAATTTTCAGAAACAAAATCGGTTCACGCATTCCAGAGAACATCAATTTCTAACACAATGCAACTTTTTTTTATATATATAGATTATTTGTAAAAATTTTATTTAAAAAATTATAAAAAATTTTTTTGTAAAAATTTTATACAAAATTTTTTGTATAAATTTTATACAAAATTTTTTGTAAAAATTTTATACAAAATTTTTTTTTCAAAATATTATATACAATTTTTTGTCAAAATTTTATACAAAACTTTTTTAAACAATTTTTTCTAAAATTTTATAAAAAAATGCCTACACTCAACTTTACCATACCTAATGGAATCAGATATTTTATGGATATATTACATAAAGAATAAAAGTTCAAAGTATATTCAAAGTATATTCGAACAATGGGGATCATTGAAAAAATATATTTTTGTGTCAAAAAACAAAAATATTTCTAAAATTCTATCTGAATGACTTTTAGAAAAAGGGCAACATTTTGTAAAACAAAAAAATTTTTGAAAAAAATTTAAGGATCTTTTTGTTAAAAAAAGACTTTTTGTGACAAATTAGGAATTTTTGTTGGAAAAACAAAAGTTAGTTATTGAAGGAAAATGTTTTTTTTGACGATTACATTTTTTTTGAAGAGAGTGTAACTTTTTGTAATGAAAGTGCAACTTTAGATGCATTAAATGCGACATTATGTGTTTAAAATGTAACTTCATGTATAAACGAGCAACTTTTTGGGACTTTTTTAGACGAAGCTCGACTTTTTTCGAATCAAAATTAATTGTTGAAAAAATTACTTTCTGAGAAGTATATTTTTTCCTTTTTTAGTAAAAGTGCAACTTTCCATGCAATAAATGCGACATTATGTGATTAAAATGTGATTTTATGTAAAGAAAGCAACTTTTTGTGACAAAAAAAAAAAAAAAAATATATGCGATTTTTTTAAGGTGACTTTTCTTAGACGAAGTTCTACTTTTTTTCGGAAAAAATTGGTTGTTAAATAAAATACTTTTGATAATTGCATTTTTTTCTTAGGGAAGCACAACTTTTTGTAATGAAAGTGCAACCTTTTTTTGCAATAAATGCGACATTATGTGATTAATGTTGATAAAAAGTGCTTTCGTTTATGAAATAGATATAAGCGGTATACAGTGGTTAATGCAAATGGTCTTGCAAAAGTGCAAATGCGTTAAATCATTCAAATTTAACAAAAAAACTAGGTATTTTTTTGTTGGATTTTACAAAAAAGCTATGATATTATATTTTTCATAAACGAAAGCACTTTTTTATTAACTTTATTCACATAATGTCGCATTTGTTGCAAAAAAATTTGCACTTTCATTACAAAAAGTTGTGCTTCCCCGCTATTGTATTTGTAAAATAATAATATTCAATGAAATAAATAAATAAATAAATAATTGCAATTATTAAAAAAAAGTGTGAAGTTTTGTGAAAAAGTGCAACTATCAGTAAATACTGAGCGATTTTGGGCGAAAAATGTGCAACATTCTGTGAAAAAGTTGCAACTTTGGGTAACAAAAGTTACATTTATTTCTGCAGGCAATGCCAAATTCCATGCAGAAAGTAAGACTTTTATTATGACCAACCCCCCCCCATGACAGAAGTCTTCGAAAAATACAACTTTCTGATGAAATAGTGCAACATTTTAGAAAGTGCAATAATTAATGAGGGAAGCGACTATTTAAAAAAGTACATTCAGTGAGGTCGCAGATATTCGATTAAAAGAGTACGATTTAGTGGGAAATATAAGGGCGATTCTCATTGAGGAAACTGGTATTTTCTATAGGGAAAATGCTGAGTTAACAAATGCAAAATACTAATAAATTCTATTAAAATATTGCGCATTTGGTAAGAGAGGAAATGGTAAATTTGTTCAGTGGGTCGTACAGCCAAAGTTTGAAAGAAGTACTGCGACATGTTTGGGAGGTCAAACGAGACGACCATCTGACTCGATGTTTTTTGTGTGGTATACTTTGTGTAGTTTCTGTCAGGTTTGTTTTGTATTTTTTAGGTGTTTGGATTCGTGGCTGGCGTGAAGAGGTGGGACCTTCTGAGTCGCAACGGGGTCGTAAAAATATTGGTTGGACTGCTGAGGTTTCCGTCTACATATAAAAAGGATATAAAAAAGGACACTAAAAAAACTAACTGACACCAAATATACCACACAAAGAACCTCGAGACAGATGGTCGTCTAGCTTGACTCCCAACCATGCCGTAGGACTTTCTTTATAAATTCGTTCTTCGGCCCAATAAAGCTGATTTTATTAAAAATCGACAAACTATTTAATTCAATTATGATTTCCTTAAAAACAATTCATATACATTTTTAGTTTTCATCAAACCTGTTCATTTTCATTGCTTTCGTCCAAAATTGTGATTAATGTCATTAAAATCTTTATAAATGTCCCACTTTTTGACCTTGTCATTCAAATATTTCTTATATTTAATAAAATTTTTGGTATTCTATTTATTTAATAATTTACATAAAAGCAGCAAGAAATGCTTTTCCATTCATCCTAAACAGAAACCAATAGTTTTTATTCTTTACAATTGTACTGCTTCATATGACAACTGTCACATGAAAGTGTAGATGACATATGACAGCCAACTTAAGCGTTAAGATTACAATGCATTCTAATGAAAATCAATTTGTCTGTTTTGAAAAACAAATGAGTTAAATTTATATGCATCCACATGAAAAAAATAAATTTTAGAAAAAAAGAACAAATTTATGTTTTATAAATAAAGTATCATTAAAAAATTGTCATAATTCCTATGACATTTAAGTTATTGATAAAATTTCCTTTTAAATTCTATGAAATATTTTTTTGGAATATACATACATATGTATGTACATATATTTTTTTTCTAAAAGAACTAAACACAAATTAGAAAACAACATTTCGAACAGATGTCATTAAAAACTTTGACAGTTTTCTGAAAATCTCTTACCAACAGCAGCAGCAGCTACAAAAATATTGCATACGGAAACATTTTCAATTTGATTTTCTTAGCAACTCTTTGCTTTAAAAATTTCTTATTTCCCCTTTGGTAAGGATGGTGTAGGTCATGTTGACAACTCTTTGACATTTGGCGCTCTTTAAGATGTTTCAATTTGTGTTTGCCTTTTTTTCTACACTTGTCATTGTTAAGACATTTGACACATGCTCGTCAGAAAAATTACTCGTACAAGGAAACACTGAGATGCTTGAACTACATACATACATGACTGGGTGTATGTATAAATACTCGTACAAAATAATGAATGAATAAATAAGTGAATGGATGGCTGGTTGGTTAGTTGCACTTCATTGAAGGTAACGCTACATTTCCGGCTTAATATATGCAGCTTATTGCAACAACAACAGCAACAACGGCAGCCAGCTACAGCAACAATAATAAGAATTAGTAGTAAGTAAAAGTGACATTATTGATTAATGTCATACACTTTATTTGTTTGCCTGGGGGAGCTGTCAATCATTTCAATAATCATTTGAGTTTGATAATTTATTTAAAGTTTATACAAAATACTTCAGTTTATAAAGAAGCAAAAAAAAATAATATTAAACGTCTTAAGTAAATTAATAGTGGAAACCAAATTAAAAGCTCTTGAAAGTTAAACAATAAACTACAAACACTTTAATAGAAAAAAAATTAAAAGAAAATATTTTGTCAGAAAAATGCAATATTTCCGGAAAAGGTGACTTTAAGAAAATCTGTTTTTGCTTCAAAAGATTATTTTTTTGTTCAATCAACATAAGCTACCCATTAATCTTCAAAAATAGTTAATTTTTTTTACAAAATATTTGCATATTTACCAATTTTTTTTATTTTTTCGCTAATAATGTTGCACATTTTGTGGGCAATCTTTTCACCAAAAATGTTTTTTATCAAAAATGTTGCATTTTTACCTCCAACAATTTTGTATTTTTTCAATAATAATGTTGCACTTTCTTTCTTTGCAAAAATGTTGTACCTTCTTTGACAAAAATGTTACATTTTTTCGGCAAAAATTTTGCATTTTTTTTTTTCGACAAACCTGACTTTGACAATATAAAAATACTAGATAAAGTAAACAATGAGAGAAAGCGGTTCATAACAGAAAGCTTAAGAATTCAACAAAAAATACACAAAACGATAAATAATAAGAAGACGTTGACAATTTAAGCGCCAGTTACAGGGTTGTAATAGAAAATAGCCATTTAAAATAAAATTTCTGTTTCTTTATGTTTGTGTTTATATATGTATATGTGTAGTTATGTTTATTTAATTTAAAAATTATAAATGTTATAATCAAGATATTGTATTACTGTAAGTAATTAGTGATTAATAATTCTGTTGTTTATTTGTTAACTATAATGATGTTTTTATATTTTATGTAAATAGACGAATCCCTTGATAAAGTGAACATACAATTCACGAAACGTCGGGAAAAAATGTAATAAAAATTCTGCATTTTTATTAACAAAAAAGAGTTAGGCCTTATTAGCTTAAAGATAATAATCAACACAATAAAATTCAACTTGGCCAAAAATACATACAACGCAAGCATAAAAGTTGTTGATCATAAATGTTGTAGTTTTTCAAAAACAATTTTAGTTTTTATATCAAAATTATTTAATTTTTTTCATTAAAAATGTTTCACTTTTTTCACCTAAAATATTTTACTTTTTTCACCAAAAATATTTTACTTTATCACCAAAAATTTTAATTTTTTTCCCCAATAAAGTTTGACTTTGTGTACCTAAATTTTCCAATTTTCCCCTTTTTATCAAAATTTTTCACTTTTTTTTACCAAATATGTTTTATACCGAAAATATTTCTCTTTTTTCACCAAAATGTTTAAATTTATTTATCAAAAATGTTTCACTTTTTTCCAAAATAATTCACATTTTTTTACAAAAAATGTTGCATTTTTTTACCAAAAGTGTTGTAAATTTTTCACAAAACTTTTGCAATTTTTCACCAAAAAAGTTGCAATATTTCTACCCAAAAATGTTTCACGTTCTTCACCAAAAATGTTTCATGTTTTTTTTTTATAAAAAAATGCTTTCCCTAAAAATCTTTCAAATTTTTTACAAGAAATGTTGCACTTTTTTTACTAAAAATATTTCAATTACTTCTGCACCCAAAACTGTTGCACTTTCTTCACCAAAAATATTTCATTTTTTCATTAAAAATGTTTCACATTTTTTTATCAGAAATATGCACCGAAAAAGTTTCACTTACTTCACCCAAAATTGTTGCACTTTTTCACCAAAATAGTTTTGGTAAAAATTTTCACTTTTTTCACCAGAAATGTTGCAATCTTTTTCCGCAAAAATGTTTCACTTTCTTTACCGAAAATGTTTCGCTTTTTTATAAAAAATATTTTCACTTCTGTCAAACTTTTTTCAAGAATTGTTGCACTTTTTTCACAAAAAATCTTTAACTTACTTCTCCACCCAATTTTGTTGCACTTTTTTCACCAAAAATGTTTCACCTTTTTGACCAAAAATGTTATAACTTTTTGACCAAAAAAGTTTTACTTTTTTGATCAAATATATTTTCACTAAAAAGCTTTAAAATTTTTTACAAAAAAATTTGCACTTTTTTCACCAATAAACAATCAAAGCAGTTGCACTTTCTTCACCAAAAATGTTTAATTTTTTCATAAAAATCGTTTTCACTAAAAATGTTTGACGTTTTTTTTTTACCAAAAATGCGTCACATACTTCTGCTACCAAAATTGTTGAACATTTTTCACGAAAATGTTTAAATTTTTTAATTTATTTTCAAAAATGTTTAACTTTTTTCACCAAACAAAAAATGTTTTTTTTTAATATTTTCACCAGAAACGTATCACTTTTTACACCAGAAATTTTTCACCTTTTTAACCCAAACAAATTTCCCTGTTTTTCACCATTTATGTATCACCATTTTCAACAGAAATGTTTCACTTTGTTCAACAAAATTGTTCCACTTACTATTCCAACCAAAACTGTTGCATTTTTTTCACCAAAATATTGAACTTTTTCTGAAAAAATGTTGTCCATTTTTTACAAAAAGAATGCACTTTTCCATAACAAGTGTTGCACTTTTTTGTAGAAAAAGAAGTTGCACCATTTTCATCACTAAAATTTTTTTCAGGAAATTATTTGTCTTTAAAAAAAAAATAATAAACTTTTTTAACTTAATAGTTGCAAATTCTTTGTAAAACTTGCACTTTTTACCATAGCACATACATTAAGTACATATGTATATGAATTGCACTTTTTTTTAAAAGAATTTCTAATTTATTACGAATTTTTTAAAAAAAATTATGATTTTTTACGATATATTTACAAAAAAAAAATGTTTTTTTTATAAACTCTTGCGACCTTTCACAAACAATTAGATTTCACTAAAATATGCTCCATTTTTTACCAAAAATGTTGCATTAATTTTCACCAGAAATGTTGCAATCTTTTTCCGCAAAAATGTTTCACTTTCTTTACCGAAAATGTTTCGCTTTTTTATAAAAAATATTTTCACTTCTGTCAAACTTTTTTCAAGAATTGTTGCACTTTTTTCACAAAAAATCTTTAACTTACTTCTCCACCCAATTTTGTTGCACTTTTTTCACCAAAAATGTTTCACCTTTTTGACCAAAAATGTTATAACTTTTTGACCAAAAAAGTTTTACTTTTTTGATCAAATATATTTTCACTAAAAAGCTTTAAAATTTTTTACAAAAAAATTTGCACTTTTTTCACCAATAAACAATCAAAGCAGTTGCACTTTCTTCACCAAAAATGTTTAATTTTTTCATAAAAATCGTTTTCACTAAAAATGTTTGACGTTTTTTTTTTTACCAAAAATGCGTCACATACTTCTGCTACCAAAATTGTTGAACATTTTTCACGAAAATGTTTAAATTTTTTAATTTATTTTCAAAAATGTTTAACTTTTTTCACCAAACATTTTTTAATATTTTCACCAGAAACGTATCACTTTTTACACCAGAAATTTTTCACCTTTTTAACCCAAACAAATTTCCCTGTTTTTCACCATTTATGTATCACCATTTTCAACAGAAATGTTTCACTTTGTTCAACAAAATTGTTCCACTTACTATTCCAACCAAAACTGTTGCATTTTTTTCACCAAAATATTGAACTTTTTCTGAAAAAATGTTGTCCATTTTTTACAAAAAGAATGCACTTTTCCATAACAAATGTTGCACTTTTTTGTAGAAAAAAAAGTTGCACCATTTTCATCACTAAAATTTTTTTCAGGAAATTATTTGTCTTTAAAAAAAAAAAAATAATAAACTTTTTTAACTTAATAGTTGCAAATTCTTTGTAAAACTTGCGCTTTTTACCATAGCACATACATAAGTTCATATGTATATGAATTGCACTTTTTTTTAAAAGAATTTCTAATTTATTACGAATTTTTAAAAAAAAATTATGATTTTTTACGATATATTTACAAAAAAAAAATGTTTTTTTTATAAACTCTTGCGACCTTTCACAAACAATTAGATTTCACTAAAATATGCTCCATTTTTTACCAAAAATGTTGCATTAATTTATAAAAAAAAAATTTCATATAAAATGTACCAATTTCACTAAAAAATAGTTGAAAATAGTTGCCTTTTTTAGAAAACACTGAAATTTTCTTACTAAAAAGTTGCAATTTCTTTACAAAAGTTGTATACATAGAACAGGTACATCAAAAATAAGAATTGCACTTTTTTTTAACAAAAGTTCATTTTTAAGTTGCATTAATTTTTATAAATTTATAAATTTATTTATTTATAAATTTTATTATCTATTTAAAAAATATTTTTTTGAAATTTTTCCCTATACTTGCACTTTTTCAATTAAGGTCACATTTTTGCCCTAAAAGTTTCAGTATTTCACAAACAGTTGATTTTACCACAAAACCAATTTTTTTCCTGAAATAATTTCTAATAAAAAATAATTTAATTGTTTAAAATTATTTACAAAAAAGTAAATTTTATTCCCACAGATTACAAAGAAATTTATACTTCATAACAAAATTTCTGTTGATCACCTTGGCAACTTGCTACAACTTACACGTGTTAAGTGTAGATTTCTAGTTAAACCAATTTACCACCCACTGGATGAATCATTCGCAAAGGTGTATTACTGCTAAGAAAAATATAATACCTAAAGCAGAACTGTCAGTTTAAGTAAATGTCAGAAGAAAAAAAAACAATGTTTACACAAATATACTGACAGTATGATCTCTACGAAAAAACAAAAATAGAATTAATAAAGAAGATTTCAAGTGGAAACACCAATAACAACAGTAATTATAACAAAAAGCTTCAAAAAAGCTTCTCCGTACACATACAAAATATAAACACGTGTTACTTGTCTTGTTTAACAGCCCTCACCTTCTAACAGAAGGCAACATTTGCCCTCTATGCAAAAGGGGTGGTGGTTTGGTTGTTTGCTTTTGCCTATTTTAATAATATTTCAGTTTAATGGTGTGTGTGTATGTGTGTGGTTGTTATTACAACCTGGTACTCTTTAATTAAATTGGTGTTTCATTTTATTTAATGACATTGTTATTTTTGGCTTATCGTTCAAAAAGTTGAAATTAAATAATTGCACTTGAGTGCACTTTATTTTTCAAATAAAGCCCAGTATAACAGGGTTACAGCTGTAACAAAGGGGGAGGCATTTCGTACACCTCATTAAAGTGAAACTAATCCTTTGTTTGTTTTTTCGTAAAGAAAATTTTTAAACACCAGGCTTTGGAAAGTGATGAATATTGGAAATCAAGATGAGGGAAATAAGAGATTGAGCTAGAACACACAGAAAAATGCGTTGGGCTGAAAGTTCTCTTTCGAAATTTGAAATTTTGGAATTATAATTTCTTATTAAAATTAAATATGAAATTTGTATGCAATTTGTTTCACTTATTAGCTGACTTGGGGGATGTCAATTGCAGTTTGTAATTAAATAAACTCGCAATTACGCAATTAATTAAACTTGCAATTACGCAATTATATTTAATTGGAATTTTTCAATTACAATTACATTCAACTATTTGTAATTGTAATTGAGATTTTTTTAATTTGTAATTAAAAAATTCCAATTACAATTACTTGTAATTTGTAATTAAAAATTCCAATTGCAATTACATGTAATGAAAAAATTCAATTGTAATTACATGTTATGAAAAATTGTTAAGAATATAAATGAATTTTGTGCAATTTCAAGAAATGATTATTTGCCCAATTACAATTACTTCCAATTTGTAATTAAAAAATTCCAATTACAATTACTTGTAATTTGTAATTGAAAAATTGCAATTGCAATTACATTTAATGAAAACATTTAATTATAATTACATGTAATGGAAAATTGTTAAGAATATAATTGAATTTAGTTTATTTTCAAGTAATGATTATTGCCTTATTGCAATTACATTTATTTGTAATTGAAAATTTTTAATTACAATTACATGTAATGTGTAAATGAAAATGTTCAATTACAAATTACATGTAGTTGTAATTGACTTTAGTCCCTGCTTTAAATTACAATTACTTTTAATTGAGAATATGCAAAAACTCATTACCTGTCATTTTAATTTTAATTGAAATGTAATTGAATCCCCCCATGTCTGACAGTTAGTTACAAAAGAAGAAGTTAACTGGCTAAGGTGAGGATATTAGATTTCTATCCGATCGCAGTATCAACATGCCATTTAAGTTGGTCCGGGAATGCCAAATATATGTACTTAGATGAGATGTCGAGAAGTTCTACGTGCCGGAGCATCTAGCATATGGGATCATTTGTACAATGATTTCTGTAATTTTCTTTAATCGTTATCGGAGTTAGGAGGAGAGTGCCCAACATATTCACTGCCACTGCTTGGCTTAGAGTGAGCAGCTTTATTTTGGTAGCGTGATGATACAACAACTACCTGATTTATCAGACTATGAAATTTAAGAATATAGATACCAGGCGTGTGACTGCCCCTGCAGTCTGACCTAGACCAACTTCAGCTTTTATTTAATTAATTAATTAACTTAATTAACTTAATTAACTTAATTAACTTAATTAATTAATTAACCTAAATTGAGTTTCGTGCTCCACCAATGAAGGTGTTTTGATTTGAAAAAAAATTTTACGTCATAAACGATATAACGTATGCGGCGTGGCTGATTCATACAACTACTGTCGTTCCTGCGACAATACGATCCTCGCTCCGGAATGATCAGAGTCTTACTTGGACATTATATTATATAGGGAGTATTACGAACTATGGCTATCCTTAGAACAGGAGACATTAGGTCAAAACCGACGAAGGCACTCTTTGCCATGCTCAACTGGTTACCAGTAGACCAACTAGCCAGGGACTAGCATTCAGAACAGCTATTAGACTGAATGTCACAGATGCATGGAACCATATGTGATGGGGTCATGCCAGTATTTTAGGAATCACAAATATTATTCCCGGACTTATAGACTACTGCATCCCAAGACCCTTCTTTGGCTTTGACCTGACGGAGGGTCCTGCACCTCCACCTGGATCACTTTATGTGTTCACGGATGGCTCCAAAAGAGTTGATAGGGTTGGGCGCGGAGTTTATATAGAAGAGTTTGGAATCAAGATGTTTTTCAGACTCCCAAATGACTGTAACGTAATATCTAATAGGGATATATATATAGAGTTCTGTACGGACAGTACAGCTGCTATTCGGTCCCTAATAGCTGTGTTTATCACATAAAATCTAGTCCTGGAATGCCGGATATCCTTAAATGCGAAGGCGGAAAATACAACAGTCACCCGTAAATTGGTGCGGGGACATGGGACTATCGTAGGCAACTGTGTTGCTTATGAACTGGCGAAGAAGGGGACTCTGCTTCACGATGGCGCCATTGACGTCTATTGTGGCATTACCCTTTCTATTTGCGCGGAGCGAATAAACCATGATCGTTATGATCTGGCCCAGGTCAGATGGTCCAACGAGTCGAATTTTCAAACGGCAAGGAAAAGCCTGCTTAACCTAACCTACTTGGCCAAAGATTGTCAACTCAGCAACAGCAGTACCAACCGAAAGTTTTTTGGTCAGTTTTTTTTACTCTCGGCAGCAAAGCTGTTACAACTGTATCGCAATACATCTATTCACAGAAAAAATTATTTTCACCAATTATAGGTTGTAATTAGTTTCGGATACGACTTTAATTAAATTTTTAATTAATTCTTATTAATTAATTCTTATCTTCTTTAATCTTATCTTTCTTAATAAATTATATAACTGAATCAATTAAAAAATTAATCAAATTTGTATCTGAATCTAATTAAAATCTTTAATTGAAATTTATTTTTTTGTCAGTGTTCCAGGCTGATCAATCAGCCTATGTTGGAGTGAGAAGTAAATCTCTCAAAGACCGGTAAACAAGGGTGGCCTGACTGCCCTTAATGACAAAACAGAAGTGTGCCATAACGCTTTTTCTCATACAATTTTACTTGGGTAAAATGAGGTGGCGAAAAGTGGTCGTAGGGTAGAGTCTATTTTGTTTTGATATCGTTTTTCTCATTAGAAACTCATTATCCCAACAATGTTACAATTTAATCAATCCTTTCTAAGTCCTTACAAAAAGGACTCGTTTTTCAGCTAACGAAGCTCGGACGACTGATCTTAGGCGGTATAATCTTCACATCTGCATAGAGAAAATTCTGTTGCAAACATAAAATCCATAAAGAAGGAGGGGCGGAGTGTCATTAAACCCTGAATGGCTTAAAAACATACACAGACAAAAATATTTTCACCAATTACAGGTTTTATTTGGTTTTGGATTAAAATTTAATTAAATAATTAATTGATTCAATTATTTGTTTAATTAGGGAATTTATTGTTGTTTTTTAAGCAAATATATATTTGAATCAATTAAAAAATTAATTGAACTTTAATTTAAAACTAATTATAACCTTTAATTGGTGCATAAAATTTTTTCTGTGTATCACGAAAAAGAAGAAACGTAAACTGAGGTTTATCTGTAACAAATACCACAGCCCGCATTGGCATCTGGGAGCCTTATCACCAAACTTGGGAACGAAATTTAGCAACGTACATTTTGTGAAAAATATTACAATTAAAAGTTATTGCCAACGGGCTTTTTCCCGTAGTTGCGGTCTCATACTGCTTCAACACTTAATCAATGATGACAATGACGCGCAATAATGACGCAACGACTGCGATTAGTTCTTAAACCACACTTATAATAATTTAAAAAGAGCTTTTTAATAAATGTGTCACATTCAATTTAGTTTTAAAAAATATAAACTTTTACTTCTTAAGGGCCATCAACTATAATTGAAATTAACATAACGATATGACTAAACAATCCAATTTAACGAAATCCCCATAGACCGACCCAAACAATAAGTAGCAAAAATAAAAATAAATAAAAAACACACAAATTATTATACACCCAGGACATAAAAACGTGTAACTTTACAACAGATTATGTTACCACTCATCCTCCACTTTTTATTCTCATTCCAAAGGCACACATACACACACACACACTCACTCACTTTTATTTGTCACACTTTATTTGTGTGAAGGAGAGCAACAAAGCAGGACTCTAAAAGTCTCATCATACTTGACATGCGGCATAAGTTTCGAGATAAACATCTTATTTTCTTTTGATTATTGCCACTCCAAGCTTATTACGATAAATTATGAAGTAAAAATAAAATAATTTTATATCATTTCCACAACACTCCCCCTTTTTTATGACGCATTAACACTTGTGTGAGGAAAAAAGCTCTTGAAAAATATCAACGGTAGAGGGGGGGTGTTGAAAAGAGAGCTCTTGTTCTGTAAGCTGTTTATTTCCTCCCCTAAAAGTCGCCAAATTATTTATTAACACTATTTTATGGAATTTGTGGCTAGAAAGATTTGTTTTACAGATTTTTAGTTTTTTATGTCCTTAAATGTTTTTTTTTTTTTGTTAGAATTTATGAGTCTCTAGGGCATAAATTAACACTTATTTTTAATTGTAAAGTTTTTTTTATGTTACATGATTTTTTTAAGGCACCAACAGATGTTTGGCAAGTAGGGCAGAAAAAGGCAAAACAGTTGTTAAAAAATTTCAAAATTTTTTTTTTTTTACAACAAAAATTTTTTTTACAAACTTAGATATTAACAAGGAATGGTACTATATTCGGCCATGCCGAATCTTCTATACCGTTCACCACGGTGATTTTATTATTTTATTATATAAAATTGATTTAATTTAAGAAATAAACGCATTAAAAAAGGACTGCGCTTTTTTCCACTCATCAACAATATTTCGTAAGTGCCTAACTATGGAAAATTTTATAGAAAATTTTTTTGTTGTAAAAATTTTATAGAAATTTTTTTTGTTGTAAAAATTTTATAGAAAATTTTTTTGTTTAAAAAATTTTTTAGAAAATTTTTTTGTTGTAAAAATTTTTTTGTTTGAAAAATTTTATAGAAAATTTTTTTGTCGTAAAAATTTTATAGAAAATTTTTTTGTCGTAAAAATTTTATAGCAAATTTTTTTGTCGTAAAAATTTTATAGAAAATTTTTTTGTCGTAAAAATTTTATAGAAAACTTTTTTGTCGTAAAAATTTTATAGAAAATTTTTTTTTGTTGTAAAAATTTTTATTTTTTATAATACTTCAGTTATGGTTTATGTATTTAATTAATAATAGAATAGAATTTTATCCCTCGATAAAATTATAAAATTTATAAAATAAATTCTAAAATCCTAAAAATTATTGTAAACCTCTGTAAGTGGTGTTTAAAATATTTTAATAACAATGTAATTCCACAGAGTAAAAATACAATTCTTTTAATCAACTGGCGCCATCTGTTGCGTAATAGTTTCTAAAATATCCTATTTTCAAAAATAAAAAGGTGTGTGGTGAAAATGTAACGGTCTGCTGAAAATATCCCAGTTGTAAACCGAAAATTTCAGCACCTTTAATCCGGAAATTGCGTTTTTCATTGTGTTTTCTCAACTTTCTCTTGGAAATAAGATATTTTTGCGAAAAAGAAGTATTTTATATTGGGATCAGGATACTAAGGTAAACCCTCACAAAATTTTGTTAAAATCCATGGAGTAGTTTTTACGTGATGGGAACACAAACAATTAAGGACGGAAATGAGTTACTATTTTATTATATGTATAGACTTTTTTGTTGTAAAAATTTTATAGAAAATTTTTTTGTTGTAAAAATTTTATAGAAAATTTTTCTGTTGTAAAAATTTTTAGTTTTTGTGTAAAAATAATGCGGAAAATTTTTATAAAAATTTTATAGAAAAATTTTTAGTTGTAGAAATTTTATAGAAAAATTTTTGATTGTAAAAATTTTATAGAAAATTTTTTGGAAAACTTTTTTTTTAATATTTGTTTTAAAATGTTTATTGTAAAATTTATTTGAACTTTTTTAAATATTTTCCTAATTTTTTTGTGATAATTTTTGAAACTTTATTTCTAAAAATTTTTTTTAACATTTTTTTGGAAAAATTTTATAGAAAATATTTTTTTGAAAACTTTATAGAAAATATTTTTTTTAAAAACTTTATAGAAAATTTTGTGTAAAAATTTTATTAAACATTTTTTATAGAAATTTTATTGAAACTGTTTTGTAAAAATTTTATTGGAAATCTTTTGAAAAGTTTTATAAAAAATCTTTGTAAAACTATTTTGGAAATTTTTTTTGTAAAAATTTTTTGGAAAATATTTAGTTTTTTTTTAAATTTTTTAGTAAAAATGTTTATAAATTTTTTTTTTATTTAAAATTTTTTGTAATTTTTTTTAATGTTTTTGTAATTATTTTTTAAATTTGTTTTTGTAAATTTTTGGTTATAATTGTAGTAAAATTTTTGTTAAACTTTTTGTAAACATTTTTTAAAATTTTTCTTTAATTTTTAGGATCTTCCTGCAATCTGCAATCTAAATTGCGTCAAAATCTTCAGACAGAAGCAACAGAGTCTTTAAAAAAAATTTCATCATATTGACCCTCCCAATCTGTCTTTTGATTGCTCCTGGTTATCAGTGTGCACCCTGTTGGTCTAAAGCATGTATATTCTTGATCCTTGTACATAGAGAAGTTGATTTAGTGATGTCCGTCTGTGTTCGGGTTGAAATCAACTTTGCCAAGGCACAAGAACAGAGACACTGAAAATTTAAGCCCATGCATTTTATTCGAGACTGCGGCCAAAAAACCACGCCTAGTTATATTTTTAAAGTTTTTATTTTGTTCGGTTATAATGATTTTCTTTTGCTTTTTTTTAAACAATAATCACCGCGATGAAAGGTATATAACATTCGGTATGGCCAAATGTATCACTCTTACTTGTTTTTAAAGCCGATTTGATGATTCAGACATACATTCTGTTTCGCTAAGCATTGGGTTCAGCTTAGTTATTAATAATTGCTCGAACATCTTTGACATGTTCGATAAAAGACATGCAAGACTGTGCGAATCATCGTTTGGGTGGTCTTATCCTGGCTTAGAGATTATAGTTATCAAAGAAACCATCCACTCTGTGGGAAATTAAAATAAAATTTTTTTATATAAATATTTATTTAAATTGTTTTTTTTTTGTTATAAAAAAATTGGAACAATTTTTATTGCAAAAAGCCAAAAGTAAAACAAAACCATTTAAGAGGCGCCTAGTCAACACCTCATCGGCGTTGCAAAATTTGTTTAAACAAAACTCTTCTCGTTTTATAATTTTCTTATAATATTTATTTCCTTTAATTTTATTTAAAAACTCATCATTATTTGAACAAATAAAAAATAATCATTTTTAATAAACAATTACTCCATCTGACAAAAAAAAAGAAGTTAAAATCCTACCGGCTGAAAAACGAAAGACAAAAACACATGTAAACATTTGGTAATTCGAAACCCATTGTGTGTGAGTGTGTTGATCAATTGATATTGATAAATTTAAATTAAATATAAATAAATTTAAAACAAATAAATATAAAGCAACAATTTGCTGATAAAAATTTCAACATTTGTTAAACAAAACAGATTCTTGGGGAAAAAAAGTGTGTAAATTTATTTATTTTTTTGTTGTTTAATTTTTGCAAAAATGTAATTTAAAACTCAATTTTTAAACATTTTAAAAACTCATACGCGTATGCAGAAATATTTATATTTCTTTTGGTATAGAATAAGAAATCAAATGTTATAAAAGCAATAAAACAAGTTTGAAAAAAATTAAGTTTATTATTAACACAACAAAAATAACACAAAAAAAAAATATTATTAATAAACATAAATTCCAGGAAAATTTTTATAAATTAAAAAAATTAAATTTATAAATTTAAAAAAAAAAAATAAATGTATTTGTGGGTATACAAACTTGTACTAAGATATTTTCTAACTAAATGAGAGTTTTAAAACTTATAATTAAAAAAATATATATAAAAAAAATTAAATAAATTAGTACTAAAATATTTCCAAAATTAAGGAGTTTTAAAACGAAGTTTTAAAAGTAAACTTACATTAAAAAAAAATCTTAAATGCATTTGTTGGTTGATAAATTAGTACTAATTTTTTTTCAAATCGAATGAGAGTTTTAAAATTTTTAATTTAAATCAATTTGAAGCAAAAGATAGTCAAGCATGAGGCCAGTTAAATAAGGCCGAAGAAAAATAATCTTTATTGTTATTTAAACTATTAATTAAAAAACAAAAAAAAACAAAAAATGCAGAATTTGTTGATAGATAAATTAGTACTAAATTATTTTCAATCTAAATGAGAGTTTTGAGAGTTTTAATTTAAACTTATAATACAAAAAAATTATTGAAAAAAGTTGGTTGGCAAATTAATACTGAAACATTTTTAAACTGAATGAGAGCTTTAAAGTTTTAATTAAACTTATAATTCAAAAAATTAAATGTATTTGTTGATAGATAAATTAGTACTAAAACATTTTTAAACTGAATGAGAGTTTTAAAAGCTTTAACTTATACGTATAATTAAAAAAAAACTAAAAGAAGTTGCTAGACATTTTCAAACTGAATGAGAGTTTTAAAACTTTTCATTTAAACATATAATTAAAAAAAAAATGAATAAAAAAAAGTTTGTAGATAAATTAGTACTAAAACAATTTCGAACTAAATGAGAGTTTTAAAAGCTTTAATTTAAACTTATAATTAAAAAAAAAAAACTAAAAAAAGTTGGTAGACATTTTAAAACTGAATGAGAGTTTTAAAAGTTTTAATTTAAACTTTTAATTATAAAAAGTTAAATATATTTGTTGGGAGATAAATTATTACGAAAACATTTTCGAACTGAATGAAAGTTTTGAAAGTTTTATTTTAAAGTTTTAATAAAATGGAAATTAAAAGAAGTTGGTGGATAAATTAGTACTAAAACATTTTCAAACTGAATGAGAGTTTTAAAAGTTTTAATTTAAACTTATAATTAAAAAACATTTATTATATGTTTTGGTGTGGATAAATTAGTACTAAAATATTTTCAAACGGAATGAGAGTTTTAAAAGTTTTAATTTAAACTTATAATTAAAAAACATTTATTATATGTTTTGGTGTGGATAAATTAGTACTAAAATATTTTCAAACGGAATGAGAGTTTTAAAAGTTTTGTTTCAAAGTTATAATAAAAAAAAAAATTTTAAAAAACTTAGTGTATAAATTAGTACTAAAATATTTTCAAACTGAATGAGAGTTTTAAAACTTTTCATTTAAACTTATTAAAAAAAAATTGTAGATAACTTTGTACTAAAACATTTTTGAACTGAATGCGAGTTTTAATTTTAATTAAAAAAAAAAAAAATTGGTAGATAAATTAGTGCCAAAGAATTTTCAAACTGAATAAGAGTTTAGTCAGCTCAAGTGGATTCTGGTTGTCGACTAGTAATTGATTCTTTCTCCTCACTCAGTTTGACTAACTACTAGTGCTGGCAAAGTATTGAGTAGTGGGTACCGAGTATTTGATAAGTTTTTTGAGTACTCAATACACAAAAGTAGTTAATCGATACTTTTATTGTAGTACTTTTAGAAATAAATCGAATAGATTATTTCATGACTATGACAATTAATTTTCTATTATGTAAACGAAAGTATTGAGCACTATTGAGTATCCAATTGAATAGTATTGACTAGTAGTAGAGTAGTAGAAATTGCCAGCACTACTATCTACTAGCTTTTAGACTAGCTCGTATTTGAGATATCAGTAGCTGTACCCTGTCGTCATAATAACGCTAATAGGTTCCAACAATAGCACCATCTACACTCTTGTCATACCATTACAAATATTTAATAAATTTTTTGATTAAAGTAGCGGGATTTTTTCTTTTTATATGCGTATCAAGGCTAAATTTTCTAGAGTAATCAGGCTTAATCCTTTTTCTACGACAGGAATTGCCTAATGCCTTATGCCCCTCTTGTGGAATCAGAAAATGACTTTAAAATTTACCCAAACTTTGAACTCATCTAAATATTGGCGGCAGATCATATTTTATTGGACAATATGGACATTGGGTAGGAGTAAAATATATCGATTTTTGCCGATACCCATGTCTTTGTCAAGACATTAATGAGAAGGAGATTGTTTTAACATTTTCATTACATTCATTCATTCATTCATTCAGAAATCGAATGAATACGATGCAAATTTTTAAATTGGAAGGTTCAGAACCTGTAGGGAGTCATGGAACAAAATAGTTAATGGATCAAGAGGTCTATGTAATATTAATTTGATTGGTGTATTATCAAATAAAGCACTGCATGAGCACAAAACACAAAGCTCATTTGACACTCATTATTTCGTTGAATTTATGTTTTTTCATTGCACATGAGTGGACAATAATAAACACCGAAGACCAACGAGCTAAAAGACAGTTCGAGTGTACAAACATTGAACTCTGAATAGGCTTTTCATTTTTCATATTTTTTATACAACTACTAAACCAAAAAAAACACACTGACTATTTCGAACAAGAGATGAGTAAATATGGCGCTCACTGATATAGATAGTTCTTTTTACTTCATCAGCTCATTGCGTTTATGATACGAACAGATCTTTTATCACTTATAGTACGGTATGAGTAGGCATTTGTTCGGTAAACTAGTTTGAGTACGAGTATGACTTCATGCTTATGAGCACACCCATTGAATGAGCGTGCTCATGCAACTGTTTATTACACAGTGCATTACGAAAAAAAATAACCATATACGGACACCACTACGTGATAAAAGACCAAAAAAAACACCCCTGTCTCCCAGTTTTGCCCAAAGTCCTCCAGGTTTTTTTTATGGGCCCTCAAAGATGTGGGGCCTCGATGTAATTTTTGCAAAAAAATGATCATTTACTCAAGCTCATATTTTGCAAACCGTTTGGAATTTTGATATACTGTCTGAGGCAAAGTTGTAGCTCTTGTCATAAAAAACAAAAATGGTCAACATATAAAATCAAAAAAACTTCATCTTCAAGGTCAAAATCGCAAAAAACTTTAAAAAATTCAATTTTTTGTACCTTTTTTCCCCTGTTCAGGTCCATAGGTAGCAAACCGTTCAAAATTCAAGAAAACAATCAACTACAAAAATGAACCTAAGATCTCAATAAATAACTTTCTAGAACATATGAACTTCCTAGGAATGATTCTTAATACCGTTTAGGTAGCGCTTAGGTAGCTAAAAAATTTTCGGGAAATTTTTCATTTTTGCGGCTACCTAAACGGTGTTAAGAATCATTCCTAGGAAATAAATATTACTGTCAAAATCCATATAAAAAAAATTTAAAAAATTGTTTGCAGATATTTACTCTCCCTTACGCTATCACCTTGTTAAATATGCCTTGATTGATATTGAAAAGGATATCAAATCTTAGGAGAGCCGCTGCATGATCTGTTAATCTCGATGTAATCGACTGTTTTCGTTGGTGATATTCACTTCGTTTTGAGATAAAAGTGTAATTACCTCCCATCTCTGATTTAATAGTGATTAAAAGAATTTTTATATAGTTTTTTTATCCACGACTTTTCCCCACGATCAATGGCAATTAATCTCAAATTAAATGCTGACAAAATACATTTAAAATTTTCTGCCACTTAACATTCCCAACCAAAGGCCACCAACTTGGAAAAATATTTCGAGCTCCGTCAAAGAAGCATTCAATGATCAGTGATCGTTTTGAAAAATAAGAAGAAAGAAAAAAAAAACAACAGCCACAACAACTTTAATAATAATGTACAAACTATAATAAAATCAATAATCAAATAAGGCAATAGAACAAATGAGCAAAGAAACCATTTTTACACCCCTCCTTATACTCACTCAGCAACACTTAAATCGAAATTTAAAAAGCGTAAAATTTAATTAACACTCGGGAGGTCCATGACGATCAATTTGAACTTAAATCTTGCTGAAACAAAAATTAAAAAGATATAAATAAAAAAAAAGTGTATAAAGAATAAAAGAACTAAAACATAACAGCGATAGAATCGAGGCAATAGCAGCCGTTAAAAGCCCTGTATGTTGTTGTTGTTGTTGCTAAGTATGTTGCGCACGATCAGCACGTACAGAGTTTATAAATGCAACATGGCGCAAGATCGCCACGAACTTCAGGAAGTTTTTATTATTTTTTTTGTGTTTTTTTTTTTTGCTTAAACACAACAAATAACAAATTGTTTAAACTCAGCTAAACCTCAATTGAACCAACCATGCAGCAGGCACTCACTCGGCCAGTCAGCAACTCAAAGCGTTTGGTCTTTGACGATGCAATAATTTCTTGTAAGAAAAAATACGAACAACAATAACAACACAGTGAAGATGAGGGTGTTTGCTGATTATGATGGTGGGGTGTAATATGAGCCAAATTATGCAAATGCAACAAAATTGTGGATGGGTATAAGTTTGTTTTTATATCAAACTTCCTTGTAGCACAGTGGGTTGAAAAAGAAGAAAAAAAATAGTTGTTGTTTATGAGAGTAGCAATCATATTTTTTATTTATTTTTAACTAAAAACCGGAATGTCTAATATTTAAGTGCTGTATTAGCACACAAGCCCGCCGAGGCATTAGAGATTAAAAATATATCTAGTTTTCGGAGTCTATAGCTTAAGCTGCTAGCTGGTTTCCTGATATATATTCAACTATATAATAATACTTAATTTTAAAACAGTAGTCCACTCCTAGACCGGCATTATTCTAGTATTAGGTTAAGGTAAGAAGTCCGCTGGCATGCAGTAACTTTACTCGGAGGCCATTGTAATGCCACAACGGCCATGTAATTCTCACAGCTTTATGTAAAACCCCAATAAGAACCACCACAAAAACAATAAGGCCAGTCAGTGTTGCACCCATTAGCGTTGGAGGATATATATTCTAGGGGGGCGGTGGGTGGTCAAAAGCATTTTTATTGGAGAATACTATTCTGAAAATAAATATGTAGTACAATTTTTAATATTTCTGGGAGGCATTGCACCCCCCAGAACTCCCGGGGGTTCCAATTGTCACTGCAGGAATATGGCAAATGCTTTGACGCGGTTCACTCTTGGAAAATAGGGGCACCGGATGCTAGGGTTCCTAGAGCCTAAATCTGGAAGAAAAGGTCTGTGTGTTAAAACATACGGGTCCTCTTCGAGGCCCGACCAGTGCCCAAAGAACTGGTACCACGGGAATCGGTGGCCCCACAGAGAGCCTATCCTCTCTGTGACCGGTTATTGGTGAGGTCCCCTACGGGGGTACACGTGGTGGTTCTGGTTTAAGATCGATTTATGCAGGTAAGGTGCAAGGTCGATCAAGTGTGCTGTTGCACTCTCAACAGACGGAGTTTGGATAGTCTCCAAACCCCTAAGCAAGAGGTTATAATGTGGATCTAGGCTTGCCTTGGAAAGGCTTGACATATTATATAAATTGCTACTCATTGTGACTGTATCACACACAAAAAGCGATTGGTGGCAATCGTAAAGTGTTGTTATACTACACAATGGGGGCGCTGGTCTACGCCTAAGTTTTACTCGGTGGTAAGACCACCGTGAGGTTAGGCCGAGTAGGCAGGTACTCACGTTAATCTTGTTCCACAATTGCACCCCCAGAATGGCCTTTCTATGCCAATTATTGCAACCTTGACATAGTCTAGTCCTTAAAAGCACCGTTTGGCAAATATTTGAACCTGTGATACAGTAGAGCCTAATGGAGGCAGAGAAGCTAGTATATTGACTTCTTTTAAAAATCTTCTAAACTTCATCTAAACATCTTCTGCAGCTCATAGCACAAGAGATACTCATACGGTTCGATTCACGTTCAATAAAACAGTGTCCTGTAAAGATAGCCCCTAGAAATGATAAGGATTTTTTTCGAAGGGGTACCGACGACCTTTATCTGTTGATAAAGGTCCAAAGAATTCTGGAGAAATGGCAAACTGTAATATCTTAGACCATCTACGAACCGTTTCTTCTTGTGCTTTTTCCCAGATGGTATTCAATAACACCGCCAGGGGAATGTTATAGCCCCCTATGCCTAATTACTGAATGCAGTTTTAACTTTTCGTCTATTTATTGGTATAATAGCAATAAAACAAAAATACAAGAACCTTTGGAAATCAAATATTATTTTGACGCGTATAGACACTGATATTCTTTTCTGCCCGAAATATTGAATATCAATCTGATACTGATACTTCTGCTGACCAAAATTAGCCGCTTTACGCTTGAACAACAAGAGGAAATATTGCAACGTTATTTCCTAAGTGAATCGAATCTTATTTTCAAAGTGACATCGAATTTGTAAAATTATTCTTTCTAACGAGACGCATTGTCATCTCGGTGTTTATGTCAACTAACGAAATTGCCGCATCTATGGATTGAAAAACCGGCACGTCATTGTCGAGAAGCCAAGGCATCTGCAGAGAATGGAATTTTGCTGCGGACTTGGGATCATTGTGTGGTGGTATTATTGGCTCTTTTGTTAGAAAATGCTTCTTGAAACGCCATTTCTGTCAAGGATGGTCTCTGTAGTGCAATGATTACGGAGTTTTTATGGGTGAAAAAGGAAAATATAAACAATAGGTCTGCTGCTCACTAAATTCAGGTGATCGTGTTAACAGCCGTTTTTGGCGATGTCAATAGGCCGCCTGCAGAAAAACAAGCTGAGCGTCTCAAAGCCGATAGAGCGCCGCCGCCGGTTGTTTTTCCAATATTGAAGCCGCCGCCGTTTTTATCGGCTTGTTTCGGCTCAAAAACACCGTCGTTTTTGTCGACTTGTATAGCGAATGAACCACCCAATTTTGACAGTTTCTACTGTTTAATACAAAACTAAAATTGGTGAATAAAATCATTTTACTTAAACAAAAACACAAAAAATTAAGCCGAAAAGTCAGCTGTTTTTATTGAAAAAAAAAACCGTCGCCGCCGATTTATAATTACGCAGTCGCCGCTGCCGAAAATTTTCAATGGCCGCCTGGGGTATCATTCAAGGTCGATACTATACGAATAATCCAGATAAAATCCCTTAAGGCTAACACATCGTCTGAGCCATTCGTGCGATAGAACCAGAAACCTTCAAAAATGTCTTTGACAATTGGACTGACAGGATGAGATACTGCAAAGCCAACCGCGGCAGTCATATGCCATATAATCATAAGCAGTCATAAGTCATATAATCTTGTTTTATAAATAATGAAAATATTTGATTGAAAGAAATTAAGTTAATTTTTATTAATGTTTTTTTAAATATTTATATTTGGACCCGATATACATAAATTTATTGCTTTTTTATTTCTTTAAATACACCCACTGTGCGCTGCATTGAAAAGTTTGAAAACTAGTATTGGAGTTGCTTACGCAACACTTTTGTGTTGATTGGAGTTTTTATAAAAACAAGAATAAAAGTAATCGGTATTTATGTAATCAAAAATTTGCGTTTCATCTGAAAAGGCTATAAATGGTATTTTGCGTGAATGGGTGACGTGCATTCATATGGTTCTTTGGTTTATAATTCTGGCGAATATTTTATATATCTAGGCGATTGTAAGGTTGTAGGTTTTTAATGGCATAGACCAGTGGCTTTAAGAAACTCCAAAAGACTAGATCTTTCTGGCGTCAAAACAAAACGCCACCTCTGCGTTGGGTAAGGGGGCCCCAAAAAAAGGGTAGACTAAAAAAGTTACATATATGTAGGTTTCAAAAAACTTTTAGTTCTATTTTTAACATTATGTATTTAGAGCTGTAATGCGAATTTCCTGGTCTACTATACTCGTGAGTATAAGAAAAAATTCTGCTAGTACAAGTGCTGCTTCTGTCGCAAGCTCAGTATGCCTTTGGGAACTAATACTTTTGAGATCTCCCGTCATTTTTGCCTAAATGATGGGAAAAAATCACACAATCTCATGGGCTAGTTCAGTTCGACTCTGCATGATAGAACCATAATCTCAAAGCACTTATTCGCTTAATTATAGTACGTAATGCAGTCCTGTTGCAAATATGTGTCACTCGCATACATTATATCCAATTTTAAAGTCCTTAAAAGATCCAGTTCCGCGATTCCTCTGCGGCAATGTTTCATTATACTTATTCTTCATAATATCATTTGACTTGAATGTGACCATAAAATACTGACGACTGTGAAAGGCGAACAACTCTCCAGTGGCATGTTAGACTCGAAAAACCCTACTTTATTGATATAATTCTCTGCTTGGTATATGAGGTCTCCATAGTCTACAGCCTACAGGATCTAAAAATTAAAATAGACCTTGAGGTATAACCTGTAGGCAAGTTACTAGTAACAAGGCAATCGCCCATCCTCACGTATCCAGTCTAACTACTGTGAATGGCGATCAACCCTACGGATACATGTAAGGCTTGGTTAACCCCACATTCTTTACATATTTACCTTCGTAGTGTATGGAGTCACCAGAGCATAGAGCGTGCAGGTTCTAAAAAAAATAAAGACATGAGTCTTCAAGATCTGATCTGTGACCAAATTACTACATAGTACAACAGAAACCGCTAACCCCCTGAAATCCTATAGTCTAATTGTTTTGAATGGCGATAAACCCTCCGGGTGCATGTAAGGCTGGGAGAACCACGTTGTCTTTTCATATTTACCTTTGGGGTATGATGTGATCAAGATTGACGTCACTACCTAGCCCTAACCTGACGTTGGTCTTACCACGGGGTGAGTTAATATGTAGACCTGCAGGCCCATTGTCCCATAATTTTACTGCACACTAAACAATACGAGTGCAACGGCCGACAAAAGCACCTAAATGCGATTATTTCATCATTGCTCATAATATAGCACAGTGCACAATACGTACGCAATGGGTAGCAATTTATAGAACATGGCCAGCCTGGACCCATGTTCTAACCTCTTGTTTAGGGGTTGGAGACCATCCAACTCCTTCTGTAGAGAGTGCAACAGCACACTTGATCAATCTTGCACCATCTCTGCATATATAGATTCAAACCACAGCCACCACGTGAACACCAACAACCGTTCATAGAGAGGAGCGGCGCTCTGTGGGGCTACTGTTTCGTGGGACCAATCGTTTGGTCGGGCCTCGAAAAGTATCCATAATAAAACAAGCCTGTTCTTTCAGATTAAGGTTCCACCAACCCTGGCGTATAGTGCCCCCTTTTTTCTCAAGAGCACTTCATCATAACTTTTGAAAATACTGCAGTGACAGTTTTTACCCACGGGGGAAACCTTAGCTGTATTGTGGAACAAGATTAACGTGAGTACCTGCCTACTCGGCCTAACCTTACGGTGGTCTTACCACCGAGTGAAACTTAGGCGTAGACTAGCGCCCCCATTGTGTAGTATAACAACACTTTACGATTGCCACCAATCGCTTTTTGTGTGTGATACAGTCACAATGAGTAGCAATTTATATAATATGGCAAGCCATTCCAAGGCAAGCCTAGATCCACATTATAACCTCTTGCTTAGGGGTTTGAAGACTATCCAAACTCCGTCTGTTGAGAGTGCGACAGCACACTTGATCGACCTTGCACCTTACCTACATAAATCGATCTTAAACCAGAACCACCACGTGTACCCCCGAAGGGGACCTCACCAGAGAGGATAGGCTTCCTGTGGGGCCACCGATTCCCGTGGTACTAGTCCTTTGGGCACTGATCGGGCCTCGAAGAGGACTCGCGATTTTCTTCCAGATTAGGCTCTAGGAACCCTAGCGTCTGGAGCCCCTATTTTCCCCGAGTGAACCGCTTTAAAGCATTTGCCATTCCTGCAGTGACAATTAGAACCCCCGGGGGTCACCTTAGGTGTATATGGGTTTCCCAGTGCCTAAGGCTTGTTGGGCATAAAAATTAAGAGCTTTTGATATGTGGCCAAATTCCTAGTCTCACAAAAACCGCTAAGCCTCAGAAATGCTAAGGCACAAGTTTTGGCTAAAGACTTCCGTCGAGTATTAAGATGGCGCTGCAATTTCGCGGGGATTCGGCGGGGGTAGAATTTAGATGGTTTCCAATAAGGAATATTTGCATGGTTATATGCAGTGTTGAAGCGTAAGACGGCTGTCAGGTAAGGAGCAAGAAGGCGTAAATCTACAAATCACCTAAATGACATATGTCCGAATTGACGCCACAAGAAAATATCCATTTTGATGATAAAGAATTGAATCATTTTCAAAAGTTGCTCGATGCTTTCAAATGCTAAGATAAGGAAAACTATTCTCCATGTCTTTGAAAAGTCGCCTGTTATTTAAGGCCATCATTCACTATCATACTCAGTCGTATGATTTGTCAAAAATAGCCTGTGTGCCTAGAAAAAGTATGATAGTATGGCTTAGAGGTGTATATGCGTGAAAGACTTTTTGAATGGTTTGTACGATTTGATAATCATTTGAAAAAATTCTTAATTTTTTTTTTCTATGCGATCAGAGTTGCATAGTCTTTGTTTCGATGATAGTGTGGAAGCAACAACGCCATTTTGTAACGATTATTTGAGTAGGACGGAAGTCTGTCAGATTTTTTTGTGAATGAATCGCACGATCATGTAGGATAGTGCATCCTTTCCTTTAGGAATATGTAAAATATGACAAATTTTAGTTTTTAGGTTAGAATTGAATTGAAGACTTAGCAAAAACTTGAATGGAAGTCTAGGGTATTCGGAATAATAAAAAAGTAAGGCTTTTGTTACTCGGGGAGATCAGTTTTATTAGCTTAAAGAAAACTAAGAAGACTACTTATTTGGCTGGAAATTAAAATAAATTCTGGAGAACATGAAGTGGTTACAAGTTAAGTGACTACCGATTACTCATTGCTTTTACACTCCCCTAATTTTATTACTCATAGAAAAAACGTTTAGCAGTTTGTTGGCTGTGAATGAATGGTTTCGCTGGTGGCTTTTCTTATGCCAAAATGTTGTTGGGTTCTTTTGGTCGTTCACTGTTTGTTGTATGTAAAGTTGGGCTGCTGTTTCTTTGTAGCGCTTTTTTTTACTTCTTCTTCTTCTCTTTCTTTATAATGAACGATTTGTATGACGCTTTAAGATCGCTGTGGTAGATATAATTGACGACATGTTGTCTCACGATCGTGCTAAAACGATTTAAAGCTAAGTTTGCAAAATAAGACACACAAACACACACTTATACATATATAAAACGATTTATATACACTCCATGCACACATATAAAAAAAAAGAAAAATTTTATAAGTTTAAAATCTAAGTGATCAGTTTCAAGCGGAAAATTATCTTTGACTGTTTGACTTTAGATGTTTAGTGTGTCAGAGATTTAATGATGGTGTGCGGGTCTCCACATCTATCTAAATATTTGTCTTTCTGGCTGTGTCTGTCTGTCGGTGCGACAAGTAATGAGAGCTTTAATAGCTTTAAGGGATTTGACAGTTAAATAATTATGCAAATGAAGTTTTGATTTTGTAATAAAAATAAATTTTGGAAAAAAAGTGTGAATAAAAAATAAAATAAAAATAACAATTTTTCTTTAAAGCAAATGACGGCACAACTTTTGAATGAATGCATTGTCCTACATTTTATTTTTTTTAATTAATGAATTTGTTGTGCCAAATGGTTATTTATTATTAAAATTGAACTTACTAAGCAGTGGCTATTTGTTAGCATTTAGAACAGCTATAAATTTTCTCTTTATTATTATTTTTTTTTTTGTTTCAAAAAACATTTCTGTCGATGTTGCAATTTCCTCTAATTGACACATACGGAAACTATTTTTTTTTTATTTTTAATTTTTTGTTCACTGTTGCTTTAAAATATTTATTTAAACAAAGAATATTTTTTCAGCAACAGTGTTGTGGTCGTTAGTTTAAATTCATTTTTAATTAGTCATTTTATTTAATTTTTAGTTTGTAATTTAGGTCATTTAATAAATGCAAAATTGAAATTAATCATTTCACTGTTTAATTAGGTGGCCTTTTTTTCATGACAATTTCATAAATTTTTTAAGTGTTATAAAGTGTTATAATAATACATAGATATCAACTATTTTAATTAAAATGTTTGAAGCTGTCTGTGAAATTGATTAGTCTAATTAATAATGATGGGAGACTTTATTTTTAATTGGCAGGAAATTTTGGGCAACCTTAACCTAAAAAAAAAAACATGTGTGAAGAAAAATTTGAAAATTTTTAGCTTAGACACAAACCTGCTAATTCAACAGAGCTCTGTTAAAATGCTAACATAGCGCTTTTAATGGAATAATTCTTTGGTGTATGCATTCACGGAAGCAATGCAAGGTGGAAAAATAAAAATTAGTCAAGTGCGAGTTAGACTCACACACGTAGGGTTCCGTACTATGTTCAGTATAATTTAAAAATTCCAGTTGTTTATTTCTTTATGTCTTATGGGACACCCTTAAATTTTAAAATTAAAGTAATATTCGCGAAAATTGCATCATAATTGGAACACCCTTTAAATTTTAGTATGTAATTGATTTTATAGCGGCCATGGTAATACACTTTCTATTAAAATATCAGGAGACCACCTATTGCGGTTAAAAATATAAGGTAATATTCGTGAAAAACACGTCACTAATGGACACACTTCAATTTTAAGTATTTGTTATAGCGGCCGAAGTAACACATCTACTGTAAACATTTCAAGAGGGTATCTATTACGGTTTATAAAATCATGTCACTGTCGGAACACCCTTTAATTTTATTATTCATTATAGTGGCCATGGCAACTTCCTTTCTATAAATATATTAAGAGTCTACTTATTACGATTACAAAATAAGTTACTATAAGTGAAAAACATGTCACTGTCGGAACACCCTTTAATTTTTAGTAATTGTCATATCGGCCGTGGCAACACATCTTCTGTACAAAATTTCAAGAGTTTACCTGTTACGTTTCAAGAAATAAGGCTTTATACATGCAAATCACGTCACTGCCGGAAAACCCTTTAATTTTTACTATTTGTCATTGTGGCCATAGTTATACACCTCCTGTAGAAATTTCAAGAATCCACCTATTCATTCAGAACTTAGGCTATATACATGCAAGTCACGTCACTATTGGAACACCCTTTAAGATTAATATTATTAAGTTCAATTTTGTATACTTGTTTATAAAACAAACATAGTTTTAATTACTGTCTGCAAATTGTAAGTGGTTGCCACTTACAGCTCAAAAAAAGACATAAACGTAAATAACACGTCAATTTTGAAACACCCTACGTTTTAGTATTTTTTGCTATAGTGGCCGCAGTTATACACTTTTGGTAAGCACATTTTCGTGAATAACACCTCTCTATTGGAACACCCTATAAGTTTTAGTATTTGTTGCTATAGCGGCAACAGCTATACATCATTTGTGAAAATTTCAAGATTGTACCTATTACGGTTACAGAGATAAAAGGCGCTGACATACGGACATACATTGTAGCGAAAACAATAGGGTTACGTTTTTACACTTTGTGTACGGAACCCTAAAAATGAATACGTATTTATTTTTACTTTTCCTTCTTGCATTGCTTCCGTGAAATGCCAGTTTTGATGTATAAAACAAGGTTTTATTTCAGTAACAGAGATATGTTAGCATTTTAACAGAGCTTAGGTAAATTTGAAGGTTTCTGTCTAAGTTTAAAATTAAAAATTTTAAAATTTATCTTCACACATAAAAAACCAAAGTTTTAAATTGCAAATAAATTTTTATATTTTATACTAACAATGCCCAGTGTGCTTCGCTTAAAAATAAATAAATATTTATATGTAAATATTTATAAGCAGAAGTATAACCAAACTTTAACTCGAGAATGGCCCTTAATATCAGAATGGCCTATGTATGTAAAATTTAGAGGGAGCCAATTTTCATTTGACCATATTAATTTATTCATATTGTAATGTTTAATAATAATATACATAGTTTGATTACAGCCATTAATCATAATATATTTCTTTTAGATTATGGTAACCTCAACCATGTTTTTTCGGTTTAAAACTAGGATCCTTCAAGCACGGTTGCGCACCTTTTATTTTTGTAAGTGGGATATTTTAAGCTCTATTGTGGGATACTTTAAACTACAGATGGCGCCAGTTGAATAAAATTTGTATTTGATTTGTATTTTTACTTTGTGGAATTATATTGTTATTAAAATATTTTAAACAGCTCTTACAGGGGTTTACAATAATTTTTAGATTTTTTTTTTTAAATTCTAGAATTTTATCCAGGGATGGGTACTTTTATATAAAGTAAATACATAAACCATAACCGAAGCATTATAAAAGTAAGAGTCTTTAAATTGGTGTGGAATACTTTTAAAGCAAAATCGAGCAACACTCGAAGTGTGTGGCAACAGCTAGTCGTTATATAAATTTAGGCACAATTGGTTTAATTGTAAAGTACAGGCAGCTTTCAATTTTAAAACGCTGCTACCAGCAGTTAATTTCGGCGGAGGCTGTAGTCGATTTGTCCACTACTTTTCGCTATGGCCACTATCTAGAGTGCTATTATGTAAGTCAAGGTCAATGATTTCGTTTCAGGGTTAAATTTTCGTGATTTGGGAAAGCTGTAGTTACAAGAGAACATAAAGGTTTTGATTTTTCTTTTATAGGATTTATTGAACTTTTGAGCTATGGTTAGTTTGATAACAACAGAATTTTGTCGGATCGTTTAAAAAGTCAATGAAATTTATTTTCATTTTTTTAATAATCTATAAATCTCAAAGTCTTGTAATTAGCAGCGCCTTTCAACCTTTTAGAAACCTTTGGCATTAATGGTTTTTTTTTTCGCAAAATTGGAAAAAAAACCTTTCAAAACCTTGTTTTTCTTAATTCGCCTTTTATTTATAATTTTTTATGAGCAACCTTTTACCCCTTATTAACCACTCATCATTCTCGTTCTTTCGCGCTTTCCTTAAGCCTTTTCTTGTGTCTTGTTTTAAATGCAAAAAAATAAAAAAAAATTAAAGAAAAATTCAATGACTTTCTTGAGGGTTTTTATTGATTTTTAAGAAAAAATTGTTAATAAATTATTGATTTTTTTATGAGCAATATTTAACCCTTTAAGACTTCCTTACCCTCATCTCTACAAAACTCTGTGATACTAAAATTTTTTTTTTCAGCAAAACTCCAACATTAGTTATAGATGTATTTAATTAACAATTTTCCCACCCTTAGTGGCCTTTGAACTTTATAAGATATTTAAGCAACTTATTTGAGGTAAAATTCACGAAATCCATTTACTTTTAATTAGAAGAAAAAACTAACCTTTCACCCCTTATTAACCTTTAACTTTAAGAGTGATTTTAGAGAATTCTTTAAGACAATCTTTTTTTAAAATAAAAAAATAATAAATTATTTTTGAGAAAAAAAAATTCCCAATAAATTATTGATTTTTTAATTAGTAAAGATGACAATTAAAGGGATTTAAGCATCCTCATCGATCTCAGATTCTGACAACATATTGTTAACTGTAAATTTATTTAGAAAAGTATATCGAGCATATTGACGTTTACGTTATTAAAAAACAAAAACTCTTAAAACATTTGAAGGGTTTGCAGCAATAAAGACTTAACTCCATTTTAGGCCGAACAGAGTTAACAACCGTTTCTTGGGAGAAAGAATATTTTTTTTCGTTTGGTACAACAAAGATTGCAAAAAAACTGATGATGTCGAGGATCCTGTAGAAATCACCGACGCAGAATGCTACGTTGATTTATATGATGATGGTTTTCATTTACTTATTTTTTTACCGACTTCAAAAAAGAAGGAGGTTATCAATTCGTCTGAATGTTGCTTTTTTTTTATTTTTTGGATGTATGTAACCGCAGAAGTCCCTTCCCTGTCTATGACCTTCTACCCACTTCTTTCTCTAATTTCTCAGTCTAACTCTGTTTTCTATCTTCTCTTTCTATCCCTCCACTTATCTGCAGGTATCACAAAGGGACCAACATAATGGACCCAAGTGAGCTATTTCATTCCACTTCTCTTTCTCCTCCTCTATACAAGCTGCTTGCTTAACCTAACCTAACCTAACCTAACCGCAGAAGTCAGCCATTTCTAAACCGATTTTAAAATTTATTTGAAAGGTTATGCTTTCAGGTTGGTCCCGTTTTAAAAACAGTTCATTATATTAAAAATTAAAGGGTGCCCCATACAACACACATGGTTTTTACGTGTATTAAGAACCGTAAAGGGCACCAAATTAAAATTTTTAAAAATTGCGTGACGCTATAGCTCCCAACGGCAGAAATTAATAAAAAAAATAAATTTAAAATTTAAAGGGTGTCCCCATAGGTGCCGTAATTTGACCTCTTTCGGCCTATCTTTTGAACCGTTATAGACAAAACCTTCAAAATTTGACAGAATGTTGATTACTCTGACCGTTATAACAAAATATATAAATATTCAAAATTTTAAATTAAAGGGTGCTCCAATAGTTCATTTAATTTGATGTATATGACCATACTTTCGAACAGTTGTACACAGACCGCTGAAATTTACAAAGAGCCTGTATTGCTAAGTCAGCTATAACAAAAAGTATAAAATTTGAAATTGGCAAATAAAAGGGTGTCCCAATTGTTAATGTAATTCTATGTATGTGGTTAAACTTTTTCACTGTTATAGACAGACAGCTGAAATTTTCAAGGAACCTGTATTCCAAAGTACACTATAACAAATATACAATTTGAATTTAGAAATTAAGGGGTGTCCTCATAAATTATGTAATTTGATCTATATGGACCTATCTCTTGAACTGTAAAACACAAACACTTGAAAATTAGGCAGAAGTCCACTACTTTCTCTGCTATAATAACAAGTATAAATATTTGGAATTATAATGTAAAGGGTGTCCCAATACTTCATGTAATTTGATTTATATGGCCAAACTTTGGAACCGTAATAGACAGACAGTTGAAATTTACAAAGAATCTTTGTGACCAAGTCCTTTATAACAACAGGTCTTTAATTTAAAATTGTAAATTAAAGGGTGTCCCAATAGGAGATGTTATTTGATCTATGTGACCCTATCTTTGAAACCGTTATACACAGAGGCTTCAATGGTGTCCCCATAAAAGACGGATGCTGGTGAAAATAGCTTAACTTTTGAACAGTAATAGGGAGAGGTTTGACATTCACATAGTCTTTACTTTTTTTCCCTCTAATTTTGGCGCATATTTTATTTATTCTTATTCTTACAGATTACTTTTTACATTTTTAGTTTAGAATTGGTGCCCTTCTATCTGTTTTGAAGTCGGTTTTTTTGCAAGAATTATTCATTTATACATATGATAAAACTGAAATAGCACTATTTTTGTATTTGAAATTTTTTAAAAATTTTTTTTTGCTACTGTAGATAGTAATGGAAATGGAGACAGGAATTTTTGGAATTTTTGTCTTTTTGTGTTCGCATCACGTAAAAACTACTACAGGTGCGTTAATAAAATTTTGTGAGAAGGTATCTTAGTATCTCGGTTGTAATATAGGATACTTTTTTCCGCAAAAAATATCTCATTTCCAACAGAAAATAGAGAAAATTTGGTGAAAGTAAGCAATTTTACTGATTAAAAGGAAAAAAGGCAAAACTTAATACAATAATTTTAGAATTTTATATAAATTTTAGAAATTTATATAAATTTTAGAATTATATATAAAGCCTTTATTCCGGAGTAATTAATTACCCAGTTGAAATAAACCAGTTCTTGAAAATTGTCCCTATTCAAGGCTTCCTTCCTTAGTTGGGCCACAAAGGAGTTAAAATTGATTCTAGAAATGCGAAATTAACGAATCTTTCAATGGAATTTGGCCAAAACATAAGGTGGTAGGTAGGTGACAAATAATTGGACGAAGACTAAGGGGATTTAAATTTTTGAACATTTTTATGCATTTTTCAATTTTCCCAAAAATTATAAAAATTGGAGTTAATTCTTTGTTGCTGCAAAAGACTTCCTTTGTAAAAATACTAGAAAAAGATGGCCAGTTAATAGGTTTTTATATCTTGTAATTATTTGTGACTAAGTCTCATCACTAAGAAGACGAAGTGTTATGTTGTTATGTGTTCATATCACAGTAAAATATTTGCACTAATGAATGATTTTAATTAGTTTCCGATACAAATGTAATTTATTTTTTAATTGATTCAATTATATTCTTTATTAAAAAAGAAAATAATAATCTTTCAAACAAGCAAATAATTGAAACGATTAAAATTTTAATTAAATATGTATCTGAAACTAATTAAAACCATTAATTGGAGCGACAAATTTTTTTTGTGATGTTTTGTATCAAATTTTAATTAAAATGCTAAAGGAAAAATAGAAACACATTTCATCTTTTTCTTGTATACATATTTTACCTTTTAACTTTAAACAATATGTGGCATCGAGTTGATGACATTGAAGTTCTAACATAGATGACCTCACAAAAAAAAAAAAAAATGACAAAATACTCTGATGACTTTTTTCATAATATTGATGCCAGAATTCATCTTATTGATGAGATTTGTTGTAACATTGGTGAAATAATTCCCATGAGACAGCTTCATTAATCTGACGATAAATATTTCTTTCAGTGTTTATAGCAGATAAGCTTATAGCTTCTGATGGGCTTTGGGACATCAGTCTTTAACACAAGACTTAAGATTATGAGATAAAACAGATTATTGCTCTGCGTGTGAAGTCATAATTTTTGATGCTCACAGGGAAAGAGCCTAAAGATAGGTTGACCAATATTTTTAAATAGGGGTAAAATTGACTGGAGAGTCGAATGGGAGTGGTCCCTCCAATTTGTGTTGAAAATTTGGCTTGTATGCACATAAGTCGAGTACAGAAAAAACCTTTAAAAAAAATTTTCAAAAACTTTATGTGGACCGTCTTTCTGTGGAGAGTTTTAAAGGGTTAACCAATTTTTTTATTGTAGTAAAATTTAGTGAGAAACCAAATGGAAGTGGTACCAGGCCGCTTCGAAGTGTGGTTAAGCGCGAAAAATTAGGGTTTCAGTGTGTAATTTAAGTACCGGAAATAAAATTAAAAATCGCTTATAATGGCTAAATTCGAAGTCATAACAGGTATGTTAACAGCATTTACAGTCGTAAAAAACGCTGAAAAAAAGTTTAAATTTTAAACGCCTCTCTTGTAAAATTTACTTATTTACGCTTTGATCCCTTTTTTTTTGCGTGGTCACATTTACTTTCTGCTGATTACAGGTTACATCTTGTTATTTATGCGTCGTATGAAAATACACAAACTGTTTGAGAATTAAATGCAATTAATTCTGTCGCAACCGAGGAAGATCACAATGAACAGAATAATGTAAATTATTTATGTTCGAGATTTCGAAGAGGGCTTGTATTTAAGAAGAAATCTATGTTATCACAATAGACTGCCAGGCTTAGCATATATAATTAAACCTAACCTCAATAGATACTGAAAAATAATCAAGGGCATCCCCTACAATAACTGATATCGTTGGTTCTAAATAGAAAGGTCCTAACACGAATAATTGTAACTTGACGGGAAGAGGTAAACACATAATAGAAACTGTAATATTCCAAATTTAATTTTTTGAAAGCGTTTTCTTGTAAAAGCAAAATAATTTTTGTGACGATGTGTATTTGTGTAAAATGTATTGGAATCTCTGAAAAACGTTAATTCGCAAAAAATACGAGTTAAGGCCTTTCTACTTAAGAATCCATATATTTTTATAAAAAAAAATATCGTTCACGCTAAGATTATTTTCATAGTTACGGAAATAATCAAAATCAAAATTAATTTAACACTTGTTTATCTTCTGTGCACAGTAGCACAATCATAAATATTTCATAAAAATAAAGCAACATTTAGAAAAATAAACAAATCCATTAAGATTGGCTTTTGCTAACTTTGCGTCTTCAAAACAAGAAAAACAAAATCACCCTCTAGACTGAAGAGAAAAAAATTGTTCACAAAAAAAACCGCCACTGTTTGAATGTTACGTTTAAGGCAAAGAAAGAATGAAATAATTTTGTAAAAAGCGTTACGTTAATTTGCCAGCTTTACCGACTTTTCGAGGTGCTACAATATTTTTTTCTAACGAGTGATTTTTTAAGAGCTTGAGAACTTTTTTTTTAAAAAAACGCATAAAATTTGCAAAATCTCATCGGTTCTTTATTTGAAACGTTAGATTGGTCCATGACATTTACTTTTTGAAGATAATTTCATTTAAATGTTGACCGCGGCTGCGTCTTAGGTGGTCCATTCGGAAAGTCCAATTTTGGGCAACTTTTTCGAGCATTTCGGCCGGAATAGCCCGAATTTCTTCGGAAATGTTGTCTTCCAAAGCTGGAATAGTTGCTGGCTTATTTCTGTAGACTTTAGACTTGACGTAGCCCCACAAAAAATAGTCTAAAGGCGTCAAATCGCATGATCTTGGTGGCCAACTTACCGGTCCATTTCTTGAGATGAATTGTTCTCCGAAGTTTTCCCTCAAAATGGCCATAGAATCGCGAGCTGTGTGGCATGTAGCGCCATCTTGTTGAAACCACATGTCAACCAAGTTCAGTTGTTCCATTTTTGGCAACAAAAAGTTTGTTAGCATTGAACGATAGCGATCGCCATTCACCGTAACGTTGCGTCCAACAGCATCTTTGAAAAAATACGGTCCAATGATTCCACCAGCGTACAAACCACACCAAACAGTGCATTTTTCGGGATGCATGGGCAGTTCTTGAACGGCTTCTGGTTGCTCTTCACTCCAAATGCGGCAATTTTGCTTATTTACGTAGCCATTCAACCAGAAATGAGCCTCATCGCTGAACAAAATTTGTCACATTTGAACATTTCGAACCGAACACTGATTTTGGTAATAAAATTCAATGATTTGCAAGCGTTGCTCGTTAGTAAGTCTATTCATGATGAAATGTCAAAGCATACTGAGCATCTTTCTCTTTGGCACCATGTCTGAAATCTCACGTGATCTGTCAAATACTAATGCATGAAAATCCTAACCTCAAAAAAATCACCCTTTATTAAAAAATATATTTTTTTTTTTGAAGTAATCTTTTGTGACCAGTTTAGCTTTCTTAGTGAAATTGCAGATGCCGATGCTATTTTGGTTTTAACAAAATTAACTATTTGTTAAAACCAGTAACTGTTTGTTACTAAAGGTCGTTTTTTTTTAACGAAGACTTTCGTTAAAGGTACACTTCTATAGAAAATTAAAAAGAAAATTGCTGAGAAAAAATTATACTTCTTAAGAAAAAAGATCAAGTCTTTGTAAAGAAAGTGCAATTTTTTAAGAGAAAAATTGCAATTTTGTTTTGTAAATAATGTAACATTAAAAAAACAATAAAACTTCTTCTAAAAAAATTAAAATTTGTTTACAAAAAAATCATTATTAGTTAAAAATTACAATTTTTGTGAAGAGATGCAACATTTTAAAAAAATGGATGGACAATTCTTTGTGAAAAAAGTGCATCTTTCTGAGAGAAAAATTTAAAATTTTGTAAATAATGCAAACTTTTTTAAAAAATTTAAAACTCTTTAAAAAATAAAAAAAGCTTTTAGCTAAAAAATTATGAAAAATTTTTAATTTTTATGGAAAAGTGAAATTTTTTATGAAAAAGTGAAACTTTCTGATAAAAACTGCAGTTTTTTATGAAAGATTGTAATAAATTAATATTTCTTAAAAATTGCAATTTTATGGAGGAGTGCGAATTTTAATGAAAAAGTGACATTTTTTATGAGAAATTTAAGATTTATTTTGAAAAAGTGAATTTTTTTTTTATGTGAAAGAGCGCAACTTGTGCATTTTTTTTATAAAAAAATTCACTTTTTTATATAAAAATTGATGTTTAATGTAAATTTACAAGTTTTTATGAAAAAGTAAAATTTGTTATGCAAAAGTGCAACTTCTTATTAAAAACTGCAATTTTTATGGAAAAGTGCGACTTTTTATTAAAACAGTGAATTTTTTTTGTTAAAAAGTGCAATTAGAAGTGATTTTTTAAGAAAGAATTCGACTTTTTATGAATAGTACAAAATTTTGTGAAAAAGTCCAACATTTTATAAAAAAGGCACTTTTTGTGAATTATCGCATTTCTTTATTTTTTTTTTTATAAAAAATCCGACTTTTTTGTGTTGTTTTTGTTTGATTTCGAAACCCTCAATTTCATGATTTTTGGTGAAGAAGGTAGAGTAGGTTGTGCGGTAATAAAAAACGCACAAACTACGCTGTGCAATTTTTTATATTAGTAACAACAGAATGTGAAAGCTAAATGTCAATTAAAATAGTTGCTATGAATGCACTCGGAATTTGGAAACAACTGGAAATAAAAATACTTAAAAAAATCCAGAAAAAAACTCTTCGTATAAATTAATACTTGCATGATGTAAAAATTCCATTTTTTTGAGAAAAAAATTTTGAGAAAAATGTAAAATTTTTTGTTCTTTTTTATTTTCCTAAAAAGTTGCCTTTCTTCATAAAATGTTGCACCTTTTTATAAGAAATTGCACCTTTTTTTTATAAAAAATTCACTTTTTTATAAAAAGTTGCACTTTTTCACCTTTTTATAAGCAATTGCATTTTTATAAAAGGGCAACCTTCATAAAATGTTGCACCTTTTTATAAGAAATCGCACTTTTTTTATAAAAAGTTGCACTTTTTTATAAAAAGTTGCACTTTTTCATAAAAAGTTGCACTTTTACATAAAAAATAGGACAATTTTTTTATTTTTAGTTTTTTTTCAAGAACTTTTATTTAATTTTTTTTCGAAAAAGTTCAACTTTTGGAAAAAAGTAAAAATTTTAGTGAAATAGAATTAATATTTTTTGTTTAAAAATTGCAATATCTTTAAACGGCGACCTTTTAAAATTTCTATTTTTTCAGTTGTAATGAGTTAAAAAAAAGGTTTTTTTAACATAACTTCTGATCCCACCATGGTCCCACTCTGAAATTGTTATAGTGTACTCACCATGCCACATTTAAAAGACACTATCTCAAAGATTTTTATAAAACTTTTTTTTTAATATAAGAAACAAATTTGTTAAAAATTAGTTTTTTTCATGATTGATAATAAATTAAAGCGTATGAAATCACCTTTAAAATGAGTTATTATTTAACTTCCTAGGGCTTATATAACTGGAATTAGAATATATTTAATACTCGAGCGCATATGCAAAAAAGCCATATTTTCCGACTATTATAACTGTATAGCTAAAAAACTATTAGAGATTAAAAATTTTTTTTAATTATATTTGAATTCAGTGAATAAATAACAAAAGTTTCAATAAAATCTGAAGTAGTCATTTTGAGTGCCTTGTTGATTTGACGTGGAATTACCCAATAATTTATTTTTGAAAACTTTGATCTCTAACCTTCAGCCCAGAAGTATAATTTTGTAAAAAGGATATTTTATTAAGAAAAAGAGATGTTTAAAAATGCATTTTTGAAATGCAAATATTTATGAAAAATTATTGCTTAAAAAGGTCTTATTAAAAGAATACAATGAGCCCGGAAAGGCTGGTTGGTTGTGCCCTAGTCTATCAATCTAGCAACAGTGGGTTCGTTAAAAACTTTGGTGTATTTCACCACGGGGGGTAAGGGTATTCTGCATTTTCTAAAAAATGGGTGTTATGGTATAGAATATGCACTGGATTTTTCGATTTTCATATACATATTTTTCAAACGTTATGAACAATTGATATTTGCTGGTCCGCTAAGAAGTGTGTTCCTTTCGAAATAAAGCAAGCAAAACAATTGTTTATTTTTGTAATTGACCACCAAGTCAGTTCCTTGGAATTCAAATGAAATCTCATTTATGGTTGTAGTTATTTAGTGGCCACAAGAATTGAATTCTTTTGCAGTTTGTTGTTTTTTTTTGGGTTTTGTTGTTGCTGCTGTTTAATTACTCCAAAAGCTGTTTATTTGAATGTAGAGAGAAGTCAATGTGTTAATAATGTTTGTCTGAGCGCGATAAAACAAATAATTTTGCCGCTTTTGAACATGAATAAATTTTGCATCAAATTGATTTTTTTTTTTTGTTTTTTTTTATACAGGAAATAGGAAAAATTATAAGGATGGAGTTGAAAAAATAATGCTTGAAATTGTAAATAAAAGACAGCTTCTTATTAAAAAGTTTTAAACAGAAGATCATGCCATGCCCTAAGAAACCTGAAATCATCATATTTGATTAGAAAGCTATTTTTGATTAAAAAATAAATGTAAGACCCTTTAAGCATAAAGTTTAGAGGCTTATAATATGCTTTATATTTAGGTGAACTATAATAAAGAAATTTATATTCCACTTAAGCCATCACACAGTGGGAAATTTGACCAACAAAATTATAATAAATCTGCCGTTTCTAACGGCTATCCTTATTAGAATTTGATATGGTCATATTAGACACGTAGTTGTTAGTATCAATTAAAAAAGGTAAATTTGGAAAAAGCGGAATTGTTTTAGTTGCGCTAGTAGCTAAACCCTAGACCAAGGTTGGTTCAAAAAAATTTAATATAAAAATTCGTATATTGCCAAAACTGTAGATATTTACCCATATTTTTAGAAACTTTTTGGCTTGGCCAAGCTCAATTAGATCTATAATCACAATAATATAATCAGAATTTAAAATTTTAAATCATATAGAATATATGTCCTCCTACGCGAATACCCGTCCCCTTAATCACTTTAAGGTCTTAAACCAAAACTTAAGCTTGATTACTGCTCTAATAAAGCCCTGCAAAGTTTCATGGCCATCAGGCTAGTCTTTAAAAAAATTTTCATTTTTTTTCCAAATTCCTCCACTGTGCATCAGTTGTTAAGTTTAAGTGTGAATTTTTAATTTACTTATTTACGATTAAATAAAACATAGTAGAGGGGTTTACCTTTAAAAAATATTTCCCTATTTTTTTTATCTAATCCTCCACTTTGCATCGGTTGTTATGCTTAAGGCTTAATTTTTATTGTTCTTGTTTACGATTTAATAGAACATAGTGGAGGGCTTACTTTTAAAAATGCTTAAATTTGCAAAAAATGTTTAAAGGATTTATGTAACAGGAATGGGTCAATTTTGAAAGTACATGGCGCTTATATTGTTTTATCTTTCGTTTATTTCCTAGAATAAAGACGAAATAAAACCCAACAACATGATACAACATGTGGCAATCAAGCTCCCATTTTGGTGTCTTTTTGTAGTCGATCCCCGGTTTGAATATTTTATACGCCAAAGGAGTCCTATTTAAAAGTATCTTGGCCCGTCCCGTTTCCCTAACCACCTAAAGGTTTTAAACCAAAACATAAGATTGTCTACAGCTCTACTAAAGCTCTGCAAAGTTTCAATGACATCTGGGATATCCTTGTTTAGGATTAAATTGAACTCCACAGCGCTTACTTGAAAAGTACTTAAATTTGCATTAAAAGGTTCCAACGAATTATCTCACAGGAACGGATCGACTTTGCTCCCTCCTCAAACTTTTGTTCGTCAACGTAAAGCTGATTGTGTGTCCTAACAACCTTATAAAGGTTGTTTAAATTTTAAGGGCCGATGTTAATTTTGAATAAAACACAAATTATTTAGGAAATTATTGTCATTTCTTTCTATTTTTATAATATTGGTATGGTTCAATTACACACTGTGTAATTTTTTAAATCATGGCAAAATAACCATATACGGACACCACTACGTCATAAAAGACCAAAAAAAGACCCCTGTCTCCCAGTTTTGCCCAAACTCCTCCAGGTTTTTTTTTATGGGCCCTCAAAGATGTGGGGCCTCGATGTCATTATTGCAAAAAAATGATCATTTACTCAAGCTCATATTTTGCAAACCGTTTGGAATTTTGATATACTGTCTGAGGCAAAGTTGTAGCTCTTGTCATAAAGAACAAAAATTGTGAACATATAAAATCAAAAAAACTTCATCTTCAAGGTCAAAATCGCAAAAAACTTTAAAAAATTCAATTTTTACCTTTTTTCCCCTGTTCAGGTCCATAGGTAGCAAACCGTTCAAAATTCAAGGAAACAATCAACTACAAAAATGAACTTAAGATCAATAAACAACTTTCTAGAACATATGAACTTCCTAGGAATGATTCTTAACACCGTTTAGGTAGCGCTTAGGTAGCTAAATAATTTTTGCGAAATTTTTCACTTTTGCGGCTTACCCTTTAGCTCGTGAATTGTTTCTGGCTTATCGACGTATGTACATACTCCCTTTCTTTCAAATAACCCCAAAGAAAGAAGTCCAAAGAGCCATTGTTTCGTTAGGTGTGTAGCAAGTGGTACCGTTCTCTTGAAACCACATATCGACCACATCCATATCTTCCAATACGGGCCATAAAATGTTCGTTATCATCTTACGGTAGCGAACACTATTGACAGTAACTGCCTGACTGGCCTCATTTTGGAAAAAAAATACGGCCCGATGATGCCGCCAGCCCATAAACTGGACCAAAAAGTCACTCTTTGTGACTTTGACAATCAATCTTGGATTATGCGGCAATTCTGTTTATTGACGAATCTGAGATGATAATGTGCCTCATCACTAAAGATGATTTACTTCTAAAATTGATCATCCACTGTTGCCATTTCTTGCCACCATTCTGACCATTGACGACGTTTGGAATGATCAAGAGGCTTTAGTTCTTGAGCCAATTGCACCATGTAAGCGTGCAAATGCAAGTCTTTATGCATAATGTTCATCAACAACGAGCGTGCAATTGTTGGGCACGACGACGAGCAGCAGCAATATGTGTTTTCACATCTTCTACAGACCCGATTTTTTCAAATTTTTGGACGATTTTCCGATTGTACTCACATTTGGACGATTAAATTATTGACCGAAGAAATCACAAAGTGCACGATATGCATATTGATTTGAACTCCCGTTTTCATAACAAAAGCCTGAATAACTGTTACGCGTTGCTCGATTGTAAACCGGTTCAAATTGAGTTTGTCTGAAATTGAGAAATGTTAAATTAAATGCAGAAAAAAACTTGATGTTTAGGTTTGGTTCACATTTAACATCGGCCCTTGTATGCACAGATGGTGCAAGGTTAGTCAAGTGTGCTGTTGTACTCTCAACAGAAGGAGTTGAATGGTCTACAACCCCTAAACAAGAGGTTAGATCATGGGTCTAGGCTTGTCATGTTTCTATCTATAAATTGCTACTAATTGTGACTATGCGGTACATGTGAGTGCGATACTAAGTAATATTACATACGGCACCGTATAGTGTGGTGTGCTGTGCTAAACAATGGGGGTACTGGTCTATACTTTTATTTCACCTAGTTGTAAGACTACCGTCACGTTAGGCCAACTTGGCAGCTACTGACGTAAATCTCGAGTAGACTGATTGATAGTGCGATAGTCTAACAGTCCGGAGGTTGCTGGTTTGATTCCCGCCGAATAATGGGTGTTTCCAGCAGATCAGAAGAGACCTTTTAAGGTAGTGTTGTCTTTAAAAACAATAAATAAAAAAATAAATCCTAAAACTATGCTTTTCATTCACAGTTACCAGATTATTTCTTATATTGGTACAAAGTCCCCAAATTCTGTAAAAATCGCCAAAATCTCTTGCAGGTTTTTAAAATTTGCAGGGTAAAAAAAAACAAAAATTAATGAATTTCATGACAATTTCAATAGCGTACTTGGCCGATTTATTATATTTTCAGGTCTTTAAAGAATATTTAATTTAATATTTAAATTTCTTCAAACACACAACAACAAAAAATAGTTATTTACTCCACAAACAACCTGAAGAAAAATTCTAAAGAACAAAAAATAAGAAACTCTAAGGTACGTTAGTAAAAGTTTATATAAAAGTCAAATACATTTTGTATCTTGAAGTAACAAAAGTAGGAGGAGTTTTAGGACAACAACTAAACATGAGCAAAACAACATGAAACAACCCATTTTTTAATTTTTTAAGCACTCACACATACAAAATAAGTTTTAAATGCGAGCAATTTACACCACCCAACCAAAAATCAAGTAGAAAAAGATAGAGAGTGGGAGAACGAGAGACAGCAATAATACCTATGAGTGATAAATAAACAAACTCATAGATACAAAATGTTACTGTTGGTTTTTGAGTATCTTAAAGGTGTGTGCTAATAACTCTCTTTTATTTAAACTCACTCACTCGTAGTGAGTTTGAAAAACACACACAGCCATAAATTTAAAAAAAAATTTTTTGTCCTAGTTGTTTTCATTCCAATTTGGCCGTTTGAGTTGGTTAAAGGAATTTAGTTTTCTCGAGATACTCAAACCGCAACAAAGTAAAGTACAGACATTTCGGGAAAACAATAGGATTTAATAGAAAAAAGTTTCAAGATTTTGTAAAAAAACAAAGAAAAAAATAACGAAACAAATTTTTATAAAAACTAAAATGGTTAAATTAAATTTTTAGTTAAAATAAAATTTAAGAAAAACTAAATTAAAATTTATGAAAAAAACGTGTTTTTGAAGAAAAAAAAAAATGCCGACGGTTTTTGTTGTTGTTTAAAACAAATTAATGAAAGAAATTAACTAAATTGTAAGTTTCTTTTTTTTGCCATTTAATTAAAAAAAAATTATTTAAAACAAAAAATTTTAAAAATAAAGTTATTATATAGTTGCAGTCATATTTGGATTATCGATAAAAATAGTTAAAAAATATGGTGACTATAATGCCCTATAATTACTCGGCACCCCGATGTGGATTAATAGATAAAATGATTGAACCAAAGGTACTTTAAATGATTTTAAATTTTATTTTTTTTGTTGTTATAAAACTGCGAAAACCCATTTTAATCAAATGTATGCAATTTCGTTCATATTATGAAATATTTTATTGAATTAATTAAAAAATTGATGGAGCATACATAATGCTTTCTGTGTGTTGCTAACTATTTGACAATAAAATGAGTGTCGTCAAGCGGGTCTTTTTAAAGACAACACTATCTCTGCGAAGCTTTTTGCTTGTCTGCAGAAAACACCTAGAGTCTTTGGCGGGAATCGAACCCACAACCTCTACACTGGTATATATAATAATTATTTTATAAATAATTATATTATCTACACTTTGCATATAGAAAGCCATAGCCCTGGACACTGGATAAATAAACTTTTTACATTAATAACAGGAATATCGTAAATGAACAAATTTTCAATCATTGAAGAAATATGTACATAATTATGAAAGAACCCCCATAAGAGATAACATGTTGAATAGAACACAGTTTATGGCCTGCACATGCCGGCTAAGACATGACTGGATTATTAGATTATTACTACAGCGCTTTAAAACACACTTTAACGGGGTCTTATTAGACTGACCCTTAACCTTAACCTCAACCTAAACTTCGAAAACAAGAAAAAGATTCAAAAGGCATTTGATAGCAATATGTTGGTTAAATTAATATCTTGCAATTGGGCTTAAAAAAAAAGACTATTATAGTGATGCGTTAGCAATTTAGAACTAAAAATCTAGCCACTCAACTTTACCATACCCCGGGGAAACAGATATTTTTATGGATATATTACAAAAAGAATAAAATTTCAAAGTATTTTCGAATCGAAAAAATAAGTATTTTCGGTTTGGGGTGTCAAGTAAACTGCCATTCCTACCGTCCCGATTTTGAACAAAAATTATACAGCCCCACATCTCCATATACCAAAGACACACCTTTGATTTCATTTTACGTTATGACCTGTAGAGAATTCAGAAAAATAGTGGTAGGTACATGCGGACGCGATGTTTCGACCGTCATTATACTAAAAATGAATTTGTACGAAAAATCAGCTCACACACTGTGTTTTTCCTAACGGGTGGCGCAAAAATCACGTCCTGGTAAGAATGTGCCTGTCTCAAATATCATTGTGCTTTGACAGTTAAATTGTAGACAAATAGAAAATTCGTTTACAACTAAAGAACGTGGAAATATTGCATTTAATTGATTATTTTCTGGACCAAGTGATCTTTCATTTCGAAGACGGCGGCCGATTTCTTCTGGAAATCTCATGTTTACCACAACAAACAACAGAGCTAACATTGAAGAAGAGATCGCCAATTTGGGTCCCGGTGCTTTGCGAGTAACATTTCAAAATGCCGCAAGACAGCCACAAAAAAGAAATCGGTAGAGTGTCATTTGACCGATACAATGTTTTCAACTCAATATCGTCATTGCTATATTTTCAAATAAACTTTTCGTGAAAACTCACACCCTCACTTTTCCTCTCTCTAATAAAATGGTAGCCCTTATCAGACGGTGTTATTACCACTGTGAGAAAATATAATGTGTAGACCAGCATCCTCATTGTGTCATATGAACACATTACACATACATTACGCAATACAAGCGCAATTAGCGACAATAGCGCCACCTTAATGCCATTGTCCCATCATAGCAAAATATCGCACAGTGCACAATACAAACGCTAATGAGTAGCAATTTATAGAAGCATGGCAAGCCAGGACCCATGTTCTAACCTCTTGTTTAGCGGTTGGAGACCATCCAACTCCTTCTGTTAAGAGTGCAACAGCACACTAGACTAACTTTGCACCACCTCTGCATGTATTGATCCAAACCACAGCCACCACGTGTACCCTGAAGGTACCTCACCAACAAACAGTCATAAAGAGAAGCGGCTGCTCTGGTTCCCGTGGTACCAGTCGTTTGAACACTGGTCGGGCCTCGAACGACCCTGTATTTCAAAGAGCTGTTCTTTCGGATTAGAGTTCCAGGAACCTTGGCGTCTGGTGACCCCATTTTCCCCGACAACACTGCCGCAAAGATTAGAGAATGTACCGCAATGATAATTAGTGCATCTGGTGGGTGTATGACATGTAACGTCGTGTTGTGGAAAAAACTTTTTTTAATAAACATCCCATTCAATTGGGCCCCAAAATTTGGCAACCATGACTCTATAGTGGTCGACGTTGGCGGTAACGCGGTGTCTAGGGAATATCTTTTAGACTTTCCTTATTCCAACCGTTGCAACTTTCTTGCTTATTGAAATCCGTATTGAATCAAAAATAGAGCTCAGCGCTGAACAAGGTAGTAAAGTGTGAGATAAAACATTTCCAAAATGAATCTTGATTTTCGAAATAAACTTAAACAATTTCTAAATCTTGTTCTGCCCTTAGCCTTTCTTTTCATACGCAACAGAAAATTATCCGCTATGGATCGGATTTATTGTCTGGGCGAGTTATCATTTGATTCTACTTGAAACCTTTGCTCGTAGCAATCAATCTGCCATGCAAACCAATCAACCAACGAACCAACCTATCTTTTCATGATAAAATGGCGAATTTATTTAAGAACAAATGATAATAAAGCCTGGGTGCTATTCATTGGCATCGTTTAGCAGGGCATACATATCTGACAACAAGAATAGTTAGCTCAAGGTCATGAAGTGTTTCGTGATGCCAATTGTCATAAGCGGCAAGTTTTGTGGACCTAAAAGTCATGGGTTGTGCAACGCAATTATATCTCGTTTCTCACAGTAATGATTGATCGTACCTTTTGGACTAACGGGCAAGAAATATCGCTCCGCAGGCCCTTTGCTGAAAATATACACATGGCACCATGTGGTTCCTTAACAGAAATTACTGATTCGCGGAAATCGATTTTAGACCATAAATGTGGTGGAAAAATAACAAAAGAGATATTGAAGGGCTTCCCAATTTTCTAATAATAACACAGGGTAACAAATTAAAACTTTTTGAAAAATACACAAAGTTGACAATATAGACTTGATGTTTATATTACAGGGTAGTAAATCAGTTTGGCGAAATTGGTGATCAATTTTTATTCATGGGTCTCGAAAGATTCGAAAAATCAGGGGACCTTTTAAAAAAGGTGTCATCAGTTTTTGTCTAATATCTCATCTCAAACTAGGTGATACCGTTTAGCTTTGTTCGGCAATAATGTAGCCGAGGATTCGTTTAATAAATCGATAATAAAGGGTGGTTAAATTTGTAAGGGCCGATGTTGATTTTGAATGAAACACAAATTATTTAGGAAATTATTGTCGTTTCTCTTTATTTTGATAATATTGGTATGGTTCAATTATGTATGGAATAAAATATCGGCCAAATGGCCGCCGCGACATCGGCGGCAAACCTCCATCCAATGCTCTAAATTTTCGATGACGCTGAGGTTCTATGGCGTTAATGTGAAGAATTATCTCACCCTTTAGCTTCTGAATTGTTGCTGGCTTATCGACGTACACCTTTTCTGTCAAATAACCCCAAAGAAAGAAGTCCAACGGTGTCAACTCACATGATCTTGGCGGCCAATTAACATCGCCACTACGTGAGATAACACGGCCATTGAATTAGTCGCGCAAAAGAGCCATCGTTAGCTGTGTGGCAAGTCGTACCGTCCTGTTGAAGCCACATATCATCCACATCCGTATCATCCAATTCAGACCATAAAAAGTTCGTTATCATAGCGAACACCATTCACAGTAACTGCCTGACCGGCCTCATTTTGGACAAAATACTGCCCGATTATGCCGCCAGCCCATAAACCGCACCAAACAGTCACTCTTTGTGGGTGCATTGGTTTTTCGACAATCACTCTTCATTTATCATTAGCCCAAATGCTGAAATTCTGCTTATTGACGAATCCACTGAGGTGAAAATTTGCCTCATCACTAAAGATGATTTTCTTCGAAAATTAATCATCCAAAGTTGCCATTTCTTGCCACCATTCTGACCATTGCTCGATTGTCTATCTTTCCATGGTTGAAATTGAAACAGTCTGAAATTGAGAAATGCCGAATTAAATGCAGAAAAAAACTTGACGTTTCGTTGTGGTTGTACATCGGCCCTTAAAATTTAACTTAATAGTCTGTCTTTCTGTCTGTGTTCGCATCACGTTAAAACTACTGGATGGATTTTAACAAAATTTTGTGAGGAGGTACCTTAGTATCCTGATTCCAAAGTAATCTTATTTCCAAGAGAAAGAAGAGAAAAAACAGTGAAAGCACGCCGATTTTTTTTTTTACGATTTAAAAGTACTGTATACTTTAAGGCATCTTTTATTTTTGAAAGCAGGATATTTTAAACACGGTTGCGCAAAAGATGGCGCTGTTTTTAAATAATGACAAAATATGAATTGAAAGCGGGATATTTTAAACATGGAGGCGCAATAGATGGCGCTGTTTTAATTTGACAAAATATGAATTAGTGTCAAATAGCCAATTGAATAAAATTTGTATTTGATTTGTATTTTAACTTTGTGGAATTCCATTGTTTTTAAAATATTTTAAGAACCTTTAACAGAGTTTTACAATAATTTTTAGAATTTTATATAAATTTTAGAATTTTATCCAGGGATGGATATCTTTATATAAAGTAAATACGTATACGTAAAGCCCTATAAAAGTAAGAGTCTTAAAATTTGGTGTGGATTACTTTCAAAAAAACAACGAACAAAATATTGTCAGGACACACATAACGTTAATGGGCACAGCTAGTTCTATATAATTTTTTTTCTTTTATTTGATAAATATTTTTTGTAATGTTCCCACTGTTTAAGATCACTACTGATCTTATTTTTTCACTGTTTACTTGCCATAACCAAACTTTCTCTCTTCCAACAAATAACTAAATGTCTTTTTTTAAATTCATTTAAAAGAAAACTGTCACTGTTATTTTTTCTGCATTAGTCATTATTTCAGCTTCTTTTTAAGCTCAACTCTGCCCAATATCTTCGATCAATTTCTCTACCATATTAATCACTTATAATGAATGTCACTGATTTAACATGCTGATGATGCTGATGATGATGACGACGATGATAAGTCTCACACAAAATTTATGTTTTATCAAAAAATAAATCTTGGTTATTTTTCGGTGAGAGATTTATATTTTTAAGCTCTCAACAGACCAACACCCGAATTTACAACAATTTTGGCACTTCATAAGTCATAAGGTCTTTTTTTTGTCTTCGCAGTATTGACCGCAACTACACAAGACTATAAATTGTGTGACAAAAATAACGTATTTAAGAAGCAAAAGAAAAGAAAGCCTTCAATATCGCCTTAATGATTATTAATGATGAACAAGTGCGAGTGATGAAAAAAATAAAAACACCAGCCTAAAATAATAAAATTATGATTGTGATTAATTTCGGCAAATAAAAATACTAATTATTGAAATTATTATCGAAAAAGAAACCACTAGAAAATTATAAAACTAATCATAAATTAAATCTATTTAAACAAAAAAAAAAAATATTTTTAATTTAATGTACGACTGACTATTTAAATCGTAAAAGTAAAACGAAGACAGACATAAAATTTGTAAAATTCTTGCATACAAAAGCCAACAGCGTTTGTTTTTAAGCCAGAGATGATGATTTTAAGTCAGATAAAGATCTTTAAGAGTCTTAATAAAGTAAATATGTACATATGTGTGTGTGTGGTTGTTGTAGCTCAGTAAGTGGTATTAGTGTTGGGCTCTTTAAGGGTTAAACAGGTATTCTTATTTGTTGTTGTTGCTGGTTTGTTGCAGGTTTTATTTGTTCATTTAGTTTTATTTTTAATGTTTTGTTTGGCGACTTGTGCCATAAATTAGTTGACAGTTTTTTTTTACTTTGAATTTTGTTAAGCTGAATCTGTCTGTAAGAGTTTGTGTGGTTTAGAGAAACAAAAGAAGAAAAGTTAAGAATTTTTAATGGGAAGAAAACCATGAATAAGTTCTCATATTTTTTACAGGAATATTTTCAAATTTATAATTTAAAAATAAATACCTTTAGAAAGATAAATTTTCTAAAAAAATATATATAAAAAATATATATAAAAATATATATAAAAAAAGGACATTTTAAAAGTACCTTTAGAAAAAAAAACCCCAAAAAAAATAAGCCTTACAAAAACATCAGTTAAAAGAACTTTCTTAAAAATATGAAATACCTCTTAAAAAAAGTAGCTTTTGAAATAATACTTTTTAAAAAATTATCCCTAAAAACACCATTTCATAAAATTTCTCTTAAAATAGTACCTTTTAAAAGAAGTACCTTTAAAAAGAAGTACCTTTAAATACCTTTTAAAAACATACAAATAATACTTTTTAAAGAAAAAAATATATAAAAAAATAACACAAAAAAGTATCTTCAAAAAAGTACCTTTAGAAAAAAAACCTTCAAAAAGTAGTCTTTAGAAAACCATTTAAGAAATATAAAATTCCCTTTAAAAAAGTACCTTTTGAAATAATACTTTTTAAAAAATTACCCCTAAAAACACCATTTTGTACTTTAAAAAAGTACATTTGAAAATAATACCTTTTAAAGAAAATAAAAAATATATAAAAAATAACTTAAAATAGTACCTTTACAAAAAATAACCTTAAAAAATAGCCTTAAAAAAACCACTTAAAAGAATTTTCTTAAAAATATGAAAAACCTTTTAAAAAGTACCTTTTAAAATAATACTTTTTAAAAAATTACCCCTAAAAGCACCATTTTATAAAATTTCTCTTAAAATAGTACCTTTCAAAAGAAGTATCTTTAAAAATAATAACTTTTAAAAAAGTACTTTTAAAAAGGATTCCTAAAAACCCCTTTTTAAAGAAATTTTCTCTTAAAATAAAACCTTCTAAAAGAAGTACCTTTTTAAAAAAGTACTATGTATAATAACTCCTACATATAGAAACTACATATAAAAAATATTAATTTACAGTTATACCTTTAAAAAATTACAAATTAAAATAATACCTTTCGAAAAAATATTATATTGAAACGTTTACTTTAAAGCAACACCTTTTAAGAAAAGGTCTTTATTAAAAAGGTAACATTTAAATATACATATATTAGAAAAATATAAGCAATTAAAAATCTTTTAAAATAATACGTTTTAGGTTTGAAAGCTATTTATTATTAAATTCATTAAAAAGTACTTTTAAAAAGGTAATTTTAAAAAAAGGAGCCTTAAAAAGCACAATTTAACAAAAAAATTCTTATAAAATAGTACCTTTTTTTGAAATAATACTTTTTTTAATACTTTTGAAATAATACTTTTTAAAAAGTACCACAAAAAAATCCATTTAAAAAATGGTTTTAAAAATAATACCTTTTAAAATAAGTACTATATTAAAAAAGTAAATTTTAAAATAATAGCTTTCAAAAAAGTATTATATTTACACATTAACTTTAAAAGTAAGCCTTCGAAAAAATAAGCTTTAATAAAAACGTGTAAAATAATACCTTTTAAATTAAAACCTTTTACGTTTGAAAACTATTTAGTAAAAAATCACAATTTAAAAAAAAAAACCTTTAGAAAAAAGGACCTCTAGAAAAGGAGGTATTTCTTTCTAAAGATACTTTTAGTAGCTTTAAAAAAGCAACGTTTAAAAAAATTCTTTTTAAAATAATACTTTTTAAAAAAGTACCTTTAATAAGGGTATTAAAATGAGTACTTTTTAAAATAATACGATTTAAAAAAATTACATTTTAAAAGCAAGGACTTTATTCAAAAAGACCTTCAAAAATGCCATTGGTAAAATAATTTTCACCAAATCTTTTTTTTAAATAATACTCTTTAAAGAGTACTATTTTCATATTAAAAAAAATAAATTCTTTTAAAAAATGCAAAAAATTGGGTTCCTCAATAGATCGATTGATAGAGCGCTATACTATCATTCTGGTGTTTGCGGGTTTGACTTCCACTAAAGACTCTGGGTCGCAGGTAGTGTTGTCTTAAAAAAAGAAATGTTATAAAAAGTACTTTTTAGTACCTTTTAAACGGTCATCCTTTTGAAGTAAATATTTTTAGGATTTTTTTAATACTTTTTAAACTTTATAAAATAATATATTTTTAAAAAAAATCTGTTGAAAAAAAGTACTTTCTAATAAAGCATATTTTATAAAATTATCTTTTTTAAATAAATATTTTTAAAGTACGCTTCTAAAAATAGTCCTTTAATAAGGTGTGCATTTTTAAAAAAGTACCTTCCAAAAAAATACATTTGAAAAATTATTCCTCTTGAAATAAAGTACGCGTTTAAAAATAGGTTTTTGATAAGGTGTGCTTTTTTAAAAAAGAACCTTTAAACAATAAAAGAAAGTAAATTAAAAAAAATGCTTTTGAATAAAAGTACCTTTCAGAAAAAGCAATAAAAAAAAACCTTTTTAAAAAATATACTTTTAAAATAAAGTGTATTTTACAAAATGTATTTTAAAAACTAGGTTTTTTTAAATGAAACAAAAGTACCTTTTAGGAAAAATATTTAAAAAAGTACTTTTTAAATAAAATTCTTATTAAAGTGCCTTTTAAAAGATGAGTTTTAAAAATGTACTTTTATTATATGTACATTTTAAATAAAGTACATTTTAAATAAAGTACCTTTCAACTAGATTAAAACAGCCTTTTTTAATACCTTTTATAAGATACATACTAAAAAAAATTTAAAAACATATTTCTTTAAGCAATAAATTTTAAAAATAACTTTTTAAGCAAGTTTTTTAAAAGAAGTAACTTCCAATAAGTATTTTTTACAAAGTCTTTCTGTTGCCATGCTTCCTTCCCCTACTTTACCAACACTCTTTGCAACAAAGCCAGGCAAACACAAGCCACTTAACAAATCATGATCTTCATCATGATTCCATTGGTACATTTTTTTTTATTAATTTTAATTGCTGTTGAGATAAGCGGGAAATTTTTTTACAATGTTTTGAAAATATTAAAAAAAAATAATAAAAATTAATTTTGAATTTTTACCCACATAAAGCAAAAAATTTACATAAAAAAATAAATTCATTTAAAACATTTTCCCACCGTTTATAAATAAAAAAAAATGTTTAATTAAATTGCAAATTCTACAAAAATTTTAATACATAAAAAAATTTTTTTTGATTATTTCATTTAAACAAAAGGCGACACCTTATTTTGTCAATAACTATATTCAACTTATTTAATAAATTTCCGGGAAAGCTGACACAACGTTTTAAAAATTGTAGTTAATTTAAGTTATTTTTTTTTTATTGTTGGTAAAAATCCAAATTCTAGCGCCCCAGCAAAAACTGCTGAAGTCATTACAATTTCTTATTATTCAACTAATTAAGCCTTCTTAAAGTTAAGGCCTCATTAATCCTGTTTTAATTAAAACTCTCCTTAGAATAAGCTGCTTGGCTTGTCAGTCATGTAAAAAAATGAAAATATGATCTCAACAACAACAACAACAAC